>JAFBJW010000217.1:976993-1041921 GCA_016785235.1 Pseudorhombus dupliciocellatus
TTTGTGTGTGTGGGGCAGGAGGAGGGGGGGGGGGGGGGATATTGGAAAAAAAAAAAAAAAAAAAAAAGACTAACAAGCACAGAAAGAACAAGGCCGGAAACGATGAGAGATGTGGGATCGATGATCAAGAAAGATATTCAAAAGAAACCGGAGAGAAAATAATGAAACAGATCCCGTGCTATTTCAAAAGCAAAACTAAATCACTGCGGGGAAGGATGTGATTTGGAAAAACCATATGTCGATAAATTGCCTGGATTGAAGATGTGAGCTCATTAACACCTTAGGGCTTCGATCGCGCAGCATCGTCTCATGCCCAATGTGGGACATGAAGAAAGACTCATGCTCACAGCTGCATTCACACACTCTTTTTATAGCTCTGGAACCATTTAAGTGGCCGGGTCAAGAAATTGGTGCCAACCACAGCCCCTCCGTTCCATTTGCCAGACCTGCAATCCCATTCTCACAGAAGTCTTATCTAGTTATCTCCTGCAATGCCTTCCTCGGGCCGCATGCTATGCAGGGAACAGTGTATTCTATCCTTATCCCGTTGTTGATATTCATTTATTCATTGCTTTTGTTGAAATACTAGATTTTGATGTTATGGTGTACCAAGAATCAGAGCCCTATCTCAATCTCTGTGTCTGAATACAAAAATACAGATCTGGATGGATGGATATTTTCTCATGGTATGTGTTCTAGCAGCCCCGTGTGTGGGTATGTTGTTGTTGTTGTTGTTGTGTTTTTCTTTTTTTTTTTTTTTCCTTCTTCTCTTTTGGTTTCACAAAATTTGGATTCGCGCTGACGCCGTCACTGATAACTCTCTGTGCTATAACAGGCGGAAAAGCTGAAGACTCGCCTGCAGGATTTGGAGAAGCTCCTGGCTCACTTTGATTGCCGGGGTAGATTTGGGAAGCAGCACCACCTGCTGAAGTATCACCTCGCCAGGCTTTATGTGCCTGAGCACCAGCGGGAGGATACTCTACCCAACGCTCTGGAGGATTTCCTGGCATTCCAAGGTAACGGCAGCCACGAGCCAAGATATTTCTGCTCGGCCTGTCACTCCTTTGAATATTTCCGATATGGTCATGACATCCAAGGAGGCGCTTGGCCGCCGTTGCCTTGTAAAACATGAATCCCTCCCTCTCTTCCTCTCTTTCTCTCTGCCCCTCTCTCTCTAATGTGCCATTGTAACTATTGTGTCTCATTCTGGCTGTGAGACGATAACACGCCATATCAGTACATGCAAGCACCAGCAAGCATGGCTCGGGAAAAATGACATGAAACCGCCCCCGGCATTCTGCAAACGGGCTGCCGCTCTGTCTGTGTCTCCTCAGTGTGACGCCGTTACAGATCCACCACAGCAAAGCAATTAAATCAGGAGGCAGGCAACAATGCAAACCTCTCCCAATTACTTTAACACAATGCTGATAGATCGTCATTATCTGCGGAGGGGAAGGGGCTTACAGGCTCAGCTGCGCGGGCCAAATGGAGACAAATCATAACAATATAGAACGAGGCGCCGTGTGACCAACTTAATCCCCATTTACGTGACAGGCAGCACATCTGTAATCTTCGCTTTCTTGTGATTGTAGTTGCAATCGCAGGAACCTTTTCCTCTTACACACAGTTACCAGTGCGTCTTCCGGACCTGGGTGGCCCTCGAACGTTTTAACGGGAATGCGACAGGTTCACAGTGTAAACACACCCACAGCCACACACAGACACACAGTGCATGTGTTCGAAGGCTGCCTGTATGGAATGTGCTGTTTCCTTGGTCTGTGGTGATGTTGATTGCAGCTTCTTCTGGAGAACTGACATTTCTGGAATTATGAAAATCCAGAGAGGACCAACAAGCATCCTCACATGTACTTATTGTCTCCAAACTGTCATTGCACCCAGTTAGACACTGCTCAGAATGCAGAGTGAGACAAATTGTCAACATCTGGACAGAATTTCATTATGGTTTCGATTTTTTTTTTTTTTTTTCCTCCTTTCGGTCTGCAAACAGAGAGATAGCAGGGACACGAACCTGATTTCATACATCGGCTCACAGAGATGTGTTAAAATGCAGTTTACCAGCTACAGAGAGACAGCGGGGGGAGAGTTCTTGGTGAAATAATGTGCCACGGTCTGAATACGCTTTTATTGGCTTTGTGCTCTTTGTTCTTGCAGAAGCTCGAGAGGCCTTCATAAAGCAATTTTCCTCGCTGGAAGCTTCCACGGGCGCGCTCTTAGCCCAGCTGCATGGCATTACAACCACTTTGAACTGCAGCATCAGCATGACAGAGGAAGCGGGGAAGGATGAAGGGAGCAGCGCTGTGTGTCAGACCTTCACAGACACCGTGCTCATGATCAGAATATCTCAGCGACAGCTAAAGCAGGCAATAGTGGACCTGGACACCATGGTAGGCGAATCAAACACACCTCGTCCTCAACCCTTGTGTTCATTGTGCAGATAGGTAGCAGGTATTCTGGGTAATTTGACAAAAGGCTCAAGGGGGGCTATGATGTAATGGCTCCCCTGTTTTCAAAGCATGCTGTTATTGTAACGCCATTGATTCCTTGTCTGTAATATAAGAAGCTGCAGTTTACTACCTGTGGTGGAACTCCTACGTATGGATCCATAAAGATCCCCCGAAGCAAAAAATTATTTCTCACCCTCCCGCGCGCCAGCAACCCCCACCCGTGAGTGGCAAACTCAAACTGATGTTTGATGGACGCTAAAATTAACAACTTGTTCCTCGCCCACTGTGAGACTTTTCACTGTCTCTCCTCAGCACTCGCAGGAATCTATTATGGCTCCTGCTGCCGTGTTATTTAGCATTGGGGAGATGAGAGGACTTGGTCTGCCAGTATATACATTAGCTCTGTTTTTTTTTTGTTGTTGTGTTTTTTTTTTTTTTTATTGCATGCGTGCGTGTGTGTGTGTGTGAATACCTCTGTAGCCCTTATCACTTGGCTAAGCCTGAAGCAGCTGCAATTTAATTCCATATTATTTAGCGGGGGGAAAAAAATGCCACATTTCTCAATTGTTGATTTAGTTTTCCCATTTTTATTTGCATTTTCTCAAATGAGATGTCACTCTGGGGAGGACTCTGCTTTCGACTGCGCGCACATTACATTTATCAGGACTAAAACTTTTGGGGGATTTATTTTGCGGGACGTTTTTTTCCCCATATTCCCCTGCTTTGAACCTTCCTAATTACAAATATTAAAGCAAAACATGTCTCAATCACGACCATATTCTGTCATGCAGTGACATTCTTCATGAATTTTCTCATGACACCTGATCTCTCCGTCTCCATTCTCCTCGCAGATCATTCCTTTCGACCTGGTCTCAGGACCTAACAAATGGAACATAATGGTCAATGACTCCCAGGTCCTAATGCAAGGGTAAGTTCAGTGAATGGACTTCCAGTGGCAGATCATCAGCAGAGACCACTGATGGTAATCTGTGGAACTTCGTCTCCCCTGGCTTCTCTCCGTCCCTTAGCTTGTCACTTACATTGCGGTTAGGCCACGGTGAATCGATGCCCTCAGCTGCTCAGGGTATGCAGGGCTATTATGTGGTAGTTACAGAAATCTGAACAGGAGGGCCAGCGATGGGAGGCCATTGATGCTGAAATCCATTCCATCTCTCCTAAGGCAGTTGGAATGGTCTGTTATTTTTACATTACTCTCACCCCCCCATCCTCTTTTATTTCCCCTCCCGCGTAGACACAAAGAAACGGCTGACCACATTGAGGCCGTCGCCCGCAGGGCGGTGGGAGCCTCAAAGCAAACCTTGGCCTTCCTGATGGATCTGCTGCAGGACAGCTCCACCGAGGAGTACATCAGCAACCTAACAGAGCGGTGAGCACAACACGGGGAACCCAAACACACGCCCACACCAACAAACACCAGCAGAAAGAATGCCTCCTTTTCTCATAAAGCATCCTTCCTTGCCAAATCCCAACAAGCCGCATGACTCCCCGGATTATTCTGCCTTTTGCTGTATATTTCAAACAAAGTGCACCTATATTACAGCTCAAGGTCTCCTCAGCAGCCTTTTTAAAGCACATCGGAGTTTAGGAGTAAGACATTTAGCCACAGGGGGACGGCTCCTCTCCACTGTAAGCCTATTGCTTTCTTGGATTTGCCGCACGCTTGCTGCATCTCCTAGCGTGTGATTGCTCTGAGGATTATCCTGAATGCTAGACGGAATGATGCAAAAAGCCCTCCGGTGGCCATGACGAGAGCAAGAGGCGAGGAACTCAAAATTGATTACCCACTTCTAACAGTCGCCGGCCGGGGTGCGGGACAGTTATGTTAATCTCCGGAGCACGACAGCGCATGCATGTGTTTGTGTCACTTTGTAGGACTGAGGACTTTATGCACAGATAGGCAGCGTAACATTGGGTGTACCCATGTTGCAGAACGAATGGGTTTCATAGACCAGACGGCCATCCATTTTAATTTTTTTTTACAAAGCCTTAAGTAAAACCAAGAGTGGACACTTATTTGATTTCATACCAACTTTAGTCATTTTATTTACACTCAATCTCAGCATCTGTATTTAGCAGCAGCAGAAGCTGAATGTCAGAGAATGAAATCGTGGCGTGCAACTAATCGTGTGCATTTGCCGAGGTGTGATCTCAGTGAATGTGTTAATTACAGTACTTTAGCACTACTGTACATGCAGTTGGATGATTGGAGACCATGTTCAGCTGATGTTCACAACTGCTGGCTGTCAGTGCTGGCTCGTTGGCTATGCCACAAACAAACAGCAGAAAAGTTTAAAGGCTAAGCAAGTTTTTTCTAATTACGACATCCTCATCCATCAGAAATTGGAAGAGCAACCCCTGTATTTAAATCAGCTGTTTAACATCAAGTATTAGCGACTTTTTTTGTCTAAATATGTTGTCCATTTTCTTGCAAAGTAAGGAAAAAGGAGGAGCTGGGACCTTGCTATGAAATAAGCTTCATGGAAAAATGTCAGTAATATTGTTGCAGCTATTGTATGTCATCACATTTCCTTTGTGTTCCCTCGTCATCTTAATCCTATAGAATAACACAAATGCAGCAGCAGAAGGAGAATCTGACAGCGCAGGTGAACGCTACCGTTGCCCAACAGCTGTCCCTGGAGCAGGAGGCTGCCGGTGTAAACCTTGCCCTGGGCAACATCACATCATCCTTGCGTCAGCTGGCTCTGACAGAGTCTGACCAATCACAGCTCAACCGAACGCATCCCAGCAATCACACAACACAGGTCAGTCTGAGAAGCTCCTGCAATCTGCAAAGGGGTGGAATGAAAGCTGCACGCTTTATGTCAGAAACCGCTTCAGAGATAAAAAGCATCTCTTGATTTCTGACGAGAATTTTTTTCTTGATTTAACATTTGGCAAGCAATCCTTCGGGGGGGGGGGGGGGGGGGGGGGTTTTTTTAAAAAAAAAGGGGGGGGGGGGGGGGGGGGGGGGGGGGGGGGGGGGCGTAATTGTTAAGCAGACAAGGGTTGAGAACCCTGGAGCTAATGTGCCCGGTGTGAAGTGCGGGAGGAAGCGAATATGAGGCTGTCGTCAACCAAAGCATTTTTTATATTCCTGCTCCCTGTCCAGCGGGGTGAGGACTTGATGAAGAAGACGAAAGAGCTGGAGCAGCAGATTCAGGCCAAAGATGAGCTCATCGGTAAAATCACAGACGGGGTGGAGCCTCTGAAAGAGACTGTCGGCCTGAGCCTGAAGAGCGTGGATGGCATCAGTGAGGTGAGTGCAGCCCGTTGCCTACCTTTCACACTGTCTAGTGTATATATTTCAGTTTATGGGACTACGCTCGTCCCAAGCTCCATAGCGCCACTTGCATGATGTCAGAATTGACAATCATTTGCTGTCGTCCCTTTAGTTTCCTCCACAATAGGAATGTGGACTATGTCGTGAACTCTGAACGCAGTTGGCTCCTATGTGTCTATTTCTTAAGCTTCAAGCTCGTGCTCAAGGTGCAAAGGTCTTGGCTTTGTCGTCCGTGGTTGCCGGGAAACAGGTGGAATCAGAGACCATTTACCTTCACAAAGAGCTAGAAAGTAAGTCTCTATCTGACTCATCTCTCCTTCTCTCTGTTGCTTCCAAATGCCAAATATTGAGCGTGTAAATAAACTGGAGAGTATTGCTATAAGGGAAGTTTCATCACCCCTGGAAGGTTTTGACCTGCTTGAAATGAACTGAATGCAGCAGCAGCAGCAACTTAGGTGACGAATGCATGAAAGTGACATCTGAGAATAAACAAGTTAAACATTGGCTGTTTATGACACATGAACAGTCTGAAATAAAATCAGATATCATGCAATAATATTAGCACATGTTAGATAGTGGAAATGTTTGCATAAAATTTGGCAAGTAGAGTTAACAATGAACCAAAAATGCACCTTCACACCTTTTAATCTCTTTGAATTCCACCATGTGCTTTCTTCCCAATCTGAAGACATGGTGAGGGAGTGGCCCCTCCGACAGGCCCAGATCAAGGCTGCTATTAGGAAGGAGAGACCTATGGAGGAAAAGGTTCTGGCTGATGTCAGGAAGAGGGTCTCGCAGATCAAGGAGACGATCAAACCAGCTCTGGATAACTCCAGCCTCACCAGCAACACCACAGAGGAGGCAGAGCAAACAGCACAGGACGTCTCAAAGGCACGAGCGTTTGTTTCCATTAGTCATGACAGATGGATGGATGCAGCCATGCTGAATATGAACGTGCTTAATACTACACGTCCTAAACTTTCTATGTCTCTTTTGTCATAGGCGAGCAGCATGGGATGACATTGCATTAGCATTTAGACCAAATTGTGCAGCCTGACTGAGCCGCTGGCTTCAGAATAGACCTTAATTGGGCCAGACGTCAACAGACACTTCAATTATCTCTCGTTTCTCTGTGTTCAGCAATCCAAGGCCGTTTTGACCCAGGCCAAACACGCGAGGACTGCGTCCGCTCACCTTAGCTCCCATATTGACTCTGCTTTACAACAGCTGGCAGAACAGGAGGCGCTAACTGATCTAGCAAAGTCCCAAATCCCTTCAGAGGTACTGAACACAGCCTCATGAATAATCTTTGAGTATTGATCTGTACCTCCTGTGTGCGGCTTAATACTCGACCTCTATGAAATGTCCTCTCATTGTCCCAGTCCGGGGTGTCCCTAAACAACATGAGGGACGACATGGAAGCGGCCAAGCTCCAGCTGGAGACCTACTCCGTCACACTAACTGACCTAATCAGTAAAATTGGTAAGTCACTTTATTATAGATGATTTCCACTGTGGCTACCTTTTGATTCTTCTTTGTCTATGAACCCATTAATCTTCATTACACCTTAAATGTCAGATCACTAAAGAGCTCTGTGCTTTTTAATGCCTCATTTAACACAGAAATATTTCTCAGATTTTGTATCCCCATGGTGGAGCGCAGAGAGCTGTTCATGATGCCCAGAAGCATTTTCTTTGTGCCTTTTGCTTTAAAGGAAAAAAAAAAAAAAAAAAAAGTGTAACACAATAATTTAGCTTTGTTTTAAGCCTATTGTTATCCAACCTCTTCATTCAGACTCGTTTCTTTGATACTATGTGAAACGGTTTGTAGCATTAACTGGCGAGGCAAGGTTGTGGCACTGATTCGTGGTCACTGTGTTCACACCAAGAACAAAGATAGATAATTGTAATCAGGCAGAAAGATCTCCTAGTTGTTTCACTGATGTACGATCGCCAATTACAATATGAAAAAAAACTCTCGACGCCTGTGTCTTCCATCTGTCCTCTCTGTTGCGGACCAGATGCCAACGTGCCACTGGAGCGCTTCCACCGGATCCTGAACGAGACGGCGCGTCGCCTGAGCATGCTCCGCGGAAGCGTGGAGAGCCCGACGCTGGGCTCGAAGATCCAGAGGCTGCAGTCGGCTGCTAAGGAGCAGCAGAGCCGGCTGTCCCTCATTGAGCAGGACTTACAGGAGATCACAGAGGAGAGAGACAGTCTCAGGGATATTACTTTAAACTTGCCTCAGTCCTGCCCCCAGGCCTCGGGAGCAGGCAAAGGGTAGGTGCTGAGGATGATGGGGGGATTTACTTATTGATACGACAGCTGAACATCAGAGAAGTCGAGGAGGATTTTGTTAATAACAGGATCTGTGGTCATTTTTTTTATACA
Source organism: Pseudorhombus dupliciocellatus (assembly GCA_016785235.1). NCBI lineage: Eukaryota > Metazoa > Chordata > Actinopteri > Pleuronectiformes > Paralichthyidae > Pseudorhombus > Pseudorhombus dupliciocellatus. The sequence goes on from JAFBJW010000217.1 coordinate 985,150, forward strand.
GCTTCAGAAAAGTCAATGGTATCCTTTTATAGACTTGCGTGTTTCCACTTTTTGCCCAAAGGTACAATTTACTATCACTGCATCGACACACACACACACACACACTTCTGCTGAAAGCTACAGGCGTCTACACAGTCCCATTATGATTTATGCCTCGTCTTCCTTCCGTCACTGTTTCACTATTTTCACCATCAACGATAACCAAACGCTCTGAACTGCTGGACTGCACTGTCACGTTTCAAATAATGCTGATTCTGCTCTGCCGGGGGAAAAAGGTGTGTCTGAGTGCTCCTTCAGAGTGACACATTCATTTACACTCGAGCTCTTTTTCATCAACGTGGCTCAATTAACAATTAGCCATCTTGGCCTCTGTGGGATTGGGGTCAGGCTTCGACAGCACACCACCCATGTTCAGGAGTCGTGCTTACTCACTTACAGTGCCTACTGTAGTTCCTCCATGTTTCTGCCTCCGTCAAAAGCTCAGACGTCCCCTGTCTGTGGGTCGAGTGTGATGACGAGGCTGGTGAAGTGGCCGCAGATTGAAATCATTTGAGATTTTTCTGTTCTTACCAAAAGCTGAATTACTGATCAGGAATCAGGAGACAGTCAGTTACAAATCAACATGTAATTGCTATCATTATCCACCTTTTCAAAGTGAAGTGTGTTTGAGAGAAAGTGTAATTGCAAACCTAAATGTAATTTGTTATGGAAAGTGTTGTGTGGTGGCGAAGGTAAAGTTTACTGACAAACAAAAAAAGCTTTAAACTGTAGATAGTGGTTCAAGGAACATCCAGAAAACAAACAATTAAAGAAGTATTCAATGCTCGGAGCACCCGTCTGTTGTTTTGTGAATCTGGTCCTTTTGCAATGTTGAAATTTATTCACACTGTTGTTAACACTGTCGGCTCAATTTCTTATTGTATGTGTGTGTTTACAAAACTGAGAAACTGTCAAGATTTCTTAAAGGTTTTCCTCATCTGATACACTCCTAGAAGACCCCTATGAAGATGGGCAACATGTCTCCACTGCCTCCAACTAAAGCAACATTTATCACAGGCCAGAATGACCCCATCCTGCACATCTGACGCCAGAGTGTGCACGGCATAGCGATGGGAGGATTGGGCCGAAATGCACCTGCTCATCCAGCCGTGAGTCTCAGCTGCCAGTCACGTCAGCTTACCAGAAAAATAGCCCTCGAACAAACAATATGGGATAAACCACTAAAAAAGAGAGAGAAAAGTTCCTTGAGAAAAACATATTTTAAATGTAGTTTAACTTGAGCTAATGGGAAGGCCATGTCATCCATGTACAAATTGTGGATACTTCAGTCACCATCGCAGAATATTAAAGTACATAACAGAACACTAGATATAGGCTTAACCACTTATTGTGAAACCATGCTCCAATTCAATATTCCATAAAAATTTTTAGTGCATTTTTCACATTTTTCACTTTTCACTGTAACGTCCAGCATTGAAATAAATTGTGCCCGTCCCCTGGCAGCGATGGCGCAGGGGCGGACAGCCATGGAAATCCATCATGTGGAGGAATGCAGCTGGAGGCTTCAGGACTTAAAGAGAAGTCATTTTCTGTCTGCAACGTAAAGATGAGCTTCATTACCATAAGAAAATGAAATCAGAATTCATGACTGCAGAGAGCACGAGGATGAGCATAAGAGAGCGGCACACAGTCCTTTAAAGTCATTACAATTCCCATGCTTCATATTGGAGTGAACATAGCAGCGTTATTTGTGAATGGTTCCGAATAACAGCTGGAATTATAATACTTACATTTGAATCCATAAATATTATTATTATTATTTGGAATAACTTAGCTAGAGGTACCCAGTGTAGCCAAACCACAGCCCGAGCTCACAGCAGTCATTATGGAGCCATCACCTGCTCTCATCCATAGTCAAGCGGGGAGGGGGGGCGTCCTAATTACAGTATTGTCTGCATGGAATAATGGGCACCAACAGTTTTATGTAGACTAACAGTGGGTGTGTCATTTCACAGTTTCCCCCTTTGCTCAGACGTCAGCGTTGAGTGAATGCAGCATCTGCTCGATGATTTTCAGGCAACAGCTTCAACATAACAGGGTATCTGGGTAGTCTGAATCATCTAGAATCATCTAAATAATCTGAATTTTATATTAAAAAAAGGGTAGGTTGATCATGGAGACTTTAGATTCGAGCTATCGTGAAATTAATTGGTTTACAGGGATTTCATGGTGTTTCTTGGCCTGAATGACCCCTCCCCTCCCTTTGTCTGACTTTGGTTTCTTCCATTACCCTCATGTTTTCCTAGTTTTGCAAGAATTAGGAGCGAAGTGAGAACCTCATGCTGTGTCGTTCAGGTGGAAAAGTTCAATAAGCTTCTCTCTCAACATTGCAAATGATAAAAAACTTTTAAGAGGAGGACCAACTTGGCAAACACATCTCGATCCACTATCGCCTTACCCTCGGCTTTGACGTCTATCTTCACGTTCAACCCTTTGAATGCACTGGTCACACATTCCTGAGAAATACGCGTCAGTGTCAAATTAGCTTGCTTGAAAACCCACCAAAAAAAAAAGAAAAAAAGCAATAAAACCACAAAGAGCAGCAGGGAGGGCAGGTGGCTGACATGGTGGGAGCAGGCAACGCGAGTGCAAATCCTTAACATCAAAGATAGTTACTGACACCCTCCCCTACTGCGCCTCTCACCCCACAGCCAGTCGTCAAATGAGTTCAGGAAAGTAACACCACTCCTGGAAAAAAAAACACATTCTGCCTTTTTTTTTCCCCCTAAAACCCTGTCTTTACCCCGCGTGCTGTCAAAAAAAAAATACAGTCTGAGAGCTGCTGTCTTCCTCGTCTCTGCTGTTTGCTTTTGGTATCAAGTGTAGAAACAGGCTCGTGACAGGGGGAGGAGGATAAATGTCAGTTGACCCATAAATGTGTCAGAGACCGCGGATTCAAACAGACCCCGCAGAGGCATACGTAAATATGTGCCTTTTAATTATTCACTGTGGTGTAGAGCTGGCGTCGAGCGTCTCTCTCTGATTCGTGCAACACCTCTTCCTGTTTGTGAGTCCGTTGAAAAAGCGTCGACCCCAGCATCACTGTCCACAGGCCAGCGTTATTAACACTCAGCAGGGCCTGTCAAAAAATGTGTGCTCTTGTCACTATCAGCACGTTTATAGATTTTATAAGGTGCAAAGAACTCTTGTTCAGAGCCGTGACTGTCTCAAGATGAATGCATATTTGTTTTTACAAAGGCATTTTTATGATTTTTAATCCTATCCAGGATTGTATAGTTGTTATCGTATTAATGCAGTAAAAGATCCGCCCATGGAAACGTCGGCGCCAGCAGCCTCTGTTACTGTGATTACGTATAGTTCAGTTTGTATAAGTTGACAAGCCACAATGAGCAGCCCGATAATCTGCAACAGCTGGAGTCAGTCGACATAAACCTCTGAAGAAAAAAGATTTAACCGCACAATGAAATAATTGTAACCTCATTTACAATCGCACCTTACGCCTCAAGCCCCGCTGCCTTTCCCGAAGAAGGTAAACCCTGCGTCCCATTGGGAAATCTTAAGCTCCGCCAGAAACGAAATGAACTATGAAATTTGTGGTTTAATTGAATGCTGATGTGTCTCTTCGCTGCCGCGAATACGCTACAAATAAGCGGTGAATGAATCGGAATATTAAAGATGAGTGATGGGGAAGATGAGGAAGAGTCTGTGACACACTTTTCTTATTTATATGAGGATTCAGTTGCTGGATCTCAGACACTGTTCTCCGGCTAGTTGCTAAAACCTAAACCTAAATAAATAACTGAAGCTTTGTTTTGGACTAGAGATAAAAGACTGGGATTGACCGGGAAAAGCTGTGCTGGTTTTTTTCTCTACCTTTCAACTCGATATATATTTTTCCGGGTAATAAAGTTCCCGCCACCTTTAGACTCAGCAAAGGGTCCCAAGGACAGGTGTGTAATGTAAAATATGATGGAGCGGTTCCTCCAAATAATATCTCCATCACGCGTCGCAAAGTGGCGATGATCGAGTCGGGTCATAAACGTAACTTCTGAAGTTGAGAAGTCTGTGAGGGAGACGGGAGGAATGAAAACTGAAGCCGGGTTATTTTTTCTCCCAGACAGGTAAGAGCAGTTTACATTATCTAGCGCTCATTCGCCGTGAGGGGGAAGTTGTACGGCCTCAATTACTCCACTTTGAGAAAAAAAAAAAAACAGCCCGTGCACAGACGTGGAGACCACGGAGCCAATTTATCCGTTTGTAGCAGTGCTTTATTGTGATTGAGGATGCATTGCACGCTGCGTTCTTTATTTGATTCTGGAAATACTTCCATCATTTACGACATGAACGGAGAAATAGAAATAATCTTCCATCAGCTGGTTTTATGTCATCCAGGAGGCTGCGACGTATTGCAATCATTCCGTTTTAGTGACTGTGTGTTGTGCGGAACGTTGCTTTGAGTTACGAGTTTTTCTTCAGTTATACGCGGCCTCGCCGCCGCGTCTGCCCTGCCGCCTCCATGCTATTAGTCCGGCTCGGTGTGCGCTGGTGAGATCGGGAGAATCGGCCGTAGAGTTTGAACAGAGGTTTCCTTTCGCTCGTGCACGTCGCAGCGGGAGGCTGTTCTGCAGAGACGCTCCCACAACAAATCCTCTGCATTATTCAGGTGAGGGGTGGAGCAGGCAGAGGCAGGGGAAGCGACGCATCTCTTCACCTCTCTCTGTGACCCCTGTGAGGACAACCGGTCCATCCAATGGACGGATGCACAGTGATGTCATACAGGCTGATGCGCTTGATATATGTTTTATCTATATATTCTGAGAACGATGGGGAAAAGACTGCAAGTCCACGGAGCCGCTCAGGAACTGACTCGTGCCCAAAAAACATAAATCATTCCAGCTTCCTCAGGATCTTTTAACTAACCGCTAATTAGAATGAGGACGGGTCAATAAGTCACCCGGCCTGAATTTAACGCCAGAGTGGAGCTGTCAGTCAAACCCCAGACACTGGCGCTGTGGAAAAGTTTCACTCCGTTTTTATCAAATCCCCCCCCCCCCCGGCAACGTGTCCAGCCAGGACGTGGGCTCCGGCCCTGCTGCGACCCTCAAAGTACACGTGCTACAGGTAATGGGTGGAGGGGCCATAAGGTTCCCACTGCGTGGGTTCTGGTTATCATTATATTTTTGGTCACAGCAGGAAGCTTTGTTCAGAGAGCTCCAAGAACCAACTGTGTGTTATCTGTTCAGCACCAAACCAGGCAGACCGAATAATTAAAGAACTGCCGGAAAGTAGATTGAAAACATTGAACAAGATAAACACATTAAACACTGTATCGCTGCTGCAGATAAATCCAGGTTCCAGCCAGGACGTGGGCTCCGGCCCTGCTGCGACCCTCAAAGTACACGTGCTACAGGTAATGGGTGGAGGGGCCGTAAGGTTCCCACTGCGTGGGTTCTGGTTATCATTATATTTTTGGTCACAGCAGGAAGCTTTGTTCAGAGAGCTCCAAGAACCAACTGTGTGTTATCTGTTCAGCACCAAACCAGGCAGACCGAATAATTAAAGAACTGCCGGAAAGTAGATTGAAAACATTGAACAAGATAAACACATTAAACACTGTATCGCTGCTGCAGATAAATCCAGGTTTCAAATAATAACGGAGTGTAAATACAGATCGAGGAACCCATGCATCTGCAATGTGTTTAGTGAAATTCTCCATGTCTCTCATTACACAGTTGAAATAAGGTCCCCTGGTGCTCTGAGTTTGGAATAATCCCGTTGCTCTGCCATGGACCCGACACGCCTCCGTCTTCCAGCTGCTCGAGGACGCCAGGGAAACCGACGGAAAAAAAAGATACGCGCGAGGTGAGCGGGGAGTGCAACACCCACTTCAAACGGCACTTCTTGCTAATCCCTTCCCTGCTCTCAACCGTCTCACGGTGAGAGTGCACCGCTGACTCCTGGACACCGGCACTACGGCGGCTCATCCGGGCTTTCCCGGATACAGACCGAGGAGGAGAAGGAGACTGGAGAGGGAGGCAATCATTTACTCAGGAGTCTAGACACTGTCTGTGCTCTTTGTGGACAGAACGATTTCAATTTCCATCTTTTACGGGGCCCACTGTCCGCTGCCTGCTGTCGTCACATTTTCAATATCGCCTGTTGAAAGAGTCTGCTCAGAGGCACAGTCATGATGGGGATGATGCAAATCCTCTGTCAGTTCTCCATTTCTCTGTCCAGAGAAAACCCTTGGTCTCTTCTTTTTGATTCATAACAAGGGGGGACGTGAGGCCACAGGATGTGTGTGTGTGTGTGTTGATTCTTTACTAAAGACACAAATAAGATGAGGAGGAGGAGGAGCATGGTGTAAATACGTGGATACAGAAGTAGACGGTGGAACACGAGCGAATGCGCAGCAGCTTCTGACGCTACGCCACATTAAATATTTAACCAGTCGGTGTTTGATGCACATGACCACTGACATGCTTGATGTTGAGCTGAGACTTGGCTTCTAAAAAAAAAAAAGCAACACCCCCCTCTAGGAATCCCTGGAAAATATTTTCACTTGTAAATGAACAGAGCAGTGTGTCCCCTCCGTCCTGCCTATTTCCACGCAACCTCAAAGGAGCTCCTCAGGTCGCCTCCGATCCGGGCTGCGTTGAAGTAACTGTTGCCGCTTCATCTTCGGGTCAAAGTCCATATTTACCGGGAGCCACTGACTATCTATCATTTTATTATTTGGATGAAAGCACACACCCCCCCCCTGCTGTTTCCACTCCTTGAAAAACTTTCTGAATTGCAGTTACCTCTCGAAATATGTCTTCGTGTTAAAACAGAGGTGAGAAAATGCTTTTCATCTCTTTCAGTTTTCCCACCGTGAGGCCGCTGCTGGGTCAAAGTCCATATTTACCGGGAGCCACTGACTATCTATCATTTTATTATTTGGATGAAAGCACACATCCCCCCCCCCCTGTTTCCACCCCTGCTGTTTCCACTCCTTGAAAAACTTTCTGAATTGCAGTTACCTCTCGAAATATGTCTTCGTGTTAAAACAGAGGTGAGAAAATGCTTTTCATCTCTTTCAGTTTTCCCACCGTGAGGCCGCTGCTGGAAGATTTTTGTCCATTAGGTTGTTTGCTCTGTGAGTTGATTGAAAAGGCTCCTGGAGATATTTGCGGTGTTTCCGACTTCTTGTTAAAATAGACTTGGCCTGGCACGTTTCTTTTACGATAACTGAAAGACAGTACAAAAATGAGGCAAACAGCATGAATCAAAAGATGATGTGGAAACACTGACAGTGAGCTCTGATTGGCGGTGGGTCAATCTCACAGCCAATCAGAGGCCGAGCACTGCAGGTCAGACCTGTTTAACTCCTGCCCTTCACTTGATCTCCTGGTTATAATATAATACCAACACTATTCCATTTTATAAATGTGGCACACTGGTCTGTGCACGTCCTCTGTCCCAGTTCACAGCTCAAAAAAGGACAAAGGAATTGTTTATTCATGTCGCTTTCTTCGCCAAAAGTCTACAAGTCAGTATTTATTCAAAATCTCCATCTGCTGCAGAAATTAGGTGACAATGTGCAAACATTCTGAGCCCAAATATGCACAAGTCGTCCCACATATCACAGCGCATGATGTTTATGCTCCTTCGAAGCAAACCCACCTCTCCAGGCACCACAACGCCGCTGTGTCCGATCGAGCCGCAGGGGTCACCAGCCTCAGTCAGAGCACCGTCCCCCGTCCTGGATCAGAAAATGGCCCCTGGTGTGTTTATTCTGGGCACAGTCCTCTTAAATAACTCCTTATCTGATACCAGCTCACCTCAGGTGTCCCTAAACAGGAGCTCCTGTTCCCGAAAACAGCGGCCCCAGGGTCTCACACACTACTTCTGCCACAATGAGGCTGCAATTCAAGAAGCGTCAGAACAAACCCCCCCCCCCCACAAAAAAAACAGTTCATTCAGTGGCGATGGTGAGAGGGATCACAGCACTGACCTCAGTTAAAGGCATCGGCTGCAGTAAAACAAACTTGGTATGAGAGCGTGGGGGACGTGCAGGGGGCAGAGTCAAACTCTCAGGCTGCAGGTTAATCTACAGGTCTGACAATCACCTCCAGTCGCAGCCACTGGAAGATTGTGCACGTAAACAGATAAAAAAAAAGGGCTTTTTTTCCAGCAGGGGACTGATACCACTTTGCTGGAATGAGCCTGTCACACAAAAAGACACCGGGACCCGCCACATATATATATATCATCATATATAAATATGCTATATATATAAAATGCCTCCGTCATGCATGTGCGTGGGACTGTGATGTTGAACCAGAATAAACTGTCTTTTCTTTGTCGCTGACATGTTGAGGTTTTCCAGCACCTTCCTGCTTTTTGCTGTTATTGCTTTTACCTGGACGAGAGTGATTAATATTGATATGATGGATCGAGGGGTTAATTGCTAGCGGCACATTTGCCAGCTCGGTAAATTGATAAAAATATAATTAGTAATATTTTCATTATTTCATGCTTTGATTATGCAACATAATTATGTGATGATGAGGAATATAAAGTGATGGGGGTTTTTTTAATGTGAACACTAATAAGGTTTAAGCAGTGCATCAGTCATTGTTTCATAGTTGATTGAGAAAACGTAATTATTGTTAATTTTTCTGTTATTTTATGTTGCCAATGTACATTATAATTATTAACAGGATAATACGTTCATTAGCCGAATTTTCCAATTAATATGAGAGTGTTACCTGAAGATTGACGGACGTTGAGGAAGTGGTATCGTTGACTAAAAGCACCAGCGTGTAGCATTGGGCGACGCCTACAGGTGAAGTTGCACATTGCATCCGATTCCTCACGGAGAGAAAAGGCAAAAGGTCATTTCTGGAGTTTGGTGTGTTCCTTCGGGGCTTCTGTAGGAACACGGAGGCCCGAGTGCGGCCGAAGTTCTCACTTCAGGGTAATGGAAAGCAAAACAACTCGGGTCAATATGAGCTCATTAAAACAGACCGAGGAATATTTATAAATCCCTCTAATTATTACACACCGGACCTTTGAGTGCAAACATGTAACCTGCAGTCAAGTGTCTACATCTTACTCCATCACACAGTCCTGCAGCAGCTGAGCTGTGAAACATAAAATCAGCCAGATCATCTCAGAGACCCCTAAAGTTCAGCCGACGCTGTTGAAACTAATCTTTCCACTACACAGGTTCAGTGGGAGGAAGATTATTATCTCAAAGTTATATATATATATATATATATATTTTCCCCCCTCAGTGTCATAGGCTCTGTGTGGATTTCAGGGTATGTGATATAAGCCAGAATTTAAAGTGTATCCCCTGACATTCATCTCCGCAGCTCAGCATGAAACTTAGCAAACTAAGTCGCTCGCTCCATGAAGTAGATGTGCTCCGCAGACGCCTCGCTGACTCCTGCAGATTTAGCTGGCCTTTACGCTCCTGCTGAATAACTTGGGATGCTAATTTCACCGTCTCCCCCCCTGCCCCCCTCCCCCCTGCATCCAGCAGCATCCAGCATATGTTAGTGCACATTCATCCACTGCATAGACACCTGTGACAGATAAGGGGAGCGGCGCGTGGCCGTTTAAGTTTGCATCAATATTGTTTTGCGCATAGAAACAGGACGGAATTGCTCAGCTTTATTCCTGGATGTTATCATATTTCCCATTTTTGCTGTAGGAGAGAGTGAAGGAGGCCCACCCTTTTACCGCAGGCGGCAGCAGCGTGATCCTCTGCTGCCCTCATGTGGAGCGCTGCAGTATTGACAAACCAGCGGTCCCATTATGAAACCACTGAGAAATTCACACCATCCAGAATTCTACACTCATGATTATTAAGACCCCTGAGTTATTGTTTTGGAGAATCAAGGAAAAACATCTTTGGACAAGTGAGAACATTGTTTTCACTTCAATGTCTTTATTGTAAAATACACACACATTAAATGTTTAAAAAATATATATTGTGATGATTTTAATACTTAAAATAATGAGAACATGTCATTATAACGATGCTACTGTTTCACCTAAATAGCTCTGCATCCTCTGTTTCTGTGTCACGGACATGTTGGACACAGTCCTGTCCTCATTCTGCTCTCCGCCCCGGCTGGTGTCCTCCGTCCTCACATCGCAGTGAAACACACCTCCTGTCCTCCGCTCACTTTCTCCGCCGCACTCCCCGTAGATTCAGATAAAACCCTCTCCCTCACCTCGGCTCCCCGAAGCCATTCATCCCTCTTCACTGTCTCCGGCACTGAGAGGAAGTTTGACACCCTCCGAGGATGCAATTACCCTTTGACCCTTGACCCCCATTCTCAGGCAGCCCTAAATTTCTCCATCCGTGGAATTCTGCATTAGCACGTCTGTCGCCCGAAAGCTCATTTCCATCATCCTCGTACCTGCCGCCCGCCCTCCTCACCCCCGCACCCCGCCTCCCCCCGCACCTCCGAGTCAGACCATCCCGAAGCTCAATTTACAGATTTTTTTTTCTTTCCTCACCTCGTTCTTCTTTTCAAACATTCAAAGACACAGGGAAACTTTCTCATCTCTTGTCTTGCGGCTGTGGGTTGGAGCCGGTTCCTGTGATCCAGTGACACACCGGACTCAGCTGGAGCTCCTGCACCAGATGTTCCCGGTCGACCCGGAGGATCTCAGGGGGGCATTGAGCAAACAAGGAGCGTGCCTCTCTGTGACAAACAAGAACTGAGATCATTTTATTGCAAGATTTTTATTTTTTTTTCAGGATCCATGAATCAAACTTTAATATTCAGCTCCTTATTCTCTGCGTCTGGCGTTTGAATCACGCCCCATCTGTCTCCTTTTTCAGATGTTAAAGCAGCTGTTTGTTTGGATCGTTCCACATGATTCGTCTTCAGCTGCATATCAGCGGCGGTAACTGTCACCTCAGGGCGAGATTGACTGATGTTTCATGGATCAATTTGGTGCAGCTTGATCGGATTCAAGGGGCCTGCTGGGGGTATGTGCTCTGCTGAGTGCCATTCTGGTTCTGTGCTTCTTACAGTCAACACATCTCTTGTAAAAAAAAAAAACAAGAAAAACAACACTGTCTCTTGGTATTTACTTAGCTGTGCTGGTGGCAGCCATCGCTCAACCTGACGACTGTTGCTGGAGAATTTGGTGCCATTTCCGCTGTGCAGTTTAAAATAAAAGAAAAGCTGCTTCGCCTGCAGATGTAAGAGTGCAGAACTAAAATGTTGAACATAGTACAAGTGCAATTAGACAAAACAGGAGTGTTTTCTGTCAGCGTGTCTCAAATTGATCCTATACTCAGTCTTTAAAAGAATCCCACTACTCTCCATATCACACAGATTTAGCCGCTCAATGTGAAAACGACTTTCTTTCACTGTTTTCCAGCAGAAGTCCATAACTGATGTTGGAATCCCATTTCCTGTTGAGCTGAACAGAGAGAAAATAAAATCTTACAAGTTTTTTTTTTTTTTCTGGAACCAGCTGTGAGCGGCTCTTGCATTTCCTTTGTGAACTGAATTGTGGGAGCTTGTTGTCCATCAACGCGCTCAAAAAAAAAAAAAAAAAAATATATATATATATATATATATATAGAGAGAGAGAGAGAGAGAGAGAGAGGTTGTATCTGCCCCATATCTGCACTTATTGTGACCCTTTTTCCAGTGACATACACAGTCTGATCATAGCTGTTTGTGGTGATTTAAAATTCATCCGAAGGGGAAATATTCTGAAAATGTCTCTCTTAAAAACATTTCGACCCAAAAAGACGGAGCAGGCTCAACTTCCTGAGAGCAAAGGACCTTGTTGGATTTCACTGAGCTAAATGTTGTTCCTTCAGGAGAGCTAAGTACGAGCAGGGTACCACGGAGACGCTCGTGTGACAAGTCTGCATGTCGGCAACACGCATCATGAAAAATGTAAGCACTTCCGCAGGCCGCGCCTTCCTCATCACCGGAAACATGACATAAGGTGAAAACGAAATGGCGGGCAACATAATTAAATTTAAAAGCCCTGCACAGTCGGTTTTATTTCATCTCTCGACTAAGCAGGTCATCATTAATTCAAAGCCAAGCATCCCAGGAGAGGAGTCTCATATGTAATCAGAGAGTGTGTGTGGGAATATCATGGTTCTGTTTGTTTGAGCCTGATTCAAAACTGCTGAGCAGATTTCTATGAAACTTGGAGGAAGGATGATAATTGGGTTACACTGAGCATTTGTTTCATCATGTTCTTGATCTTTCACAGAAGAATATATTTGTCTAGATTTTAAAAAATGGCACATTTAGGTGACGGACATTTATGTGTGTGGAAGTAACAAAATGAACTGATTACAATCAATAGGATGAAAATGTGTGCAAATTGAAAAATCTTGCAGTGAAACATGTTTAATGGAAGAAAATGGGGAAATAAAGAAGCAAGTGATTTGACTCATTTCAAGGTAATTTGATCAAAACACTCGCAACAGGAAGACAAAGCTGTGTTTTGTAATTTCCTCATTTTTCATATTTAACAACACTAAAATTGTGTAATTTATATTTCCAGGAAATTGGATTTCGGGCTGAGAGCAAAAAAATGTAATTGGGAGCAAGTAAATGGATGAAAGTCATGAGGATCGATTTATTTATTTGATGAACTGATTGAAGTTTGATTGTCTGATAGTCATCTGACGTGACAATTTCTAGTCGCGCCACCATTCATCATTCTAAATCAATACCCGACTGACATTTATCATTTACAGCTGCAGACTCCACATCCACAAAGGCAAAAAAGAGAGAAGTGACTCATAAACTCAATGAGTCATCCAACACTGTCCCTGTGGTGTCAGCTTGCAGCCTGTGCAGTCCACTGTGTGTCATCCTCTCTGCTCTTCATCGTGACTGTGTTCAGACAGGAACTGATTTCATACCTTCCACCTCAGTCTTCCTCTCGGGTGGCGAACTCCTCGGCAGCAGATGGACGAGAAGTGTGATGGAGAGCAGGCTGGCCTCAGTATAAATTAACAGGTGTGTATTCATTTATGTATGACTCACAGGAAATAGATTAAATAAATATACAGAGGCCTTCGGATTCTTGTCTGAGAACTTTAGGCTGCACAGGGAGAGGAAAGAGTCTATACGAAAAAAAAAAAAAACTCATGCAGACTGCAAATCAATACAAATGTAGTGGAATGAACTGATGCTTAAAGGTTCAGTGTAGACTTTAGTGACACCTTGTGGTGAAGTTGCATTATGCTTTTTAATGCAATGGGTTTTTTTTTTATCTTCATTGTGTGCATAGTATATATTGAAATAAATTTAAATAAATTGTATTCAATTAAATTAAAATTTTAATTTAAAATGTAATTTTAAAATAATGCATTTTATATACGAGATCTGATTTCGAGTTTTGTAAAGGTCCTGCTGACTCTTCTGATATAATGAAATTAACTGCTGTTAACCTATCACTGATTCAACTCCCATTGTGTGTAGTTAACTTATTATGCCACAAGATGGCAGGCGCGAGTAAAGCTCGCTCCAGCAACATCACTCGCTGAAGTGATGGAGTTTCAACACGGTGGTACCGGAATGAACGTGTTTCTCCTTCAAAATAAGAGTTTATAACGTGTCACCGGGGAATAAAAAAGATGTAGAATGTCTACGACATATGAATTTTTAATCATTGTTCTCAAACATCACAACATCATGTAGCTTTTGTCTGTTTGTCAGGTAAAACAAATCAGTTTAATGCACAATCATAACATTTATTTTGAAGGCAATAAGCGGACGTCCTTATGCTGAATGTGTCCGCCTTGACCCGGGTACCGTTGCTCGTTGAGTCCGCTCAGTGTCGGAGAACAGGAGCATCGCCCGGCCGCGGCAGCCTCTCTGGCCCGGATACATCCACATCTTCTTCATTTCCCGGATCCACTCGTCGCAGAAAAATGCCTGCAAGTCAGAACGTGCAAGGTGACGAGCAAACTGTCCCGTGTGTTGGCTGCGTGCACCGCTAGCTTAAACCCAGGCGGTACAATGGAGCATCAGAGGCCGACCGGCGGCTCTGAGCTCCGAGAGGCTGGTGTCGGTGTAAACAAGGCTGCCGTTGAAATAACTCGTGTTTTTCTTCCAGGGGGGAAAGCCTTCGGACTGTTGAAGGAGCAGCAGAGACAGAAGCTGGAGGAGATCAACAAGGTAGGAGAGCTGCCCTCATTACCCGCCTGCACTGTCTCTAACGCCTCCTCGGGGGGATTTGAATCTCACGAGCACACTTGACTCGGCATTGGCCTTGTTCGTGAACGCAGCACCGGTGATTCACCCTTTCACTGCAGTCTGAGGTTAACCAGCTACCTAGGATGCCTCTCCCTCACACACACACGCACACACATCCAGTATATACATATACACATGCACACGTGTACTGCAGGGATGCTCCTGGTGCATTTTATTGATTTCACCCTCAGGCTCGTGTCACTACTTGTTGCTGTCACTCACACACACTCCTGATGTCACTGACCAGTGGCTCATCTAAACACGTTAACAGGACCAAAGTGGTTAAATGGTGTCTATGTGGAACACACCCTCAGATAACAGGTGTCTGAATGAGCCCTTTGTCTCACAGCGGGCCTCATTCCATCAGAAGACTCTGCAGCAGCTCCCACACACACACACACACCATCTCTCTGTGTGTGTGTGATCTGTGTTTCCCTCCCTTCTCCTTTGCTGCCTGTCATCAGCATGCCTCCTGCGGCCACATGAGAAACCAGGTCGCGGCAAGAGATCAGCCGGGAGCTCATGTGACATCTCGTTTCCAAAACACTCTCTGCTCACCTCGCACAGATTCAGATTGTCTTCCGGTGTCTTTTTTTTGTTCACCACAGAAATGATTCCCAGATTCCTTCAAACATAGCATGCAGAGGGTTGTTATGTCTGCACCGGCGGGAATGAAACTTTGGATCCCAGCACTGCTCTGTCTGAGGCTGGGTAGTCTACAATCAATATTTATTTTCATGAATTAAAGAGATAGGAAGAAAGAAAGGTTTAAAGTCCACTGGTTCCTGCTTCCCACTCCAGTTTCTTCATTGTCCTCATGCAGTGGAATCTTTCAAACTCTGTGGCTTGACCACCAGCGATCGCCAGATGATGAATTGGCCTCTGGGGCGTCCAGTGCTGACAGTGATTATCTTATGCTCTCAGCACAGACTGTTTACCTGCAGCGGACCAAAGCCGGTTTAAATGTGATGAGATGAAGAGAAAGTGAGTAGGGGACCGTGTAACTGTTTACTTTTGCACAATGCTACAGGAAATGCAATATTTAGTCAAAACTACTTCATGAATCAATACATTAAATAGCAACATCACTTTCCATGAAATACAATTGCAAATATGTTGGTTCACGTATTTTTCAATATTTTTTTAAAATATTTCACCGACAAAGGCGAATAATTCATATACATAAGAACACTCCAGCTGAGGAGCTATACCTTGTCCGACCCCAGCATTGTGAAATATTCTGTGATGCAGACAGATGTCGTGCTTTGTAATACTTGGCTCTGCACTTGTTCAAACAATCTCGCATTCTTGGACACAGTGGACATTCCTGTGTGCGTAGAGGCTGCAGCAGCGATTGCGCAGCGCTGAGTCAGGTGTCCCTGATAAACACCCACCAGCCGTGTTTATCCTTTTCACCCTTAATTACGAGCTGGACCGAGACGCCGAGGTCACCGCGAAGAAACCCTCCCTCCCTGTTTTTTTTCCCCCCTCGTTTTCAAAAAAGACCGGAGCTAAATCCCATCACGGCAGAATGCGTCATTATAACTTCAGCAGGACAACTCCCTCCTCCGGGCTCTTTCCACTGCTTCGCACCCTTGTGAGGTGTTCCACTTAGTCATCACGCTGATAAGTAATTACAGTCCAGGGGGAGGAACATGATCCGATTGTGAGTCATTTCTCTCAAGTAGATTTTGACACATCTGACAGGACGCAATCATCTTAAAGTCTGTAAAGCTGTGCTTTGTGCGCGGCCCTCGCTCCTCTTTGATGCTCTGAACTCTGCCGGGATCCCTCAGGGAACTGAAGTGCTCGGAATGTTTGGAGGATTTTCAGCTTCATTTAAAGCCTTTCAAACTTTGTGTCCTGATCATTTACATGATATTCATCCCTCGCCCCCTCTCTCTCCTGCAGGAATATCTGGAGGATCAGAAATACAGGGATGAGGAAGACCTGGCCGAGAAGTTGGAGAGTCTCAAAAGTAAGAAAATGTTGTTCACCTGCTGCTCTCTGGTTGATTTTAGTCTCTTTCAGGCTTGGAGCATCATGGTGCAGAGGCAGGGCATGAGGGATGCTTGCAGCCACGGAGATCACACACCAGTGTTCGCCCTTCCCACATCTGTGTCTTCTATGTGTTTACATTTATGTTCGTTTTGTTTTTTTTAAAAACAAAACACCAGAAAAAATTCTGAAATTATCCAGCCTGCCTGGAAAAATTCTGGGGCCTCTCACTCTCACATCTGAGTGCAGGTCACGTCTGAAATCAGCTTCACCGAGGGCGTGTTCCATTTCCCTGGCTTTTGTCTTGCCATCAGTGTTTGTATATTTGCTGGCAGTCCGTGGACATCAGCATAAGTCCTGAGCATTTCTTTCTCTGTGGGAAAGACGGACCGCTGAGATTTCTAAGAGGTTTTCGAAGCCAAGTCCTCAGCGGCCTCAGAGGAATGTGCCGTGGGCGTTCCTCAGCTTGTTGTTAGAATATTCTGAACTTTGCTCAAACTCAAACGTCCTGGGGACGGAGGAAACGGACGCCGGAGCTTATTGAAATCAAATTGGGTGATTTAGCAAAGCGCTCCACCCTGTCAGATGTTACGTGTGCTGTTTGCCCAGTGTGCACGCAGACTGTTCACTTCACCTTCTTCTGAGGGAAGCAGCTTTATATCTGCAGTACAAAACTGTTTATTCCAACAGGCGGCGGGTGTCTTGAAGTGAGAAATATGCTCCACTGTCCTACTTACTGAGGGTGCTAGCTGGAGGAAATGGAGCAGTAATGCATAATCTGAGCAGGGAGCCGACACAGAGGTCCTGGGAGTATTGCGCATTTATTTATTTTTATCTTGTTTCCCGCCTGTTTCAATACTGTCCCAGTGACCCAGAGGTCATCGTCTAAAACCACGCATCAAATCACATTAATGCAACTCATCGCAATATAGAGCATTTCCTCCTTTAGTGATCGAGTGAAGCCTGCAGCAGGTTTTGACACAAATAACTGAATATTATTATTAATGCATTAAAAGATGAACAATTGAAAATGAAAAGTAGAAACAAAAAACAAACTCAGTCATTAACCAATGCTTGAGTTGGACTTTTTTTTTATTTACTTAGCACATTTAAAAACCAAAGTGAAACAATGGGAAATACAACAGTAACATAAAGAACGTTAAGATCAAAATGCTATGATAAAAACAGCACAGGGTCAGTCCAAAGCCCGAGGAGCGCAGGAGTCTTCAATTCCGGTCTGAAATATGTTGCCAGAAGTGTGGAGGAATGGAAACGGTAGACGCTCTGGGGCAGATAGGGCAAACGCACAACAACTCCCTCCCTTTCAGTTTGTGTTTGTGAAACAGAAACACAATTGTGTTCCTTCATTTACCCGCAGATAATGGAGTTTGCATCTAGTGAGTGTGCTTTATAGCTCAGTAACACAGGAATGCACTGCTTCTCTTTTTCATTTTCTTTCAAGACAGACAGGAAATAGAAGAGGGATCACGTCGCTCACTGAATAAGGAGAAGTCGACTGTGGCACTGTCATCTGCCCTTAAGAGTCTTTTTAAAGCATGTGAAATTCTCTGCTTATCTCGGGCCAAAGTGTTCAAAGACATTATCTCACTTTATCAGCAGGTTTCTATTTTTTACCATGGACCACACCTTTGAAAGATAGTGAAGCAGTTTCATTGACAAACTCGGGGTAAATCACTGACCTCCTTACGGATGGACGTGTGAATAATCTCAGCAGAAAATGTCTGGCGGGGCCTGGGTTGTTGATGACGTCTGGCAATATCAACCGTTATTGGAATGTGGGGCCGGAGGAAAAAGCAGAAGACCCGAGTTTTGTTCAGCTGAGTCTTTCTCGGTGGCTGCAGATGATCAACAGGCTGTGCTACGACAAGTGGCCCACTCAAGAACTGTGTGTGTGTGTGTGAGGCCCACTCCTCCGAGTTTACGAACAGTGTTAGTATTGTCCTGTCCCCGTCCCCATGGGCTCCCACAGTTCCCTCTTGCTCTCTCCCCCCCTTCCCAACACACACACAGAGCTCCCATTGTGGGACAGAAATAGCAAGTGTAATCTGACCAAAGAGGTCTTCTGGAAAACAGAGAATGGTGGGATTTAGGGTGAAGCGGGAAAATGTCTGGCTTTGGCTTGTTTAATAACAGCGGCAAATACTATGCTATTTAATATCTACTGTTGAAATCATTTCATGGATTTAAATTGACCAATAGGATGAGACAACAGGTCTCCACAGGAAACCAGAATAATGAGAATAATCATATGTCGTGTTAATAAGCATCAGTGGCTGGTCTGTGCGTAACCTAACCACAGATTCTATTTTGACTTTCTTCCATCTGAACTTTAGCGTCCTGTGAGCCTCTCGCTCCTCATCTGTCTCTCACTGCCCCTCTCAGCTGCTCTCCAACACACACATACACACACAAAACACACACCTGTCATTGTCATCTGCTCGTGCCTTTCCTTCAGTCAGTGCAGCTGTCAGGGGGATCAGTGGGCAGTGTGTTTCGCTGACATGTTCGCAGCCAGCTGGAGACTGGTGTTTATAAGAATGTCAAACTAGTTGAGCTGTGTGTGTGTGCACGCGTGCCTGTGCAGAAACGATGAGTGTGAATACCAGTGTTGGTAATCATCTCCCGTGTGTGTTTGCTTTGCAGATAAATATGCTGAGTTTGACCTGAACGACCAAGGAGAGATCGGTGAGTAATGGCCACCATTAAAACACCGCACTCACCCCGGATAACAACTGTCCGCTGACCTGTGTCTGCTGCTGACATGAGGGAACAGTAATTAATACTGCGTGTGTGTGTGTGTGTATTGTCTGAGCGGTTTGAGCACAGGGTCAGAGCTGGCTCGTGTGTCTCGTCTGCGTCCTGAACGTAAAGTGACACCTCACTGTGCTCCGGTCTGAGCAGATGTGAGGCGAACTGTAGTAGAGGAGCCAGACAGGGATGTGGCCTCTGACTCTCCACTAAAATGTCACACCTCTTGGAAGAGTTGCCCTCAATTGAGATTTTTATACTATAGTATACTATAGTATAGTATAGTCTATAGTCTTGAAGCAGCATCGTTTAAGTACAGCCTGACAGAGCTGCTAGCATTAGTGTAAACTCTTTGCTGCATATATTTTCTACGTGTTGATGCTTAAAGATCCGAATTGAGTACTATTGCAAACTTTGCTTGTGTATATTAAGTCAGCAGCTTGAAAAATATGAGTTTTATCCCTGAGTGGTTCTCCAGGGATGGGGATGGTGAAGAAGAGGCAGATTTTTAAAAATGACAAAAGGCTAAACTGAGCCAGCAGTGAGAGCCTGACTTTAAATCCCTAATATGAGTCATGAACAAAAGCTGACTTTTCCCATAATGCAGCAGAAAAGTGTTTCATTAGAGCCTCTCTGTCTCCTAAATGCTTCCATCTTTCAAATCCCACAAAAGTTCCGGCTTAAAGCCCAAAAATGAGCTAACCTTAATGTCATAAGAAATGAGAGCCTCATCATTTCATAGGCTGTGTACTTCTACTTTCACTGCATAAACTAAACTGGATCTTCCCCCGCTTCCCCTCTCAGAGATGATGGGTCTGAAGCGGATGATGGAGAAGCTGGGGGTGCCCAAGACCCACCTGGAGTTGAAAAAGATGATCGTGGAAGTGACGGGCGGCAGCAGCAACACCATCAACTACAGGGACTTTGTCAAGATGATGCTGGGCAAGCGTTCAGCTGTGCTCAAACTGTAAGTGGGCTCCCCTTTGCCTTGAAACCCTCTGCTGATTCATCGCGCGTCCGAGAGAGAGGATGTGAATCATGTGCCGCGTCGGCCATTCGTTTCATCCAGCAGCAGCAGCAGCAGCAGCAGCAGGGGGCGGGGTGGGGATGACCAGCGATGACGTAACCAGCCACATGCTACTTTAGTCGTTAATCACCATGGCAACAAAACCCATCTGTATGGCTTATCCATAGACAACCCATCCTTATCTTTAGAGGGGATCATGAGCTTAGATAACTGATTACAGGCTGAGTTAGCAGAGACAGTCACTCACGAGATAGCAACAGCGGAACTCGTCAGATTCCTTCAACAAACGACTTTATGCTCCATAAAAATAATTTAGTTTAGAATCAAATGGTGAACATCACATGTGCGTTTGAAGGTCTTGTGCACAAATTAAGTTGCCAGTTGATGTTGACCAGCAGGGACATAACCTCAGCCGTGCACCTTAGCGCCACTGGCCTTGTGACCTAAACTTCAGGCTACACTGAGGCTAAAGGTAAATCCGACTGGCTTACTGGCTCGTATGACAGTATTATGGCTCGCTCAGTAGATCAGACATCATTACCTCTTTAAACTCAACACTGTCCCATTTTAGTCGGACAAGATGGAGAATATCCCTTATGTGTTCTTTTAGAAATATAGTCAATATTTCTCAGTGACCCCTTGAGGATAAGGTGACACAGTAATTAAGGCTGTTTTAAAAAACGGTTAGTGGAGCCGGTGTAAGCCTTTTAAAGCAGTCTTGCTCCGGGTCACACTGCAGGAGCCCGACTGTATTGGCCCGCTGCATTTCAGCCCTGCTGGATTAAGATGGCTAGACCATTCAGCAGATAAATCTCCTAATCCCAGAAACACCCGGCAGAGGGAAAATTCATAACTCTTCCGCCTTTGCCCTCAACCGTTTCTCGAAAGTGTGTCCCATAATCCCACGGGCCGCAATTTATAAATGTCTCATTCCGTCCCTGGCTGACGCGTCCGATCTGTAATGTTTTGTGTTTGGGGAAAAAATAGGTCGCTGCTGAAGCTGAAATCTCAACTTGATAACATTAAACCTGCCACATGTTTGCTCAGTGTGAGGACGAATGGTTTTCATCAGCCACTAAAAATATCTGTGCTTGGAGAGCTTCTCTGTGATCTAGTGAATTAAAATGGGGTTTTATAAAGGGATTTGGAACTTCCACCATTCTAGCTTAATGTTCCATTAAATATTCTCTGGCCTGATGGGAGAATACCTTGGTCATATTAACTCTGTGCTCTTCAATTACTATATAACTGTCTCTTAATAATTGTATCTTTTCCAAAAAGCTGGTAACTACAGCTCTCTCCTGGCCTGCTGTTTTTGTCTCTCGCGGGAGGAGAGGGGAGGGGGAGACGAGGGGAACAAAACCCTCTTTGGAGCTCTGCGATTCAAAGCATTTGGCAGGAAAACAATTGTTTTAGTTGCAATTAGAGGGAAACAGTCGAGGTCAGGCTGCACGGTTTGGATCGGGCCGCGAAGAACTGTTTGAATAAAGTTACTATCGGAGCAAGTGAAGTGCTCAGGAATGCACAGCGAGCTGACTAACTAGATGTCTCTATGATCCTATTTAAGATCCTTCGTTTTATTTTAGGAGCAATAACTGTGATTCATCTTTTAAGGGATTTACGTTAACCAAAAGTCCACTTGGAACTCCATAAATCAGGATTATGTTTTGAATTATCACAGCGTCTGTTGCTGACTTATTTCTACTGAGTGCGTGTGGGCTTGTGTGTATTTCGGTCAGACTTTCACACAGTAACAAGATTAGGTCACTCATCTATTGCGCTCCTCTGTTGACATAGGGCTGATTAACCCACTTTAGCCCCACGCTATAGCCACAGTCACTTTAGATTTATTTAAAATGTGAAATCCACACATTTCAAGCCATCCACTTATTTACAAAAATACAATACATTTGAACTTTCACTGGATCAGTGGGTATATCAGCTGATTGATGACTATCGGGGGGGGGGCTCACTTGATCCAGCTTTGGGAGCGAGGAGGTGTCAATAGTGCAAAGAGATTGGTTGCCAGAGAGAGGTGTCAGCCGTGGAGCCGCAGAGCACTGGTTTCGTCGTCAGGATCATTGCTCCTTATGGGCTTAGTGGGGCTTTGCTGAGTTCTCCAAAAAAGGAAATTAAAGACAGGCATTGGCTCTGAATAGCTTCTGTCAGATCCCTCACTCCACTGTGTATGGACTAAATCACCATTCCTCTCCGTCCCTTTGTGGTTTCCCTTCATTCCTCTCACTTAACTGCTCGGATAGTTCTTACCCAGAGTGGAACTGTGGCTCTCTGTGTCCTCCAGGATCTGACCCCCTCCCCTCACACTCACACATCCTGCTTCTATTGCTCATACTTTGACTCTTTTACTCTTTTCCTTACTGTCCTCAAGCCTCAGGGTCAATGTTTACTTGGTGTTTCCTTTATGCCTTTCTCCATTGTCCTGAAACTTCGATCTTTGCATAACTTTTAAATAAATCCAGTGAAGAATGTTAGTAGATTGACAGGAAATTAAATAACTAAAACAACAGAAAAAAAAATGACCCACTTCCTGATCCTCCCATGAAAGGAGTTGTTGCTTGTTCTCCCGAAAATTGATCATTCTGGAGGTTTGCACGACATTAGACAGGCAAAGCATGTCTCTTTCTCTACAAAACAAATGTGCTGACCTACTTTCAGTAACACACACACACACACACATACAATCACATCACAACTAGTGAATGTTTGACACTCTTTGCTTCAATATGTGATCATGCATCACACACGGCTCCAGCCACGTGCCCCAGAACAGCTTCTGTTCAGTGAGGGATTTAATTGAAGCGTATGACACTCAGCTCCTGCTCCTTACTTCAGAAATCCACAGATATATATATATATATATATGAGTATTGCATATTTTTAATTGGTGCCATTGTTTTCAACTTTAACGTTACCCGATTCCTCTCTCTGCAGAGTCCTGATTTTCGAAGACAAAGCCAACGGCACTACCTGCAAGCCAGACGGACCCCCTCCGAAGCGGGACATAGCTAGCCTGCCTTAAGTGTCGCTGTCAATCTTGGGACTGCTAGTGGAGCAGAGGGACCATCAGCGGTTGCCTGGAATTGAACCGTTGTCATAACATGTGGAGTGTTGTGTTAGTGTGGGACCAGTGATTGAGGAGGTGATTTTGTGAATAATGTGCAAGGTGTCTGTTGTTTGGAAGACTGAGACCACAACTCACTAAACGATGTTTGACTGTGAATATAATTATCATCCTTTTTTCCCCCCCCTTTAATTACGATGTAGCATCTATAGTTGTCATGTAATCAGCTTGATAAATTAAATTTTGTAGTGTGTGTTTCATGCTTATATTTTAAGGGAAGACGCAACAAAAAAACTCTACAGATGTCATCTTTCTTTCTTTCTTTCTTCCTTTCTTTGGTTTTCCTTTCACTCCCTCCTTCCTGGTTGTCTTTGTCTCGTTTTTTTTTTGGAACGCACTTCATTGGAACAATGCGAGAGAAGGATGCTTTTTGGAGAAGCACAAGGAAAACAAAGCAGTTCTTCCAACACATTTTTTGCACTGTCCTCTATGGTCTTGAATGGATTCCTGCCAGGCTAATCTTAGTCAGCGTCTCAACTTTAGATCAGGTGCCAGAGATTACAGGCCCAGCCCATTTCCTCTGGGTCCCAGGCCCTTTGAGCCAAAAACGCTGATCTGGAATCGGTTAAGAAGGGTGACACGGCCACCTCATGATCTGAAAAACATTGTTCCGAAAGATGCGTATTGAATATTTACTTGCACTAGCGGGAAAAAAACCAATGGACCGACGGTGTTGGGACTTTGAGTTTCAGTGTGGCTGGAAGTGGACTCACTCTTAGATCTGTAGGGTTACGCACGTTAGATTTGGAAGGAGTGTGATTTACAGGCACACGCGAGCAGAGCAAATGTACATATTCACTCCACACAGTACAATCATATTCTTTCCAAGTGCCTCAACATGCAGATACTGTAGAGCCTAAACACAGATGGAAAAGGGAGGGAGTGCACACGTGTTCAGTTCAAGCGGTCTTCTTACGTCTGACAGTTTTAACGTTCTTTGTCGAACTCTGTTTATGGTTTCTACAATGGTTTATTTGAACAAGTGACAAGTACATGTGATGGATTGTTGTGTAGTTTCTTTGTTTTTCCTTCTTTTCTCGTTGCTTCTTGGATGTCACTGCATTGTTTAACCAGCTCATTTGGTGATTTGACTCCGTAATCCATCTTATTTTTGTCTTTTATCTCATTTACTAGCTTATCCATTTGTTTTGGATTCACATTTCTTCCAGTCCATCCTCTCCATCTCTCTCTGTTCAGCCGGGTTCATTGTCCTGTGAATTCTGTATTTTTGTGCCTCTGTGTTTTTCTCCCCTCTACACTATTTACTGTGAATTTGCTACTTGTAGTAGTTCTAACACATGTTGAAACATGTAGTTTAACATGTTTTAAAGTATTTTTTGTCATTTTTCAGTCTCATAGGTAGCTGACGCTTTTTTTGTGTTGTGAGGTGCACATTGTCTGCAGACACCAAAGGAATTAAAATTCTTTTTACACCGGCGGCATGTTTAGTTTTGGATCGTTTATTGCAGTAAACCGAAGTAACTTCATGTTTGGGTGAAAAATGTCAAGTATTAGACACATGGGTATTTTGCTTTTAGCAAGAGATTACACACTGAGAGAGTAGATGCAGTAAGCTTAAGAACTGTAGCCTCTTGTCTTGTGCACAGAAAGGGGAGCCTGGCCATCTTGCTGCAGGATTTTAAACCAGTTCACCTCGCAGCACATTTGCCTTGATGCAGCCTTTGCATTATTCATGTTTGCAGTTCAGCAGCTATGACATTTATCCAGTTCTTTCTTATGAAGATAGCGTGTGTGAGAATATCTGGCTGTGACTCCTATGTGGATGCTTTCATTCCATATCTGTTTTTCTCTTGTCATCAAATTTTCATGTCGTGTAATGTACGTGCAGCTGTATGCATTCACACTCTGAAGCAATAAAATGTTTTTTCATGAAAAAGTAAGTAGCTGCTTCAGTATCGTTGAAAGGCCACGACTGTGTCTTGTTTTCTTCACGTGAAGGCCATCTGCATTGTGTTTCATGATAGAGGGCCGTGTGTGTGTGTGGAGGCAGTTCTTTACAGGCACATTCAGCCAGATTATAACAATCAGCTCTGTAATTAAAACGATGATCAGCGTCGCGTGTGACAAACTGCCAGGAGCTTATGATGGCACAGTTGGGGATGTGAAACATCCAGGTCATGATGATGGCGCCGACACCTCAGGGTTCACATGAGGTCTAATTAAATCTGCTGTGTCGTCAAAACTCTGCAGCATCACTTTTGTGTTTGCTCCATTTTTGTGTGTTCCATCTGATTGTGTGTTTCGATGGTTCTTTTATCATAGTGTTTTATCACACTGGTGTTGTGCTGCCACCCAGAGGATTCTCCCAGTAATGTTCCTTCATCGCCTTCTCTCTCCTTGTGTTGTTTCATTTCTGTCACCAGCCAGGGGCTTTCAGTAAAAAAATAAAATAAAATAAAATAATATATATATATATACTGCTCTAGTGTAGTCTATAGAGCTCAGAGACATGGACACAGTTGTAAAACTACAATGCATTCTGGGGAATAATCCTCCTCATTTTCGCTCTTGCTGAACACTGCCACCTACTGGACATTTAAAGCCACTACATGAGTGAAATGTATTTAACAAAATTGAAGCGTTATCCTGCATGACTTCAAGAAAATACGTAAAAAAAGAAATAGTCCTGATATTTGGCGCTCAAGCTTTATTCGAATTAGCAGTTTTACATATAATTTTAATATGTACAGAGAACAACAGCTTGGGTGCTTTTTAAGGATTGAGGACATACATTCCTATAGTATAGAGAGTATAACATTGAAAATAAATATTTTTTTTAAATAAGGAAAACTACTGCATACTTCACACATTTTGTTTTTCTGGAATTCATCAACAGAACCACCTTGAGGATATCATCACTGTTCTCAGAGATATCAGTTATCTCTTTCAACAGAAGGCCTATGTCACAAATGTAACAATGGATTCTGAAAGAAGCATGTTAATTTTAACTGTTCCTCACAGTCCAAGATTTTATTTTTGATTGATTCATGAAGCATTTTGTTTATCACAAAAAACAAATGTACGGTGCCCATGTCTGACCACTTGACTAATCATTGCTCATTTTTATTGGTGTATTATGAATGGCTGTTAGGCTGTAAATTTCCTGTTTATCATTAAGCTGCTTCAGTCACTTGAACAACTTTTTAAACCCACTGCAGTTTAGTAATTACACCTCCATTGACCTTGACTTTCTGTGTTGCATGCATATTCCAGTGTAGCTGGAAATGTAGTTGTACCAGATCCTTAATTCACTGTTTGGTGGAATAAAGTAGCTTGACTCATTCTGGGAAATCCATTTATTTGTTCATTCATTCATTCATAAGAAAGATCCACCACATCACAAAGGACACATTCCAGCTGCATGATTGACAACAGTCACAAGATGTCACTAGTGAGGTAGCTTTGGTTGCTTTGGTTATGCAGTTATTTACGTGGTGGAGAATTACACTAATATTGTTGAATTCGATGGGTTGTCTCCAAAAGTAGAGGATATTCCAGAAAGACTCAAAGGCATCTTTACCTTTGATGAGCATATTGGAACATTCTGACCAGACCCTGCACAGGGAGTTTAGGCAACTACAAGAACGTACAGTTTTTACTCAGGCTAAACAATATGACATTTATGTCAAGGAAAAGAGCAGTCAGTATTCATTATTATCATTTATTTTATGTATAAGACTGTTGCTCATGAGTGAGTTTTGTAGGTTTAAACTGTTCTTTATTATTATTGCTGAGACCTGTGGTTTCTAACCATAAGATTCAAAACCCTCATTAATGTATTAACATGCTGAATTTGCACAAATGATGCCACCAGTGCACGTTTTCTGTCTTTGGCTCAGCTCAACTGAGACAAGGAGCAGATATATAAACATCTTGTGGTCCTGTTAATGCCAAAGCATTAACAGAGGGCACCAAAGAGAAGCACGCACAAGCTCACTCACAAAGTGTCACTGACAGGGATCTATGGGACAAACTGTTAGTTCCTACAGGACGTCTACAGGGAGTCATGGTAACCATTGACCAGGCCTCACTTCTTTAATAATGACTCACTGACGAGTATTTGTTCAGTCTGTACTTTGAGCTATACTTTGGGGTTGAGCAAAACATTTATTTGGACATCCTATGAAGTCCATGACCCTGAGCTTTAGGGAACAATGTAAGGTGATATGTGTTACTCCCATTTCTGTTCACTAATGTAATCAATCATTATTGTCACCTCGCAGCTCCTCACATGCCGACCACTTCATTGTTATTCCCAAGGGGTCTAGGAGGGTTTTAGGTCTGTGGAGTCACGTGCTACAGTAAGAGAGGCTCTGTGCAAAGTCAAGACTCATCCGGAGACCACAGGGGAGGCGCTTACTACTTCTGTTCTGCACAAAAAGTAAAAAGACAAACGACAGACGAGTCTCCTTTGTGTTTTGCTTCTGTTTGATAAATTATTTATTTATTTTAAATTATTTCTTTGTTGTTTTTGGTTTGATTGGGGGCTGGCATCCAGTTCATGGTTGCATTGCTGCCACCCACTTCATTTTTTTTTTTCTTCTGTAGTTGTTCTTTGTTGTTGCTTTGTTGTTTTTGTTGGTTTGACTTGTTAACATATGCTAAATAGATGGATTATAGAAGGCGGATGAATAAATCAAAGGATGAATGGACGTTGATTTTGATTCCGCCCCAAATACTTTCCTTCATAGGTTGTACGCAGGTATTGGTATTCACGGTGCGATTTAGGACTTTACCACTTGCACTTGAATGCACCACGCTACGTCGCTGACGCCTGTGACGAGTCTCTCCGGAGCCGCGCCTCCTCCTCATACTCCCCTCGCCGCCGCACGGAGCCGAGCAGCCGGAGCACAGCAGAGTCCGGCCCGTGTCTCCTCGCAGCCCGCTTAACCTCGCTGCAAGGCCACCGCGGGGGAACATGGCGACGGAGAAGACGAAGCATGAAGGCAGAGTGAAGATCGGACACTACATCCTGGGAGACACGCTGGGAGTGGGCACGTTCGGGAAGGTTAAAGGTAATGTCTGCCCGCCGACAGGAAGATGGTGGCTGAGTGGGAGCTGCTAGCCTAGCTGCTAGCGTAGCCTGCCGCCGAGGCTAACCTGTCGCAGCGCCGGAGGGGAGGAAGCGCACACTTGTTGGTCCGCCACTTCGTCTAAACGCCGTTTTTAACCAACACGGCGCGTTGCTGCGACACTTCCTCGCCCCGTTAGCTGCAGATAGCACAGTTAGCGTCGGGGGGTGGGGGCTCACCAGGGAGCCACAAGTCGCTTGTCAAGAGTGACACCGGGAAGTAAACCGACCTCACTGGTTCTGGCGCTAGCAGCCTCTCCTCTCTTGCTCGCACAGTTAGACACAGGCAGTGGATGTCCCGCACCTTGGAGTCATGTTTGACTCGCCCCTGTCTCCATCCATGACAGGGGCGATGTTTATTAGCAGGGGGAGGGCGAGGAGTTGGTCAAACCCAGCCGCCCTGTGGTGTGACCTCACATGGATTCTTCTATAGTTAATACATCCGAGTGAATGTGAATCATCACCACAGAGGTGAAATACCTGGCTTTAGGAATCGCAGTCCTGTTCTCTCTGAACTTGTCTCACCCTGACTGCAGGCTGTGTTCTCTCACACCAGAGTACATCCTGTCTCCTACCGGTATACCACCAAGTAACAAATCAGAGCTTTTACTGAAGTAAAGACCGGCCTGTAGGTTTGTTTACGCTCAGTTATTCAGTGAGTCACCTCCCTGCAGTTCGTTTTTTTATTGATGTTGCTGAAAGGGACCACACAGTCCTGAATTTTTTTTTTGCTGTATCATTACGCTCCTGATTACAGGAGACTTGGTAAACAGTGCAAATACTCGCACAACCGGTAGTTAAATTAGATCTGCAGTATTACCTCCCATGCTGTGCCACAGCTCTTGTCTTCCCACCTTCCAGTCAAATGTTATTTGATCCCTCTCCATATGTGTCCTAATTTGTTTAGGTTATGTTTGCATACCTTTCTTCTGACCGTGCTTCAGCAACAGTGCAAAAACTGCAGGAAGACGTTTTAGTTTCAGATGAAACATAAACTTCAGGAGCCCTTGATTTAACTGTGTCCAAAAGATAAACAAAGTTCAGATTGAACTGGTCTTTTGCATTTAATCTCTGCAAAAGATTGGAGTATGCATGCATCTGAAATCAGAGACATTTTTCACTTATGTCTTACATATTCAGTCTATTTATATCAACAGCAAGTCAAATATATAGTTGTATACTCTTGAGTATTTTTTATTGCTGTCGAGGCCCAGCAGTCCCCTTATGAAAACACATTATAATTTGCTGGATCTGGATTTTGTTTGGATTAATTTCAAATTGCACAGACAAATTCACATCATTGCAGAAACATATCAGATATTCTCTGAGGAATCAATGAGAAAGATGGAAAACCCAGATGTCACAATAATTTGAAAAACAGTCCTCGAATCCAATGTTCACCACATCAGTTCTATAAGGTGATGATATCAATATCATTCTGTATTCAGGCTGCCAAAGAATTCAGTTGATTCATGTTTAAAAATGGTTCTTTTAAGTTCCTGAAACAAAATTACATGGTGGTGACAGACGTTTCGCTTAATTGTGTGATATTTCTACTGAAGCTGTGGTATGTTTCATCTTTGCTGTGTTCTGGGTTGTAACTGTTATCACTCATGTGCTCTCATCCTGTTTCATCCCACAGTGGGCCAACACGAGCTGACCAAACACCAAGTGGCAGTCAAGATCCTGAACAGACAGAAGATCCGCAGTTTGGATGTGGTGGGAAAGATTCGCCGGGAGATCCAGAACCTCAAGCTTTTCAGGCATCCTCACATAATTAAACTGTAAGTCCTAGATTACACCCTGCATGCTGCCTCGTAATCCCCCTGCCACCACATTAATACCACCCACCGTGCTATTTCCAGGCCTTTAATGGTGCGTTCATGACTGTATCCATCTAGGACAATTTTGGCCTGAGACACACTCTACTCTCTTCAGTCCTCTGTTTATCCCCTTCTTTTGACCTTTCTTTGTTCAAAAGTGCTTCATCATTGTCTTGCTATACAACCTCTTCTTTTTCAGCTCAGTAATTACAACATTTTAGTAACAAGCAAATGCAGTTTGCGGTTCGTTTCAAGTTATTTATAACAGAGCTGATAACATCTCCACATGCTGAGATTATCAGTATAAAATTCAGAATGAGTCATTGTTTGAAGTTAGATATATGATCTGACTGTGTCAATAATGATCAGAAGCCATCTCAGTACATGGTGGTTGCTTTAATAAACAGTTGCTTCAAACAGGGATGGTTAACACCCGCTGGCCTGAAACGACACCCTGTCTGGTCACATCAAATTGTCTCAGCGGTAAACTGTCGCCAGTCTAAAAATATGGGTCGAAAATTCCAGAGGCACTTCCTGTCTGGTACGTGAATGCCCGCAGTTTAGGGCTCATTAAAGTGACCAGCAATTGTGGCTAATTGCCCACAAAAAACAGCACCATGCTATGGATGCACAAATGTGTAAACCTGTGTGTGAGAGCAGGGAAAACAGCTGAGTCTGTCTTGTCTGAGTTGACAGAAGTCAGAGGCAGAGATGTAACACAACACTGCTCACTCTGGTTTACAGGATTGTGTCAACTGTGACACAAGAGACGAGCAGTTAGTCAACATCTGTCGCATCTGTTAAAAGTTGGGTAATTTAGACTTGGAGGTGCATTTTGTTCCCGACTGCACACAAACTGCTCCAGGACCAGCGTTGCTCTTGATTTCAAGCAACATAGTTTGGTTTATGCATAAAACAGTGTCACTGTTTTAAAAAATGGACCGTGAGCTGCAGAGTGAACTTGCAGCGTGTTTCTGATCAGCTGACAGGGAGGTCAGGGTCTTGGAGCTTATTCTGCTTTATGGGGATCAAAGTGACTTATGTGCAAGTTAAGTAAATAGATTGTGGTGTGATAGGTGTCAGTTGTGGACACTAAAGCAGAGAGAATGCTGTGTGGGGTGTTGCTTGCTGGGGACGAGGGGAAACAGTTCAGTGGACATCAGTTGTAAAGAGTTGAGAGAGACTGGGGCCACATAACAATAATAATAATAATTTTTGTTTTGTTTTATTATTAAGGCTGAAAGTAAAAAGATGTTATGTTTTGATATATTGTTATTCTCTGATATTTTACTAGAAGCGAGGCCGCACTCACTGGCTGAGAACTGCTGTCTCACATTTTATGTCCACAACAAATCCAGGGAATGAAGAACCTGAAAGTCTTATTTTTATTTAATTATCTTAGTTTCTTCAATAAAATATCTGATACCTTTCTTTGTTTATATTGTGTTAAGTAAGCTACATATGATCATTCTAACTGTGTGCTCACAGGTATCAGGTTATCAGCACCCCTACGGATATCTTCATGGTAATGGAATATGTCTCAGGAGGAGAGCTGTTTGACTACATCTGCAAAAATGGAAAGGTAATAAAAAATGTATTGTCAGGTTTATTAATGTACCCCTTTCTGTCTTGTCATTTTATGTGGAGCAAATGTATATT
The DNA here is from genome assembly GCA_016785235.1 of Pseudorhombus dupliciocellatus. Lineage (NCBI taxonomy): Eukaryota > Metazoa > Chordata > Actinopteri > Pleuronectiformes > Paralichthyidae > Pseudorhombus > Pseudorhombus dupliciocellatus. The sequence continues at coordinate 1,016,933 of JAFBJW010000217.1, forward strand.
TTATTATCGCTGGGAGGACCAGGAGGCGCAAGTGTAATAAGTCCTCTGTGTCATTGTCAGGCTTTTGTGCCGACTCTGAACCGAACACTGAACACAGGAAGTGCAGCTTAGTCAGCTGTTAGGTGCTAACTGAGATCACACCTAACAGATCATTTCTGCCAACAGTTGGATGAAAAGGAGAGCCGTCGGCTGTTCCAGCAGATTATTTCGGCAGTAGACTACTGCCACAGACACATGGTGGTGCACAGGGACCTCAAGCCTGAAAACGTGCTACTCGATGCACACATGAATGCCAAGATCGCCGATTTTGGTGAGTGTGACTCTGTCAATAATCATTAGGAATGGTAGGTGTCACAAAAAGTAGGTGACAGCCACTAAAACTGTAAAATGCTGTGCAGGTTTGTCAAACATGATGTCAGATGGAGAGTTCCTGCGAACAAGCTGTGGTTCTCCAAATTATGCTGCTCCTGAGGTCATCTCAGGAAGGTAAGGATTTTCTTTTCCTCGTGTGTTGAGTTGAATCCTACTAAACTAATCCTACACAACTACAGAACTGTTTCTCCGTGTTCTTGTCCTCAGGTTATATGCTGGTCCAGAGGTAGACATCTGGAGCAGTGGGGTCATTCTCTATGCCTTGTTGTGTGGGACGCTTCCTTTTGATGACGACCACGTGCCAACACTCTTTAAGAAGATCTGTGACGGGATCTTTTTCACACCGACGTATTTGAACGCATCTGTAATAAGCCTCCTTAAACACATGCTGCAGGTGGACCCCATGAAAAGAGCCACCATCAAAGAAATTAGGTGAGTAGATCGTCTTAAAGTCATATCACTGTTCTAACTGTGATATGAGACTGATGTTCAGTGCATTACATCATTACGTCTTCTCCTACAGAGAGGATGAATGGTTTAAAGAGGACCTTCCTAAGTATTTGTTCCCAGAGGACCCTTCCTACAGCAACAACATGATTGATGACGAGGCCCTGAAGGAGGTGTGTGAGAAGTTTGAGTGCACCGAGGAGGAAGTCCTGTCCTGCATATACAGTCGCAACCACCAGGACCCGCTGGCCGTCGCCTATCACCTCATCATTGACAATCGTCGCATCATGAATGAAGCCAAGGACTTCTACCTGGCGTCCAGCCCCCCCGACTCTTTTCTAGACGACCAGCACCTGACTTCCTCTGGCGGCGCTGTGGCCGGCGTTGTCAAGCCCCACCCAGAGCGCGTGCCCTTCCTCGTGGCAGAGACTCCTCCCAGGCCTCGGCACACGCTGGACGAACTGAACCCGTCAAAGTCCAAGCACCAGGGTGTCCGGAGGGCCAAGTGGCACCTGGGAATCCGCAGTCAGAGTCGACCAAATGATATCATGTCAGAAGTGTGTCGTGCCATGAAACAGCTGGATTACGAGTGGAAGGTAAGGAAAAAGCTAAACGTACCTAGCAGTAAGTTTAATTTAAAAAAGCAACTTTTTCTAGCAGCTTTTAATGACCAGGCTTTCAGGCCTCTAAATATTGTGTTATAAAATACAGCATTTGTATCAAATGTTAATCGTCCTATATTAGTATTCCAGACCCATGACATTACATTACCCATTACATGATCAGATCAACATGCCAAATGTATTTAAGATCTGTGACACTGCTGATGAAATGTGTGAGAAGTTGATTTGTGACATCACAGTAAATATCTTTCTCATTGTTTTCAGGTAGTGAATCCATATTATTTACGTGTGAGGCGGAAGAACCCAATCACTGGGATGCAAACCAAGATGAGCCTTCAACTCTACCAGGTGGACAGTAGAACCTACCTCCTTGACTTTCGTAGCATAGACGGTAAGTTTTACAAGCACTCCATTGAGTTAACTGACCTGAATGTTTGCGACACACAGAAAGATATATCACTTTCACCATGAACTTGAATTTGAAAAGAAAGGTCTATCATCTGAACTAGGTTTAGTTAAGACATTCTGGTAAGACCCAACTCCTAGTATCTAGGTTGTGTTTTCCTACATTCTGTCCTGTATAACAGGAAGTTCAATGTCAGAGCAGACTCCATAAATGATTGACTCTGACTGGAGGGCTCTGGCTTTTTGCACAGTCTGTGCGCGTACTGAGCGGCAGCTCAAAGGAAAATCAGAGATAAGAGTGTTGTTATGGGCCATTTAACATGACAAAGGAATGTTACGTAAAGGGAGCGAGACAAAATGTGTTTCCAGGCTGTAAAAGCAAAGTGGGTCACATTGGATATATAGGAAATCTAAGTGTGATTTTTGAGACCTTTGTATTTCTTGTATTTTTGCCACATGAATTTTTATTTTAGTCAAATATTTAAAAAAACAACTTTGGCCTAAGGTTAGTTATTTGGCTAAATTAATTGTTTTTGTGTCTTGTGTCTTTTGTCATTCAGATGAGATGTTGGAGATAAAATCTGGAACTGCTACCCCTCTCCGCTCTGGGTCAGTGGGCAACTACCGCACCACTATAAAGAGTGATGTGGATGGAGCTGACACTCCACCTACATCTAGCACCATGCACCCCACCAAGGCGGCAGAGGGCTCCTTAGCGTCGTCATTAACCTCATCCATTGACTCAACGGGAGGCGGGGACAACGCAGCTGTCCCTAGACCGGGGAGCCACACCATCGAGTTCTTTGAAATGTGTGCGAATCTTATTAAACTACTTGCACGATAACTTGCAAAACAATCGCTAGCCTTTTATCCTCTCTGAGTGTCTTTATAGCAATAAGCATGCAACCGATTCATGGCTCAATTCATCCCCGCTGAGGATGAAGTGGTTGTTCCATGGCACTGATGCAGGTTGGTGTTCCCTCAGCTGAAGGGATGTATACTGATCTGACAGGGGATGTAAGGGGATATTGGAAAAAAGATGGAAGACAAGCTACGTCATAGCTAAGACAGAGCAACACTTTCCCGATCAGTTTAAAAGCAAAAGTCCACGTCCCACCTACACATAAATGCATAAGTGATTACACTGAATTTTCTGTACTGTAGCCAGTGAGCATTCCAGTGCAGAGGACAAGACCCAAGATTTTGCCTGCAGAGAAGGAAGCCACAAGTTGAGGGTTGGAGTAGTTGGGTGGCGGACAGGTGTGGAGGACGCAGGAAGCACTTTTGCACAAGTTCCTTTTCTTTCCCGCTGCTCTCGTTTTTCAGTAGGGATCAGAGAAGTGGTGCAGATGTATCGGGGTGCTGCACTGGCTATAACTGGGGTCACCATGCCCGTCGTTCATTGGACTACAGGAAGTGCAATGACCCCTGTATTTCTGTCTCATGTCAGGGATAAAAGAATGCGTCATCAGATTTATGTTTGGTTTTCTTCTTTTTGTGAATCTGACTTGTCAAAAACGAAATCTTCATGGTGTTGTCCTTTTTGTAAACATTTTTTTTGAAAATTGTCTGTCCCCAACATTTTTATATATAAAGAGGTGAATATATTTATCAGTGCATTACGTGAACAGAGTGTCGGTTCTGTCAGAAATAGATTTTTCCATTCTTTTGTTGCATTAAGATCTATTGCTGGATGGTATATATTTCCTTTTTTTTTTTTTACCGTCTTGTTTTTGAAGACAATATCACAATTTTGTTTCCTTCAATCACAAATATTCTGATACTTGATTGTTGTTCCAGATGATTATAGCCTGCTTTTACCATATAAGAGATAATTTGCCATGACAGTCAAAAACTAGAAATACCACTTTCGGCACCACATGCTTCAATTACACATTGTGTTGTATTTTCTGTTGTATTATTCTTTAATTATGTTTATTAAGTATTAGGATTTCACAGTTATGACTGAGTGAAATGCCTTTTGAATACATTCAATTCGTAAATGCCAATCCATCACAAGTGTAGAGGCCCTGGGGCTCAAATTGAAAGTGAGTAGCAGCAATTACATATGATGTGCAGATAGTGTCTATTGGCAGGAGACTGCATCCTAAACATCGTCATATTTTTATATGTTTTTGATTATTCGCTTGAAAGTGGACTTTAGGTTCAAAAAAGGTTTACAAACCTTAGACTTGTGAGGTTGTAATTATGAAGTCCTGTTGTGTTGGTTAAATTTCACACAAGCAGTGAGATCATGAATATGTGGCCAATACAGTTCCTTCTAAGTTTTTAAAGAAATATCAGACCGAACCTTATGTTTACAATCTCAAAATCTTTTGAAGAGAATGAAGTGTCTCCCTCATTTCCTGTCCAAAGTCCGAAAGTTTGAAGTGGTGTCTGTTGTTTGGCTGCCTTATCATTATCAGTACTGTTTGTCCGTTTTTACGTCAGTAAAAGAATTCCATGCTGATCCGAATTATTGAGCCCTCACTGCATTTATAAAAACTGAAGCTCAGAATTTATTTTGATGGTGTTCATTTGCTGTTCATCAGATAAACACAAATAATTAAGTATTGACGTGACAAAAAAGTCTTGATGTTGTCGCTAAAATGCTGTAGAAATCAGTAACTATTTCCAACTAATGAAATAAACCTATTTAATCTTTTTTTAAATTCATAAATTATCAACCTTTCTGATCTTCATATAATCTCATTCTAATATCAGCTATTTAAAAAAATGTTTACTTTAATCAAGAACAGTCGCTGAAGTCTCTTGACTTTCCAATGGTTCGAGCTCCACAGCTTTAAAATTCCAAAATATCTGCTTTACCTAAACAACTTTACATTTCAAAGATATATTACAACAAAAAAGAGTGATTATAAACTTGATCATCTTGTCTCCTTGCTGTTCTTCAAGATTGGTTTGGACTTAAATATTTAGTTGATATTTGATGAACTTCTCACCTTTCAACCAGTGTGTATGAATTACAGGGTTTTGGGGAAATAAGTGTACACTATGGTCTCGGGAAGATCTAGAGAAACTAGGAAGGGCAGTTGCAAGTTCTGATTACAGACCTCAGTCATGGCTGACATGCTGGGTTTTGTGGAAAAGATGAATGTGTGAAACAGTGACCTTTTTGACAGCTTACAGAGTCGTTTCCTAGCTGACTGTGGACAGGTGAACTCTGTTCAAACTGCTTCAAAGAAATATTGTTATATTTTTGTTTGGTGTGTAAAGGGACCCTACTAGACCAGTGTAAATCTGAATGGACAGTGTTGAAATCATTTGTATACACAACTGCCTAATAAACTGCTAAATTGCACACAGTTCTGCCAAAGCTTCTCTGTATGGCTCCAGTCCTTTGTGACTCAGCAATATAACTCATTACTCGTGCTACCTGTACTAATTTGTTTAGTTGTAAACAAATCCAAACACTGTCAAACTGATGATGTAAGGGTTACAAATATGTAAGTCCTGTGCTTTTAGTTAATTATATTATTGTGATGCATGTCTTCTTAAAATGATGTTAATATTGTTGAAGGATGAGTGAAAAGAAAGCAAATACTGTTATTAATGTGATTGAATTTCACTCTTACATAAAAAAGGGCTCGTGTTCCTTTAAGAGAGCACATAAACATCACCACGGTTTCCGGGTCATGTTGCATTCAGGTACTATTGGCACAAAAATATGTCACCGACTATTCCAATTTGGGATTGCCAGCTAAATTAAATATGAGCTACAAACAACCAATGTTGGTTGATTTAATGTAAACGAGCAAGAGTTTGTTGCAACTATCCGATCTTGTTTTTCACCTACACTGATATAACTTATTTTCAACTTGTTTCCCTGATTTTGTTGCACAAAATTACGATTTAAGCGTTTGCCTTGAATGCTGCGTCAGGGTCAACAAATATGGCTAACCATTAGCCTCTGTTAGCCTTCTTGGGTCTCGCTCAGCTGCAGGATTCGGTGAGTGTACCGTCCCCTGCTGTCCTTAGATAATAATAATGGAAAACTGTAATGTCACGGTGTCAAGTCGAGGACCTTCTGTGTGCGCAAGGATGGTGATGTGTTGAAATCGTCTGCAGGGTGTTAGCTAAATAACCACCGCTAACTAGTTGTTATTGATGTGACTGGGTTTGTTTTGTTTTGTAATGTGTCACATTCTTATTATTGATATTTACCGTAATTTAACAGCCGTGCTAGAACTCTGGTCACGCGATATCTGCTGAAGTCATTAAGCTTGTTTTCTAACCACGTGTGTTCGTTAGAGGAGGGACTGACAGCATGTGTGACCCCCACAGGATGGCTTCATTTGGCTGGAAGAGGAAAGTCGGCGACAAGGTGTCAAAGGCGGTGGTGCAACAGTTTGTGGCCGAGGCGGAGAAGGCTGAGGATGGCGGACCAGGTCATGATGAAGGCGAGGAGGAGGAGGAGGAGGTGGACTGGCTTAAAGCCATCAAACGACGCCGGGAGATCCTCCTGGAGGACTGTGCTGCCAAGAGCGAGAGGCTGAAGGATGAGGGGGCACAGCTGGCTGAAGAGGGCAGGTGAGAACCAATCCACCAGACAGACTTGATTCATACATCTGTCTCAAGGCTTGTGGAACAGCTTACCACTCTATTTCAGATCTGCCCCCTCTCTTGGTTATCTCTTCTCTTTGTCCTACGCTTCGAGCTGACAATGGTATTATACCAGCATTTTTTTTGTTTTGCCATCATTACTTTTATGATAGGTTGCATACTGTTTTCCTGTTATAGCTTTTATTTTGTAAAGCACTTTTAGCCACCACTGCAATAACTAGTGACAGAATTTCTTTTCAATTTTTCTATTCATTCTCAGTTATTAGAAGAACGCAACGTGTCATTTAAAATCTTGAGCTCAGGGTATTTGCTCACTATCGTAGTCACTATCAAATTAATTTCTTTAATTTCCTGCCATTTTCCATACTGGCAGGACTACAACCTTTTTATGTTATTTTTGTGTGTGGTTCTGAGGGGTTTATTGTCTGGTGTGTTACTAGAGGGGATTGCAGGGTGAGGGTCTGACATACCTGTCCAAACACAGGGAGCTCAACTGTGCGAATAAGGAGAGGTTATGTTCGAAGTTCTCCAGAGGAGGGCGCCATTGCACAGAGAACCGTTTGGGTAACAACTCGATGAATTCTGATATGCTCACGAAAAAAAAAAAAAATCAACTACACAGTCAACTTGGTGCCATCCAACCTTGAGGTTTTCCCTCCAATTCTCTCTAGTTGATTTAATTTCTCTGAAAGTCTGTAATCACGTGGCCTTGTATAGATTTCCATTTCAAAAGCCAAAAGCTTTTATCCTCCTCAGGATGAGATCAGTTAATAAAAAAACAACAAAAAAAAAACACATTTCATACTTTGGTCATGGGAGAAGCTTCTCTTCAGGCTTGTCAATCTGTATTTAGCATTACATTAACAACACATGGAGCAATTTCATAAAAGCTTTTCAAACCGAAAGGTTTTTGAAATCGTAGTAAGCTGTACATTGCTCCTCCAGTCTATTCTAGTACTTGGAGTAAACTCTCGGAGAGTTTGTTATACTGGTTAATGGTCACCAATACTTTTATCTGATAATTTTCTGCTTTTGAATTACAATGCATCTGGCATGCTTGCTCATGCTTGACATTTGTATTTGGTTCTAGGCACCATTGTTAGAAAACAGAACAGACATTCATCAGGAGAGTATGTTACCTGATATTTCCTCCATGAAAACTGACCTTTTTAGCCAAACAACAATCACTTTGTGTAAACCCCTTAGTCCAGCAGATGTAATGCCATTGGCCTCAGTTACTGCCTGTAATTGTGTTTGTGAGGAGAAAGTGGATCTTGCTGGGGGAAATGATGTCTTGCTGCTCTGTAATGGCTGTTCAGAGGGTTGAGATGGTGTCTGGCAGGGGACGTCAGCCAAGAGGGTGTTTTTTTTTTTTTTTCCTCCTCCTAACAGCACTGACCTCTGATGTCAGTGTGTCATTATCAGCGCTTAATGTTTCTGATGTAACTGAAGAGTTCACATGGAGCCCGTTTGTAAACTAGGTGTTTGTCTGAGTCACAGATATAGCGTCTATGTGTCTCTGTGAATTTTGAAAGGCAACCAATTTATTATTTTGGTGAATTAATCAGAGTCGCAAGTAACAGCCTGATACAGTTTATTTTACTCCTACATTAAATAATGTTTAACCGATGGACAATGTTTAACAGGATGTGGCTGGATGTGGTGTAAATGTATAGCCTTAATTTCACAGCCCAACACACTCATCAGTTGAGTCTTTCTTTCAGACATTACAGAATACATGTGTGTGTACAAACAGAAAGTCCTGTCACTTTCATTCTTTAACTGAATCACAGAAATCAAAATCGGACACATCCATTGTCTGTCTGTGTAAGGGAAACAAAAAAGACATGCACTATTACTTTTTGCGTGCTTTTGAAATGAGAGTTTTAAAGCTGCAAGAGTCTTAAGACCTTGATGTGAAGCCACACAGGCTCTGGCAAGGTTGAACAGGCGTCTGCAGGAAGCACAAAAGATGACAGACAGTTCTCACATTCACTCAGACGCCTTTGAAAAACTGTCATAAAAACATGTTAATTATTTTGTAATCATCATCTTCCGATATTCAAAAGGTCACGCATAGTTCATCCACTTAAATAGTCGAGCCTCACCTTATCGTCTTGAATGGCTAGTTTGGGGAGGTGTGGGAGGTTTTGTGAAGTCACATCTTCTGAATACTGCACATATTTTACGGATTTGTCCGACTGCCAGCTGCCACGCTGAGTCATTTTTTTTTTAGACTAAAATGAAGCTTGCAAGAGGAAATCTGGCATTAATAGTGCATTTCAGATGCTCAGCATTTTAAGATTTGTGGTTTAGATTAGCTTTTCACTTTATTGGTTTAATGTTGTTACACATGGTTATGAAACCATGTGTTGGGCATGATTCCTTCTTTTGGACAGCACTGTGTGATGTGGTCATAATGTCCCAGTCCTACTTTTTTTCAGCACAGAAACGTCCCTCAGATACCCCAGTTAGTTTCATTTTTCCTCTATTCTCTCTTCCAACTCAGCATGAGTGCATGCTTACATCTTGCAAATATCTGGAATGGTATGTTTTTGAATATCCTTGATTTGTCTCTCCCAGTGTCTGTCCTGGCTGTTGACTTATGTACAGGGTTGTTTCAGCAGTAGTGAAGCCATTTTTATCTTCCAGGCTTCACGTGGTGCATCTTATTGCCTAATTTCCTCACATTATTTGGCAGTGTCATTTACTTCATCTGTTCTGACGATTTCCTCACCTCGGTTCCTCTCTGATTGTCACATCACAGTGTGTTATGTTATGTCTCTCTCACGCTCGATGCAAGTGCTTATCATCTCTCATCTGAATTTTATAGCTCATCTCTGTTCTCTCGGTCTGGCTTTAATAACTTTCAAATTTTTACGTAGCCCCTCCTCCATCGGGCTATAAAAGACTTAAACCCGACAGACATAGTTTCAAACCAGAGATTTCACCTCATAATCTTTTCTAAATGTTTGAGTTGATGAGGAACAAGTGTTTCTTGAGTCAATATTGACTTGGGAGGGAGGGGGGCTGTTGAGACAGATCATGAACATACCCGCATGTCTTTTCAGTGTGTGAAACGGGGCAAGATCTATTTGTGAAAACCCTCTAAAGAATGTTAAAACCAAGTCAACAAATCAGCGCAGAGCCGATTAGCAGACATTTGGTGGTGACGTCTGCCTGGAGTGAGGCTGCACTGGCTCTGAAGACGCAACAGATCGATGACGTTAACCTCGGTGTACCTGCGTGTGTTTATTTAACCTGCAGTGGCCCTTGCTGCCAGTCTGCCCCTCCGGTGCAGACGAGTTGTTGAGGACTTTTTTAACTTAAAGGCTCAATGTTTTAGGGTCCCATTCTCCTTTTTCTCCTGGTATCAATCCAGTAAGAATCCAGTCAAAACAAAGCGTAGTGCAGGTATAGCATGGGAAATGTGATGTGATTTAGCTGATAAAGAAGACTGGCTCCATCACTAGCTGCAAACCGGAAGTGGTGGTGGAGGGGAGGACACTGCAAAAGCTCTTATCTATCATGGATAATCAAGATGCAGGAAGTCTTTCCTGCCCACAGCAATAAGAATGTACAATCCCCACCTCTGACAGTACTTAATCCTAATTACTGCTGCAGTAACTGTCAATTATTTATTTCTAATGCTCATATTATATTCATGAATTTTAACCGCATATTTATACAGTCACGTCAAATGCTGCTAATTTGCCCCTTCTGCTGTTGTGACACAATAAGGTATCCATCCGTGTTTACATTAAGTGAAATGATAATTTAATTGTAATAATTATCTTCACTAAAAACCACCGTCTGTTGGTTTAGATCCAGCTGCATGGGTGGGGGTGGAAAGATGACCAGGGAAATAAATTGTGTGACACCACGTCACATTTATGAGTTATGTGTGAAAAACAAACAAAACATGATTCCGTCATGTTGCCCTTTACCTCACTGCAACTGAACTATGATTAATGATTGACCCCTCGTATAGATAAAGCTTCAGATCAGTGGTTTTTGTTCTTCAATCCAGACGCCATAAAAAACTTAAAGTGACTCCCACATTGAGTCAAACAGGTGATTATGTGTTTGGCTTGACAGTAACTACTTCAAGGCTCAGCTACAACAATTAATTGCAAAATGTCAAATTTTCCCAATGCGAAACAAAAATGAACTTAACTTCTGTCCTTGATGATGGAGATATTCTCTCCTGCCACGCTGCCCAATCGGTGCTCCAGCAGTTAAACATTGCGTTCCAGCTGACAAATATTGTACTCATCAAGAAGCAAGTTATTCATTTATACAACTATCGTTGAAGGTTCCAAACTACCTCACGTCCATTCTCACAGTTAAATCTAATGTCAACAGAATGTGATCCAGCTACTTTACCTCAGATACCCCTGCACGCACACATGTTGGCAGAAATGCTTTTGGGTACAATGCACCATCTTAATGGAATGAACTGTAAAATGTCCTAAACTAACTGCTCTTCTTAATTTCTTCCTCAGGTCCTTGCATTGTGCATTTGTTCTGTATTTTTTGTTTTGTTGTGATTGGTTTGCGTTACCAGGTCGTTTTTGGAAAAATAGACTTCAATCACAGGGAGGCCAACCCACGAAATAAAGAGTAAATAAGTATTTAAAAACATGACTCAGATATGTTACATAAAGGTCTAGTAGCCCCTGCTTTGGAGAAGTTGTATGCAAGAATGGAAAAACATCATCAGGACGGCTTTCCAGTCTTAAAGCGATGTCTCTTTAATAAGCAACAACAAAACAAATGGGGAAAAGAACTTCATGAACAAATATGTGGGGCCATGTAGGGTTACATCAGACCTCAGGGTGGAGACAGTATAAGTGGATGCCCTGCTTCTCTGTGTCAGGTGTTGATTGCTCCATGTAACTTAAACTGCAGCCAACAAACAATTATCCACTAAATATAATTCATATGTCGAGCTTTTCGGAAGCGTATTATATTTCGCCTCCTTCCCCTCGCACTGTGTATCTGGAGCAGCCAAGGTTTCTTTTTGTTTCATCTTTCCATCAGTTTTCTGAGGCGGATTTGAATTGTGCCTCTGTTTTTTTTTTTTTTACCCCCTGTTTTTTTTTTTTTTTTTTTTTTTTTTTTCCTCTCTCTTCTTCAGGCACTGGGAAGCCATTAAGAAGTGGGACGAGGCGATTCAGCTAACCCCAGACAACCCACTGCTGTATGAGATGAAGTCTCAGGTATAATATGAAACTGTCTTTAATTGTTTAGTCATGCTGTCATATGTACTGTTCTTGTTGTTTAAAGCTAGGTTTGGTAATTCCTGAAAAGCCAGACTATAAAAAAAAACAATGCATCTCACACTCTCCCATAAATCCTCTGGTCACTCACATAAAACAAGTTAGAAGTCTCGCTCACCAACTTCTGGCTATCATCTGCTTCAGCTAAAAAGGTGCAAGCGGGTTCTTTTACTGACAGAGGTTCACATTGGTGTTTGGTTTATTACATTTTTACTCCTGCGGGGGCCTGCTGTTCTGTTTCTTTTTTTTTTTTTTTTAATAAATACAACAAAGACTGTTAACGACTACCTTTGGCAGCAGGTCAGGTTTGCTTGTGTTTTACCATGGTTTATGGTGTATATACATGAATTAGATACTGTGCGATAGCGCCACATAAGCACTTCCACCTGTTCGTCTTTCTTTCTTAAAAGAAAAGACAAAATATTTTCTCAGGCATCATGTTTTACTCAATATAAACACCGCTTTAATGGAGCCGTTTTAAAATACCTCAAAACCAATAACTCCTTTCAGCTGTAGATAAATAATTATGTCACTGTAAGTGTAATATCCTTAGACCTCAAAGTGTGAAAATAAACCTGAAAAAAAAAAAATACTTTACCCAGTCAGTCTTTGGGTAATGTGGTTAAACTGGAGCATGACCTCATGGCTGATATAACACTGTTCCTTGGTACAGTGCGAGTGTGTCTGATGCAGTCCAACAGCTGCCTCCAGAGGAAGTTGCTTTACATCTGGCCAGAGAAACACCGTATATCTAAATGACGGCAGGGGGGTTCAGGATATACCAGGAATATCAGAGCCAGCAGCTCTGAGCATATATGTCTACTGTGTGTATGTGATTATTTATCAGACATCGTGGCTACATATATATAGTCCCTCTTTCATGTTGGTATGCTTTTAAGTCCGATAAGTGGTATCAGCATGGTGGAGACGCTGCGGAGCGTCTTCAGCATGCTTCCAACAGATTTAATGTTTTGGAGATTTAGCTTAATTTTCTTTTTATGTCCTCTTTGTTTCTTTCGCTGTGAGTGGATGGCTTCTGTGTCGTAGGGATTCTGTATTCCTCAGCTGCGGATTCTTGAGTTAGAGAGAGGAACGGAACTCACTCTAACTAACACGATAAAAAGCTGCTTATAGCCTTCAACATTCCCATCACGTGAATGGTATTATAAACCTAATACAATAGTGTCCGCCATAGGACATTTGAGAAGGAAATCATTAGAGGACCGGGCCTGGAGCACACCACCGCAAATGTTTTTTATTTTTTTAGCTCCATGCCATGACTGAGTTGAAATATGACATACGCACAGACATCTGTTTTTATTAACTTCCAGCTGTGACTATGACACATCTAAGCCATTAGTGTCCATTATCAGTCACAGTGTTATTCTCAATCATTAGGGTGATAATAGGCCTGACCTCATCATCTGTTCCCATCACTTGCCCAGATGACGAGGGTGGTTATGCTTATACTTCCCCCTCTTCACTTTCCACCCTATTTAAGTCGATCAGCTTTTGTCTGTCTGTCTGTCCGTCCGTCACAGCAGACCGGAGTGAGCTCTGGAGGAAATTGGCTCCATTTGTGAAACTGTCCCCACATCCGTTTGGCTGTGTGAGGGATTTCAACATGAAAGGACTCTCTCTGAGAGTGTGAAGGGACTCTGCTGGTCATTAAACTGTTGCAGATTTAGCCGTTAGGTCAGGAGGTCAAATCGGTACTGATGGTTACCTGGGCTTTTCTGATAATTATCTCCCTTTGAAATGAAGATGGAGGGTTTTTCCTTCACGCATGGCAGTATCTTTCGATCTTATCTGGTTTTGCTTTTGAGCGTGGAGGCAGAGACCTTTCCTCTATAAGCTGCTTAATACTGGACATGCAGAGGTATGTTGGCAACGATAAAGCTTTTACCAAGATTCCAGACGCAGTTTGGGTGCAGTCTACCCCTGTGAATTAAACCTTATCGGACCGTGCTGTTATTTTTGAATCTTGATTTCTTGGTCAAGTGTTATTGAGGTTGGCACTGGTCACATTCGCTTTCTTTCTGTGCTCTCTTTGGTCCAAAGTGTCCAGGTTTCTCTGATTTATAAATACAACAGACTTTCCCTCCAGCAGAGAGCTGCTCTGTCAGAGTACACTACCTTTACAAGAACTTGAACCTAACACATGTATAATCTCTTGGCTGCATTACACAGTTTTCCAGGCACTTATATTCCAGCCGCAGCCTCAGGCAGAATTCTGCACTGTATTGGACAATAAAAAAAACCCTCCACGGCTGCCAATAATCAACAATAACAGTCTATAAAAAATATTCTTTCCACATACTGTTATGCACAGTGGTGTCTGCTGTTGACAGCGTGTTTCCTACAGAGCAGCAAAGCACAAATACCTCACAAAACGCGTCTTAGCATCTGAATTAAATGATTATTCTCAGGGTCTAAAAGGTTAACAAGTTTGATGGGATGCTGTTATATGCGATGAGCATAGAACAGTGAAGAAATAAATTGCAGAGTAATCTTGGGATCATGACTGTGCAATACTACTCCAGTCAACGGGCCGATCAGCCTGCAGGGATGCAACCAAGCTACTTGCATCAAGCTACTGTTCAGGTTTACAACAAATATTTCTCAACCTATCATTTTGTCTATAGAAAGTTGATGAACAGCACACTTGGTAGAAATATATCTTGTTTTGGATTAACTAATCACCAATATCAAAACATAAATTGTATTTAATATTGCATGTCTTCTATGCTCTTCTCTTGTTATTCTGGCTGCCGGATGCACTGGACAGTTTTTTGCTTTTTGCTTTGGTGGCTACAAATGCCATTGCGTTCATCCTTTAAAAGGAAGTCTAAGGTCAGCTGCAGGCCAATGCTGTTGGTTTCTACTTCCCCTTTCTTAACTGCCTGTTGAGCAACTGTAACAAACAGTATTGACACAGCTGTAATGTCGAGGTTTAAACATCACTCCTTCATTGGAAGAAATGTTGCTGTGTAATGTGTGTAATATAATTGTGTTATTTTTTATTTTGCAAGGACCGTTTGGACAAAGGTCTCCACAGAGCTCACCAGATGTGTCCATGTTTGTGTCTCCACAGGTACTGACCACTCTGCAGGAAGTGTTCCCAGCAGTGAGGGCTGCAGAGATGGCCGTTAAGTTCCGCCCACTGTGGTGGGAGGGCTGGCAGACCCTGGGCCGCGCCCAGCTCAACCTCGGGGAGGTGGACCTGGTGAGTAATGCTAACCAAACATATTGATCCTCGGATCAGGTTCGGGTCATATGGTGAATCTACACCTTTATAGACGGCTGAGTCTGTTTTCAATATGGTAAAGAAAAGAGAGAAAAAAAAAAAAAAAGCCGCTGCTTTGCTTTAGCTAAGACATCAAAAGTGAACCTGCCACACATAGGCTGTACCAGCATTCACACCCTGTCATGTTGCATGATGATGGATGGCGCCTTGCACAATCCGTCATTAATGTCTTTCACTGGAATGTTCTTATTCAAATGTGTGATTCGGCAATAAACTACACCTGTTTTTGTAGCCGTCTATAAATCAGTTGCGCCTTTGTTTTTGCGCAGCCGTTGAGATGTGTCAGTCTGTTTTCTAGTCCTCTGCAAACACCCTGCCTGTAAGATGAACTGCCTCTTTCAAAGCACACCCAGGTGCCCAGGGCTGGGACAATTGCTTAATTTGCCCCAGAACATGCCGGGACGTGCAGGTTTTGTACGAAACACTTGGGATCACAGTCCCGCCGTTTGCACATTCGGAGCCAAGTAAGCAAGCCCCAACTGAAGACAGCTTTCATTTCATGGCACCATGTGTCGCTGCTACATGTCCTGGAGCCATAGACCTATCCTATGGCACCAAAAACAATAGGAAGTGTTGAAAGTTACTTAAGCTCCAAACTAAACCAAATATAGACACACCTCCCTCTGTCATGAATCCATTGAGACGGAAAGGGGGGTAATAGAGGCACATCTATTTTTAGCCGGGCTTGTTCAATCCAGTTTCCGAGTTTTGTGTGCTTGAACATGTTTGAGTAGTACCTGTTGTCACAACTGTGACTCCAGTGATTCCTCATGTTCTCCTTTCTCCTAAGTCTGTTCTTTTTAAATTTCCACTCCCGTCTGTCTCGCTCGAACAAACTGGAAAATACCCAAAGAAAACAAAGTGGTAGCTTCTGATTTGGTTTTGGTTTCCGCTCTTTCTGTGGGAGCAATATTGGAAACTGACATTGACATTAACGTTGCGGCATCGTGACAGCTCTCTTCCCATCTATCGTCCTCTCATTAACATTACAACATCCTTCTTCCCTGAAGCTGATTATCTGCCAGCAGTGGCATTGTGTCCTTTGAAGAGTTGTGCAGTTTCAAAATAAACCCTGGGTGACACTGCGGTCTGTTCAAGATTAAACTTGATGGAGTTGTTTTGGGAACAGGCAGTTTGTTACGTTTCATGTGGCGAAGACTTTTTCAGTTGAACTTGACTGCGGGTTATTTAGGTTGCAGGTGGGGAGGAAGGGCGGATGAAGTGAAGTCACGTTGTTATGACGGGAGTCTCCCGTTAAATGGTGAAAGTTGCAAAAACCAAATCAAGCAGAATGCTCACTCTATATTTTCCTTTTTTTTTATTTAAAGTTGCTAATTATTTATCTGTTCTATTTATTTTTATGTGAAGGAAAAAAACAAAATATTAATTGAAGAGGATATTTTTGCTCTGTTGTAACATGTCTGTTTTGTGAAAACCACTGTGAAGTGCCAAGACAGACAAGATCGTTAAAGCCATTGTTGATACTGGATACATCCGTCTTGTCATGATTTAAACCACATGTTTGCCGCTAAGCTTTGTTTTAGAGCTAAAATGGATTTTCATAGCAGGTGTGGCTCATTGGGTCACTGAGGACAGGTGCAACTGAAAAGCTGAGCTTTCATCTTGAAGATATACACTCGTCAGAGATATATCACTTCTAGTTTTTAGTTCTTAACCCGAAAACCAGTAAACATTTACATTTATTTAGTTGTGGTAAATAATATGGAGGTTGTGGGGTTGGTTACCGAGCGACCCTTCGCTGCGTATCTTCCGTTGCACACAACTAACTGCCTAATAAATGTTCTTTAAAGCGCCCTTGAGGTTTCACTTGAGTTCTGCAGTGTATGACAGAGACAGACCATCCTCAGGCACCTGAAAAAAGACCAGTTTGGAATCTGTGTATCCACATAAACACAAGAAAACCAGTAACACTGTGTCCCTTAAAGTATTACATCGAACCTGGATAAGTTATTAGGCAGGCCGATGAGTACAGCAGGTTCCCCCTCGCTTCTTACTTAATAAATGATAAATCACTTTGAGCTCTGACGTACTGAAAATCAAATGATACTATTTGAACCCATCCTTGACGATGGAGCCAAGTTCACTTTATTGGCTTCATTACCATTTTACACACACCGCACATTACAAAAACTGAGCTACTCGGTTTTTGAATTTGCTCGACTGCTTTCAAACGCCTGTCAGAGCTGATCCGGGAGCTCGCCGCTCACATCCGCGGCGCGTAAAGGTGGATCGATTCCATTTCCACCGACAGAAAATCGCCACAGCGAACGTTTGGCATCAGATCTCGTTAATACTCGGAAAGCATTTTCTATTTCTGCTCGACGAGATAATCAGCAATTTGATTTCAAAGTGCAAAGTCGGCACAGAAATATTGACGAGTACTTAATGGCGTGATAAATCTGCCTCGCTTGTCGACACGATGATGAAACAAGCCACCTGCTCTTTCAGCTTCACCCATGCCAGTGTCTTCACGGTTTCGTCCGTGTGAGAATTACGATGGAGCCACAAACAGGCCTGAAAGAGCTCTAACTATTCAATTGGTGGGAGACAATAAACCTCTGTTCACTGACAGGTTAAGTGCTCCCATTTTTCACCGCCTCTCTCATCTCATCTCATCTCATGCTTAAACCCTTGATGCGGCCCTCTTCCTGCAGGCTGTGCGGTCTTTCCAAGTTGCGGTCCACCTGTGCCCATCGGAGAGCACCCTGTGGCAGGAAGACCTGGCATGGGCATGGAGATTACAGAAGCAAAATTTAGCGACCAAGGAGAAGATCCGGCAAGAGGAGGAGGCCAAGAATCAGATCCTCAATGCCCCCGAGCTCGAGCAGGACTATGATTTCGAGTCTGACGAGGTGCTGGCCGCCTGCGTGGCCGTTGCTGAGCGACAGACGCGCTATGAGGAGCTGAGGAGGAGCGCGGTGGTGGTGGACTCGGAGGGGAATGTTAAAAACGTGGTCACTGGAGAAGGGGCATCGGAGGACGAGGCCACGCCATCAAAGGAACAGTTTGTCAAAGCAAGAGGACTTTAATCCGATCTCAGCGTGAATCCATCGTCCTGGTTCCAGTTTTCATTTTTTGCATTAGCCCCCAAATTGGATTATTCCTTACACTGCTGAGGGTGTGTGACAAAAAATGGCAACGAGAGGACTCACAAATCCTGTTGAAAGGGTTAGGCAATGAATAATTGAGAACTGTGCTCCCATGTTTTAGATTTTCTATTTTGTTTGTGTGTCAGGTTTTTACATGCATGAGAGAGATTCACGATATTTTTAGCATCCATCCGTCACTTGACAACAGGCATCCTCTCACATGTTGCAAAGATGCGACAAGGCACAAACTTCAACATCTGTTTCGTCTTAATGCCGACATTTGTTAGAAAATAAACAGTGTTTCTCCCAAGTAGCGCAATAGCTGCTAATGTTCTCTGCGGTGACTTAAGAATCTACTTTACGATGCAGAAAATATCGGACGTCTCTGTTGCTTTTTAAGAAAAATAAATGGATGGAGGCTCTTTTTTAGCCAAGCTGCATCAAATGTGGAATCTGTTTGTGTAACAGGTTGCTTAAAAACAGTCACAGAACATGCTCAGCAAATAGTCAGTGAGTGAATAAATAACAGTGGAAAATGGTGAATTTCATGCTTTTTTTTTTTTTTTTTTTTAATCTGAGTCTCTTGTTAATCTTGTTCTTCACTGTTTTCTGGAAGTTGAACTTTTGTTTTGGTAGTTGAACAAAACCACAGCTGTATAACAAGTGAGCGAACAACAACCCGTGTCTGCTGCCGCGGCTGCTCTGTGAGGGTTGGGTATTCAAGTAAACGCCAAATGTTTCGTGGCGCCGGAGGAGAAGACGGCGGATCAAAGATGACATTCTGTGTCTGCAAGGGATTTCATGTCCCTACTTCCAGTGTCCTCTCTAGACCCGAGCAGTTGGTAAATTAGACTCACAACGACAGCATTCAAGTAAAAAAGGCAAGTCCCTGTGACATTCCTTGAAGCACACCCGAGGAAATCCAAGTACCAAATACAGAACTTCAAGCCAAAAGCAATTACACGAATGATAAAGTAGATGCATGTGTGATGCACATTGCACAACTATGCAATTAACAGCCAAATTTAACCAATGGTGTATCTTTGGAATGACACGAACTGGATGTCCTTGTTACTGACAACACACTGCAGCGTCCTGGGTTGGAATCCACTGCTGCATCATCTGCCCTCAAATGTCACTGTTGGTTTCTGTCAAAGGGTCATTAAGTCTCAAGATGGCACAGGTCCACAAACCGGACCCGAGCATACACTTGTATATCTCACCGGAATCGTGAGCAGGAGCGAGCTACACTTTCAAGGGGTCATGTGCTGTGAGAGCACGGGCAGGGTGCAGCAGGCAGGTTGTTTAATAATAGACAAGAACGCCGGCCAGTTATTTCTTTTGGCTCAAAAACGGGCGTGTTTATTACACACCTGCGAGGGACAAAGACAACTTTATCCTTATCGGAACGTGAAAAGGATTTCAAGCCTACCTTGAACATCACTGCATGTCAGCAGTGGTTTGATTTTCTTTCTGCTGTTGTAAATAGAAAGCATTCCAAGTCTTATTTTGGCTGCCAACCAGGTGACCGAGAAACATAAGTAAATTGGACTCAACCGACGAAAAATGCGACTGCTCATTTATTGATTTAAGTTTAAATGCCACAGACAAAAAGTACAAATCTCTACAAATTGTTCTAAATGGAAAAGCAAATATTAAACAAACAAAAAAAAAACATAATTATATAAGAACACACCCGTGTCTTTGACACACCCAAATCATCACCGGAGCAGTTGTTGTTTTTGGAAGTTGCATAGTTTGATAGATGGAAGGCTTCTGTGCATGATCAGGGTGTGCCAAGTGAATTTAGGTTAAATACACATACATGTATCTGGATGGTTCAGCTACTAGCCAGTGACTCCCATGTTGTCACTCCTCCATACCTTACTGCTGCTTATGTATGACATTTCTCTTTTTCTTCCTATTGATAGCTTCGTCAATTCCCCGTCTGGCAATTTCTGGAATGTCTTCTGTGCCGAGGCTTGTTCCAATTCTTCAAAATATCTCAAGGACGGTCATGAAATTTGGTAAAGATGTTAATGTTCCTCAGAGGAACAGACGATTCCTCCACCAGGAGTTTGACATTCTTACCTCTGCCGAGGAAGTTGGGTTTTTTTTTTTTTTTTTTTTCAGGGTTCGTTTGTTAGCAGGATTATGCTAAGAAATCCTGACCCAGGAAGGCGTCCATTACTTTGAGCCCTTGAACTATTCGAAGAGATTCCATGGATGTTGGCACAGAATGGGGATGCTGTAATGACATTTTACCTGAAGTAACATCCCTGTTGCTGGTTTAGGCCGGCCGCAGCTTCAACACAGGTCTTGAGTGTTATCTTTATTAAGTTGCACCTTTATTTGTTCTCACAGGCTCTTTGTTTTCACGTGCTTCTCGTGACCAAAGTTCGAATTATGTCAAACAGCCAGTCTGGGTCTCTGTATTTCTAGCGTGAGCCGATGAGGTGAGGAAAGAGGGGGGAACGTTTCCAGGAAGAATTGGTTTTCTTTTTTTGCCCTCTGTTTAAATCCCATCACCACTGTTTTGTCAATCATTATTTCTGCCTCCCGAGAGACTCTACAGTTTTAACAGATCTCCGAGTCTGAGGTAACAGCTCGCCTTAATGGCTTATTGTTATTGGAGGGAGGTTTTTACGGCTCTGGGAAGGCGCTGGACTCTGGCCACGTGGGATCTGGACAAGGGGCAAAGGCAGCGTCTGTCTGCAGGTGAGACATGGCAAGGGTGACATGGCATCTGTAGCGGCCATTGGTCAGATATGTTTTAGTCATCAGCGCTGCTGGAGGATGAAATGAAGTCTGAACTGTATTTTCTCGGCAGATACGCGTCACTGACAGGAACATGCTGGCTCAGGAACATTATTTAGACAGGTTGGGTTTTCATCCTATCACTAGACCTGTTTTTACATAGATATGAATTCAACAGTTTTCATGAATTTGCAGCATTCCTCTGCAGCATGAACCTCCAGTATGTTTAGTTGCCTTTATTTCAGAAAGATGATACTGCTTTCCATTATCATGACATGATAAGCAAAGCAATTTTCATTCTGTTGGCAGTGGATCAATAATCCTTTTTCAGAAAATATTCAAAGAGGCCGAGTAATGGATTTACTAATCAAAGGTGCAGACGTTCTGCATCTAGCACATTTACAAAGGATGCCCTTCACGATTCTGGAATATTGAAACCATTTACTTGATAAACTTGATTAAAATGAATGTTGAAATTAACAAGCTGCATCACTTGTTTTCAAATCCTGGGCTTTGTCCAACCGAAACTATTTTGATGGTTAAAAAAAGCAAAGCATGTTTGCTTCAAAAAAGACAACACATACCAAATGTTAAGTTTAGTGTTGGGGGAAAAAAAAAAAAAGTTTAAAATTGAAATGTGAAAGCATTGATATTAATGTTATGGCAAGAATAGCATCAGTTTATTGTGAAACCTTTAATACATTTTAACAAAAAGAAAAGCCAAGAAGGAAGCTCAGTGTCTTCTGTTTTCAATAACGCCGCACTAATAGCTGATTAGATGAGAGGCATCGTATGTCACATTCAGGGTAAATAAAGATTACGTTGAAATAATCCTCAAAATGTAAATGCCGATTGAAGTTGCTGCAGGAGGCGCCGTGACGTCCTCCAGTATCTGTGAGAAATCCACAGTATAGCTGCCTTTTTGTTTCGAAACACAAGGGCTGGTACGAGCTTTGATGTTTGAGCTGCTCTGTCAACCAGTATGACCCAATTTTTTGCAAATGTTCCTACAGAAAAAAAAAAAAAAAAACTTTGAACATGTCCATCTTGTACCAATTTAAAGTGACTCCAAACTATCTGGACCTTCTCACAGAGAAGACAATAAAAGTATCATTTCATACTCAGAATAAATAAACATCATCACATTTTAGCATTAATTCTTTACAGTCACTGTGCAGGTTGTCAGAGCGCTACGAAACAGCCCTTGCAGTGGAGTCGGAATTCAAAAGTGCAAGAGAAGAGCTCCTCTACGATGTCACGTTGTTCTCTGTGGGCGTGTGGGTGTAGCTGTTCTGACCGTGGTGATGTGGTGTTTGCGGTGGGCTACGAGGGGTAATACATTGATAATGGCGTTTTGTTGTCAGTCGATATCTGCAGGTCGATGACTATTCAGTCTTCAGAGGCTTTTTCCTTTATGACAGTGCTCTTGTCAGTTCGTATCCTCTGTCCTATCACAGTGGTGAATGTTTGTTGAGTTAGTGCTGACCACTATATGCATTTCTCCTGTGTGTTTGCAGTCTCGTCTGTGAAGGTCACATGTAGAGCCTGGTCCTTGGGACACAGTGGAACCTGTTTGAGTGGCCCGCCCGGCGCTGTGTCCTCTAAGTCACTCGGTGAAAGCCCCCTCTGTGGCCCCCCGCCCTCCTGTGGGCCCTGCAGTGTCACTGTCTGCACCCCCGGTGCACTGGGGCCGGCCCGTGGCCCCGCCTGAAACGACCCGGGCGTCCCGGGGGTCCCCTCGGGCAGGTACAGGATAGTCTGCGAGCTGCTCACCATTTCCCGCAGCTCGCGCGACAGCAGAGAGGGCGAGTCCTGGGAGATGATGGAGGACGAGAGGTGGCCATTGTTGCAGCGGAACTGTCTGCCGTCCCTCCGGCCCCGTCCACCCATTTTGCAGAAGAGGCACTTAATTTTCTCCATTAGCTTGAGGAACACTGTCTTCCTGAGCAGGATGTAGATCCATGGGTCTAGGATGGGGTTGACAGAGGCCATGCGGATGGCCAGCAGGTCCTTGTTCAGTCCAAACGGCTGCTCTTTCTGGTTTCTGTACAGCTGATTCTCAAAGATCCTCAGCTGAGAAGGAGGTGTGGGGGTGTGGGGGTGGAGACAGTGGTAGATAAATTTAGATTAATGAGCACCCACAAATGTGTGGAACAACATTTCAAATGCAGAGGGAGCAAAAAAAAAAAAAAAAAAAAGGTGAGCTCGCCCAAACTTGCTTACTTTTCATGTTCAAGGGTAAAATAATTGTTTAGTTTACATATCCCAGAAAGGTTGGCATGAAGAAGTCATATCTAAATAGACATTTGGCTGAATGTGACTTCTGTGCAACCGTGGCAGTGTCGAGGTGGCGAGGGGCCAACGAAAGCAAGAGTTCTCACTGTCATTCATTATGCCTGAGCCTTTGGCCATTGGGTTTCCCCATAGTCTCATAAACATCTCCTCACCAATCAAGGGGCACAAAGGCCTCAGTCAATTAAAAGTGGGGTGCTGGCTTTAATCACTCTCCTCTGTTCAAACTGACAGGAGGGGGATGCCTCTCTGCATGGGAGAGACTGCGTCTAAAGAGCCGTTGTTTTGTTTAGAAAAAAAAGTTAAATTGAAGTAAATATGAAGCAGGGGCTAAATTGAGACACTATCCAAAAAAGTCACAGTCTCCTCTGACAGTGGTTTGAACTCGTCCTGTCTAGAACTGGCTTGGTCTCTGAGATGCAGGAATTCCTGCCCCGTGCTTCTGCACTGCGTGGCAGAGGAATCTCCGCGGATCCTCTGCGCCCAACACCGAGGTCTGCGCACGGAGAAAAGAGCGCAATCTGTCCCCTGAGGAAACTGTTTGCAAACAACGCATTTGCGCTTGTATGCAATCGTCGGTTGCAGCCCGGATAGTTTCCCACTGTGTCAAGATCGAGACTTGCGATCGCTGTTTCTGTATAAGCAGCTACGACGGCGAGGGAACGTGAACGATCTCGTTCATGCCTCGGAGAAATGTGTCATCTAACCGCAGCGATCTGAACCTGGAACACAAAGTTCAGCTTGCATATCATTATCGTTCACTGGTGTCGGGCCAGAGTGTGTGTTGTCGTGAAATTCCAGAGGGAAAACCTCTGGGCTGTTAGGGTCCACATTCTAATGCAATTAAATCCGCATTCGTTCAATTCATTTGACTTGGGTTCTATTTCTGGTGCATTTTTATTCGCAGATGGATTACAGATGTCCGCGTAAAACACACTTTTACGCACAGAGCCGTGCGTAAAATTGCAGCTGGTGCCTTCACAGATACTCACGACTAAAGGTATGGAGCAGATGAGCACCACAGCGGAGGTGGCTATGAGCAGGATCACCATCTGGATCTCGGCTCCGGCCAGTCGCCTGAAACTCCGTCTCCTCCGCAGCTCCGCGATGCGCCGCTGGTCCGTGCCCAGGGACGTGCGGCGGATGAACCGCTTGTGCATGAGGATGAGCGCCCCGCACACCATCACGTTGCACGCGACGGTGGCCAGCACCACCGCCGAGTTCGCGCCCGCGTACATCAGGTTGAAGGTGGCCACCGCGGTCTGGTTGTTCTGCCAGTCGATGAAGCACCACGTCCCCGGCCGCTGCGGCTTCACCTTGCCGAAGCCCAGGATGGGCAGCGCGCAGAACACCATGTTGGAGACGTAAACGGCCAGGAGGGTGAGCGCGGCGAGCCTCTGGTTCACGTACTCGTTGTAGAAGTACGCGTGGTTGATCGCCAGGTACCTCTCCACTGACATCGCGAACACGATGCTGAGCTGCGCCAGGAAGAAGAAGAGCAGGATGAAGCCGGAGTACTGGCACAGCGGGTCGCCCCCGGGCCACTCGCCCTTCATGTAGGTGGCGATGGTGACCGGGCTGGCCAGCAGGGTGCCCAGGAGGTCCGTCACCGCCAGGCCGCACACGAGCGTGTAGAAGGTCGTCTCCTTCTGCTCCTTGCGGGATATCCGCAGAACCACGATGGCGATCACGTTCCCCACCACCCCGAAAATGAACATGATCACTGGGATGGTGGGCGGCAGGAACCTCGTCATGGGCGCCGTGGTGGTCATGCCTGCTGGGGGAAGGGGGGGGGGGGGGGTGTCTCACA
>JAFBJW010000217.1:1041936-1304864 GCA_016785235.1 Pseudorhombus dupliciocellatus
GGGGGGGGGGGGGGGGGGGGGGGGGGGGGGGGGGGGGGGGGGGGGGGGGGGGGGTCTCTCACTGTCTCGCGTCCGAGGCAGTGACACTTTCCTTCAGCTTCCAAAGTTCTCCGATTGCAAACGCATCCATTGTGTCCAAGTGTCCCCTTTCAGGCGCAGAGGTGAAGTCCCATAGTCCGCAAAAAAAGTTAAAAGAAGAAAAGAAAAAAAAAAAGTTTGCAGAAATGGAGCAGCGTTCCGCGGGAGATGTCTGCTCTGGTGGGTTCAAGGTTCTTGGTTGCAAGCGATGCTCCGAGACCACGAGCTGCACCTCACGCTGCTGTCACGCTCTCCACTGACAGGGAAGTTTCCTCTCGGCCTGTGGCTGCAGCTCCTCCTCTGCAGATCGTGAAGCCAGTGAGTTGTGGGCGCAACCGAGCACCACATACACACACACACACGAGCAGCATCAGCTAGTGTTGGATGTCACAGTCCCAGTTTCCTCTCTGCATTTCCCAAAACGTCAGAGTTTATCATGACAGAGAACCATAGAACCATCAGCTCCATCTATAGAGGCGGGATGAATCCTTAGTAGTAAACTTACTTTTAAAATCATTTCGGCAAGTACTTTTACTCCAGTTGCCGTATTATAATTTTCAGCTACTAAACTGGTGTATTTTTTTTCTGCATTTCTTCTTTATTGAACAGGTGTGTAGTACCAAAGCAATTTAAATCAATACACTTTGGAAGTTATAATGAATTTATTCCCTGAAGAACGTGATTCAAAGTCGAGCGCAAGTTTTAGAGAAATAATAGAGGAATTTGATGCATCAGCCCAGTCCACAGCAAAAGTGAAATGACAGTGGATCATCCAGTTACCAGTATGGGATTTCACCATCTCCCAACTTACTAAAGTGATTTTTACTTCTTTTCCTCATTAGTCCAAATATACAGTACAAAGAAAGACGCCGAAGCTTGACTTCACAGCTCTTCATCTTATAAAAACAGTGTTGATTGAGTCCGTATGGTCACGACAGTGAAAGGTGTGATAATGAGGACGTGACAGTGACGCACTGTGTCGCTGCAGATGTCCTCTGAGACCATGAAAGCAGATGACAAGAGATCAAAGGAACAACAACACTGTGAATCATTTGTTTTGTCAATTTTTGCTCAAGGTTCGGAAGCACGACAGCACACACACACACACACACACACACATTGTGGTCATGTGTGGGTGTGGTGTCCAGAGTTGCAGAATATAACCACACTTCGTAAAAACCAAATATCTTTTACAAAACAATACTTTAAGTCGGAAACCTTTCAGAGATTTTATGTTTCATTTACATTATTGCAAAAGCTCAAGTTTAAAGCATAAACTTTTTCATCCTCATGTACATGTCTGAGTGCATGTCTGAATCTATTTATTTATTTATCTGTTTACGTTTGTCCTCATTCTGTTTTACTCAGTAATTGGACTGCGGTCCACCAAAACATCTGCAGCAGATAAATATGTAAATGTTTGTTAGGACCCAAGTCAACAAGGAAGTGGAGAGTGAATCAAACAGAGAGTGACTAACAAATGAATAATTCCGTCTGCGGCCTGTAAACATGACGTTTCAGAACAGGATGTTAGTGTGTGTGCACCACCACCAGAGAGAGGTGGAGGGATCTTTGGTATCCTGTGTGCGCAGCAACAGGTGGCTGGTGGGAAACCATTTCCTGTCCACATCAAGAGGCGCGCCATCGCCATCGTCAAATGCCGTCAAACGCCATTGTCAAATGTTCACAGGCTTCATAAAGTGATACACGTCATTATATTATTTTCATCATCTTCCTGTGCAACACTTGTTTCCTTTGTAGCAGCAAAGACCCGTATCTGTATTATAATCAGAGTAAACATTACTCAGAAACTGACAGATATAGCATCCGCTTCTCTTCAGAGCTGCAGTTCAGATTATTCGACAGTCCAGTTACCATGAGCGGCGCCCAGTGGAGTGGATGTTTCCACCGAGGGCCAGCAGTCGCCACAAATACAATCAAGCTGCGCCCACTTTCGGCCACAAATGTCGGTCCCCTAAATATGCCGGATTCTTTTCATTAACATTCCTGAATTATTGCCTGAGAAATCTGTGAGACTGTCAAAAAAAACAAAGGGAAACTGGAGGAAAAAATCCAGGATCCTCTCATCTGGATCTGCTGCTAATCTTTATGGTTGCACCTAATCCACTGTGACATCTGCTTCATGGTCAGAGTGTGCAGTCTGCATCCCTGTTATAGTTTTTTTTTTTTTTACTACGTGTGTGAAAAGATGGATTTTATTTGCAAAGTCTGACCTAAGACAACACACACGCACGCTCATGTGCACGCAGTTTTCGGCTAATCTAAACGTTCGCTCTGTAAAAAAAACAAAAATACTGGCCGCAGAGACATGCGCTTGATGTGATTTATGAGACGGGGACAAACTTTGCATTCTTCGTTCGTTATAAAAATGGGTTCTAGAGTTCAGCGGAATCAAATATGAGCGGACCGCAGCCTGAGTTTGACAAATTAACTGCAAATTCCTCCAAAGATATAATATTTTTAGGTCTAAATTGCCTGGACGCCGTTTCCCTCCACAGCTGTGGTGGCGTTGCATTAGGAGAAACAGAGGAATTCTCTAAAATGACCATAATTGATAGATACCAACTCAATTTCCCTCTGACTGCCTTATATCGGCTTTCAGCTCATCTTTGAAGCATAATTGTGCACCGAACACGAACTGTGGCTTTTATCCTGCATCCAAACCATATTAGAGTCAGATCTCGACATGTAAACAAGGGGGAACTGCTGAATGTATCGGCGAGCATGCGAGATTTCGTTTTATCTCCGAGTGGAAGCCTTACTTGAATCCGTGCCCCATACATGGTTATGATTATTTATACAGCTTTCTTTTTTATTGTGTTATTCATTATGCACATTTTTTGGGGGGGGGGATTTGGAAAATATTTGCACATCTGCTTCACAATGCCAGTCTGGGTTGGGGTGTGTATGGCTTTCACCTCAGGGCAGCAGCAGCAGCAGCTACCTCACTATGCCCAATCAAAATGACCCTGATTTGCACTTGATGTGGCTTTTGGCACTGTGATACGTTAAGCGGCAACGTTTAACTGCTGAGACACGAGAGTAATTGCAAACACCCAAGGGTGTGAAACAACTAAATGTCCTAATACGGGAAGAATAACTCAATCTTTGATGTGGCGCTCTCTCAAATTAGTCACATATTTCAGAATTTATTCAGATTCCATTTGATTGGCTGGTGGTGACTTTATTAGAAACTTTTTGTGTTTGAACTCATGCTCTTGTGTTTGGGCTTTTGGGTTCCGTCGTTTCTCCCTTTAGTTCAGTCGCCTTTTTTTTGTCATCCCTCATGTTTGTTGTCTGACTTCCTGTTTTATTTTGAAACCCACATCTCAGTCACTGCGCTGTATATCGCAAGCAAAAGGAAAAAACAACGTCTCTTCACCTATTAATGGAGTAATTGTTGCAGTATTATGGGACTGTGTAGCGCTCAGGGAGGGACGTAGACACAGTGAATGAGCAAACTGAAAGTGGACACCAGAGGAATCTTCTCAAAATTGAGTGCAGCGTTGACAAGGGCAGACAGTGGAGATCCATGGGAAGTGAAAAAACCTATAAAGATTTTATTGGAGCTGTTTCCAGCACAACACAAATAGTTTCAGAGAACGTTAGATATGTCGTTAGAGTCTGATGAATTTGAAGACAATGAAGGGCAAAATAAAATGATTTTATGTGCCTCGAGATGGTGTTGATTAAAAACATGCCTTCCCTTGGATTCTGTCAAGCAAAAATAATCAATTAAGCATGCACTTTTATACTGTTAGATGTACTTTTTATAGTTTTGTACTGAAGTTTTATGCCCTCGTCTTTAGATTTATTATTTTCTTAATGAAAAAAAGTAAAAGTTTTATACCACAGTTGAACAAATATTGAACATAATAATATAGTGTTGGTCTGTGAGACTGTGTTTGGGATTTAAATTTTCCTCACAGACCAAGCTTTTCTGCACTGGTTGACCAAAACGTTACCCAAAAAAAAATCTTCAGTTCTTGTATATTATGTGATTAAATTACTGACTTTTCTGGAAAATCTGCCTGGGAAAACTGGGGACATTTTTACATTCCCCAAGGACGTGCATAATACTTCGCAGAATTGGGTCATGTGACAAAAACCTCAGTGGTAGTTTGGTGCTCCTGGGGGATTGATTTAAAACCCCACTTAACATGAAGACAACTCATCCAGAACATTCAGGTTAGGGCGACGCATCGACCCGCATCGGCCCTTACTGTCAGTCTTTCCATGTTGACGTCTTCACTGGCTTCGCTTTCACCCAGAGATGTATTTCAAATTTTTCTTTGCACGCAGTTCATTTTTAATTTTCCTGCCTTATTCACACAACGGGTCAGGAGGATATTTTTCGGAATTAGACTTGTGTCCAGAGCAACAGACTCACAGTTTTTCCCCTCGGGATAATTTCAAGAAAATGCAATTTTTCTTGTGAATTTCATGTCTGACAGCAGCTCCTGTGCGTTGCAGTGTGAATGTCCCACCACGCATTACGTTTACTTGTATTTGTCCCACAAGTGCAGATTTGCTTTTCTAAGTTTTTTCGTTTGTTTATTTTGCTGATGCGGTCTGTGACTGTGCATGCTCTGCTCTCAGACTGTCCTCAGTGCCAGCTGCCGTATTAAAACCCTTCTCCTCTGTGTGTTCTAAATAAGGGAACATCAGATCACTGAAAGACAAGTCCTGATCCGCCTGCTCTCATGTGTTGATTCCCAAATACCTTCTGTCAGATCTGTTAATGTGAATCCTTCCATAGGAAACAAATGCCCTTGCCTGCATCTGAGGCGTCGAGTACAGCCTGGAGTAGGCCAGATGTCTGTGTCCAGCTGATGGCACATCACACACAGTCTTCCCATGGCGTTAATAAGGAGTAAACCCTTCCCCTGGGGGGAGTCAGGTTACTCCCCCAGTGCTGTGAAACTCCATGGGTGAGAGGTGCAGCTCATGGGACAAGGATGTCGTCTTTATTTAACCCCAATAAACATTCTTCAAGTAATATCAGCACTGGGATCAGCTCTTATGACAGAGATAAAAGTAATCCAAAAACAACAAATTGAGCTCAGGATTCATCAAGACATATTTAATTGTGTTGGCTTCTTTGTGCGACTCAGAAACGGGCCGGGAGGCATAGCCGGACGTCATTGCTGTAACCTTTAAAAAAAACAAAAAAAAAAAACCAAAAAACGCCTCTAAACCCTGCAGTTGTTTATTCGCGTCGTGCTCACACGCAGCGCCGAGCCGCGTCTCCGCTGAATCGGAGGCCCGACGTGTCGACATTGAAATGCGGTCAGGCGAAATATGCAGCGAAGATGTAATCAGATGAAAAACTGCTGCAGCGATACGGAGAGGGTGCCGCAGGCAACAGCACTGCGTCTGACCGCAATCACAACACGGCACCATTCAGAAGAAATTACCCATGAAATGTATTGTCAATCACAATATTGGGAATACCATGGAATCCGATCGGATGCGAGTGATATCTGTTTGTGGTCGATGAGTCCATATAACATGGCTGTGCAGACGGCCGAGTCCTCTGCACAGCCATGTGTCAAATGTGGTTATTAAAGTTGGAAACGTGTCGTGACAAACCCACTCTGCATCCTCTTGAGCAATAACAACATATCGGATCCCCACATGGAGACAAGACAAGGTGTGAACATGGGAGAGACGAGACTGAAACGGATATAAAAAATCAGATATAAATTAAAGATCTAACTCCAGACTTATTGTTATTTTTACTCATGTTCCTCAAGTAAGGTCACCATGTCATACTACCACAGTGAGGTCACACATATCATGTTGTTTACAATCACTCCCCATACGTGACAGTGACTGTACACCGCACCGTCTTTGTCACGTTGGTTGAAGTTGTAGAAAAAAAATCATGTTTTTTTTTTTTTTGTTGAATGTAAGAAAACATATCATGTCTGAAGTCACTGCCTTTTTTTTCCAGTTTTAATCCAAACCAGATCTTTCCTCAACTTTGACCAAGTGTTTGAGTTCCATCGCATGGAAACACAGCAGCAGCATTTCGAAGCATATGACATCTAGAATGACGTTCAGTAGAGCGTTCGCCTCTGCCAAGGCCCAAACTGTCCCGTTAAATTCCATCAAGAGGGACCAGATTGCACACACGCATCGATATCAGTCCCCTAAATATGGCTGAGGTTTTATTTTTTCAGCTGTGCATGGATGCATTATTTCCTGGGAAATTGGTGAAAAACACCCAATCTCTCCTGGATTCGCCACTTGGTCCAAATCCACAAAAATGTAATGGGCTCTTTCTTGATCTGAATTGATAATGCAAAAGCAGAAAGTTAAATTAATTTTTTTCAATGCATTTTAATATTTCACATATTTGCGACATAGGTCCGTCGTTGACCTGGACAAACACACAGATTAATTTGGTTCCCTTCCTCAAATGGATGAACAGTGTGTGTGCAGGAGAAGTATTGAGTTGAAACTGCCTGGATACCTCATGTGGTACGATCCAGTGGCTCTTGATGATGTGTTTATTTTAGTTTATGGGTAATAGCTTGATTAACTGCTATGTGAATACT
Organism: Pseudorhombus dupliciocellatus; assembly: GCA_016785235.1. NCBI lineage: Eukaryota > Metazoa > Chordata > Actinopteri > Pleuronectiformes > Paralichthyidae > Pseudorhombus > Pseudorhombus dupliciocellatus. The sequence goes on from JAFBJW010000217.1 coordinate 1,048,599, forward strand.
GCCATCTTGATATTGTCAGCTTGGGAAAAAATAAACGATCTGGTGTTTGTGTTGAATCTGAACAGTGACACAACCCAGACACATTTTCCAGTAAGGTCAGAGAGGGGATGTCAACTTCCAGTTATTACCATGTGCGTCCTTAACGGAGGTGAATGATTTACCCACAAAAGTGTGATAAAAAATCCACTGCCTGGTTTTCCTAGAAACCAACTGTATCCAAGTAAAGGAAACGCCTGGAAAATCTTAGATGTTAATGTTTAACTCTTCTCAAACAGAAGACGTTACCAATAATTCACCAGAAGAGCTGGACTCACATAAAAGAACGAAATTGATTAAAGCGGAGTGGTCACAAATGTACGAAAGAAAGAAAGAAAAAACAAAAAAATGTAAACATCGCCAAGCTGATTTAGAGATTATGTATTTGGTTAGTCGAAGTAGAGGAATGTAGAGGAATGAGAAACTGCAAAACACTGAGCTCAAAGTGAAGCCAGATGACTCGTCTTTACTGACCAGTTTGTTCACTGTTGGTTTTGCTGTTTGGTTTTGGCACGGGGGCGCTCACAACCTGTAGCTTAATTCAATTTCCATTTTTAATTCCCTCTCCAAAAAAAGCACAGGTTCTACCGTGAAGCGGCACAGTTGGAGGAACAGGAATAAATTCAAGGAGTGATTCCCACGGCTGAACAGATGTAATGTTTGGGTATCGTGACTCATCGCCTAATGGCACCGGCTCTAAACATACACTCTGTTCTCTACTGTCTTGACAGCACATGCTCTGAAGGACCACTGAGTTGTGTCTCTGCCAGCTGCTGAGTGAAGAAGCCCTGTGTGTGTGTGTGTGTGTGTTTTCAGATAAAGAGCCAGCACCAGGAGTCAAGGCAACCTGTCACACATCTGACCCGCCACTTGTCGTCCCGGGCCAAGTCGGATTCTCCCCGACTTCCTGTTTGTGGGAGAAATATGCGCCGTCAAGCTTTTCTCCAACATCTTCTCCTTTCTCTGTCTGTGTGTGTTTCTCCACTTGCGTTTGTTTTGAAACACAGGTTTTTTTAAGCCCCCAAAGTTTCTCCCTCTCCATCGGCAGAGCTCGTCCGACACTTATGGCTATAATTACGTTCATCAGCTCCACACTCAGGTGCAGTTTTAACATAAGCTTTACAGGAGCAAGTCTCGACAGTTGCAAACTATTTCCCTCCAGCGTCGTGGAGCGCAAACACAACAAGTACTTGACGTCCCGCAGCCTTCGCAGTATTTTTGCATGTGCAAGACACAGAGATGAACTGATACATATGTACTGTATGATTAACTAATTGAGATGCATGCCGGGACCATTCAGGCACCTTTCGATGTGTAGACAAACAAAAAACAGCCGAGGGTTGTGTGTCTGTCTGCACTTCACCTCGGCTGACCCCCGGGGTGCGACAGGCCTCGGCAGACGCCAGCTATGGAAACCGCTGACCTTGTCTGACCTTGTCTGTTCACAATGCCGGAGCGTGCCCATCATTTTTCAATGTGTGGCACATTTAATATGAGCGATGAAGCCTTTTGCTTTGAGCAAATGTCTGAGAGATCAACCCGAAGACAGACTTTTCCCTTCATGCGTTGCAACTTTCTCTTGTCGTCCAAAAATGATTAATAGAAGTTCCCATATCTGGGTGCAGCGTGTGGAGGCAGTGCCTGCATAGTAGTGATCAGGGAATGGAGCCGTGTTTCACTGATGCGTGTTGCTCGTCCCGTCATGAGTCATCCTCAGCTGTCACTCATGACGTTGCGCCCCATTTTTTTTAGCATCAAACCAAAATCAGAGGCATGACCGCTTGAACAATCATCACTGTGATGAAATAAAAAAAAATGGAAAAAAAAAAAACATCTTTGGGAAATGATTGCTTAACTTGTGCTTGGACTGGTTTTATACTGCATCCAGCCAGCAGGGGGCAGTCAAGAGGATTTGGCTTCACCGGGGAGAGCTGTCATATCATCCATCTTCCGACAGTCTACAGTAAATATACCTCCAGCTTCTGTGCCATGCAAACATGTCCCAACATTTCCAAACATCTTCAATATGATTACTGAATTATGAATTCCAAAGTCACTGAGCTGGATGTTGACAGCACACGTTACATTAATGGAAGTTTAACATTCAAATTCAACCCCCACCTGATGATAGCACGTCATGTAGCCATGCTTATACTTAGATATTAGGTACTGATGGTAGTGGGGAAACCTCATTGGGGCCACAGGCTGTAGGTTATGTGTGTGCCTGTATTTTTCCTCCAAGCTGAGCAGCAGATGTTATTCTTGAGAAAGATTTACTCAGATGTGTCACATATCAAAAGTTTAATAAGACAATTATTAGTCCTCAGCAGCCGGTGCTGGCATCCGCTGTGATACCACAGTGCCACACCTGTCCTCTGCTGCATTCCTCGACTTCAAAAGTTCAGAGGCTGACAGTAATAGTGAGAATGGTTATTCTGCGGAAGCGCCGCTCGTCCACGCCAGTTAGTCTGTTTACGTTATGTGCGTGCGCGTATGTTCGCATGTGAGCGTGCGTTCCCGCGTCCCTGCCTCGTGTGGTGCGTTTTAGATCAGACGCCGTGATCCAAGTTCAACAAACGCGCCCTCACACTCTCTCTGAGCCTTTCCCTCGCTAACTCAAGCATTCGCTAACTGCAGTGGAAATGTTTTTTTATTGGTGCTTTCCACCATTTTACTCCTCAGGCATCCTGCAGCTTACAAAACAAAATAACTGCTGCAGCCTTCAGGGACACAAAAGAGCCTTTGTCTAAATCAGCTGGCACTCACACTCATCTGCATGCCAGATATACTGTGGAAAATAATCACTTTAATTTCAGATACTTCCAGAGCTCCCTCGGGCACTTGTCTTTTCACACCTTCATCAACCAGCGAGTAAAAAAAAAAAAAAAAAAAAAAAAAAACCTTTTATCAGCAAACAAGCTTGTGTTAAAGCAATGTACTTTATTTGGCTGTTTTTCCGTGTTTTGTTTGGGGGATTTCTGTGGGTTCTGTGAAGTAAGTATGTGGTTACCATCTCCTGTAAGTAGATGCACTCATGCAAATCTAAGGCGGAATGATGAGCCATACATACAGAAGGAAAGTCCAAGCCAAACGAGTGGAGTCATTTTCCTGCATCTGGGTCCACAGAGTGGATTTCCTTGCTTGAAGGCCACAGGGTGAATGTTCAAGTCTTTGACGTTTTGACCGTCAAGGTTACTGCTGCATTATTAAATTAACAAAACAGAGACGTGTTTGTAAGGGTTGTCAGAGCATTCATACCTCAATAATTAGAACACGGGAGCCAAAGTTGAGAAGTTGGGTTTTGCTTGTGTTTTGAAAACTCTGCTTTTTTTTTTGATTGGATTTTTGAGTGAGATATCTGAAACTGCAGTCATATGAAATTACATCACAATGAGAAACATACGGCTGAGATTCATGCTGCAGACCGAGAGAGACTGGACACTGCCGAGTGACGGTTAGACATGGTGGCACACCCCCCCCCCCCCCGTTGAACAAAAAAATGAATTGGGCATTTCACCATTGGCACTGTCACCGAGGAATAATACTGAAAGTTATAATATTAACTGAAGGGGCACTCAGTCGAGAACATACTACCACCAAGGCCAAACAGCCCCTTCGCATTCAAACAAGCTGCATCAAGATTTTTTTTAAAAAATGGCAAAGCTCACAACATTAAATAAAGTGAAAAGATTCCTGGGTCTGTTGTGTGATCCAGATCCAAACCAAAATTTAATGGGTTCTTCCCTGATCCATACCACATCCTTCCACCAAGTTCTGTGGAAAACCTTACAAACAGGGGTGAAAACATAACCTTCTTGACAAAGGTAATACATCTTGAGAACATTGAATGTCAAGGACATATTCACAGAGAATGTAAAAAAAAACAAAAAACAAAAAAACATGATTCCCTCTAAAATCCAATAACACTAATGGCATTTCTAAAACCTAGAGTGGACGCAGCACAAAGTCGTTTTTTTTTCTGTAACACACATTTCAAACCACCTGTTTTTATTCACATTTTAAATTTGCATCTGTGGCTGAAGTACAAAAAAAAAAAAAAAAAAATCATAAAAGCAAAGTTCAATGGAAACAGATGTGCTGAAATAATCACAACATGACTTACATTACTCGATGTCTCTGAGAAGACTAAGATCCACTGCAGACCAAACAATGTGCACCGATGAGGAGACCGAAATGATCCTTAAATCATTACATGGACAAAAATGGGGACTATATGTTTCCATCATGTTTCTGAAATGTGAGTTTTGTACAAAATGAATATTAAGAGACTGTCTTTGAGGTGCATCACGTAACGCAGCAGATGGACATTGTCATTAATTTAAATTTTCTTCCATTCCTGGTTTTCTGGAAATGATTGACTTCAAAATTTGGAGGGAGCAGCTGTGCTGCTTTTCTCGGAGGCTCTATTGTTTCCAGCTGACACCCACGCGGAGCGACATTATTAATTTTGAGATCAGTGATGAGCTCTAATTTTGGTCTCCACCAATCTTCTTTCACCTCTCCTGAGGCAAATACAGGGTTCGTGTTGTGGCTGTTGATTGCTTCAGTGTGTTCAGTTCTCTTTAAATGTATCTGTGTGCCGTTGCATCCGTGTGACGAGCGGTGCAGTCACTTTGGGAGCCTGGTTGGGGCCAACAGAAACCAGAGATGTGAGACAAAATTAGAAAAACTACATATTGAGCTAGATGCTAAAAGGATGCTAACACATCTGCAGGCTGTTGCAGAGGAGGGGGTTACTGCAATATTGGTTGCATGTACAATTTGAAACCCATACGAATAAAATCCATTATTGACTCCAGGATTAAGATCTAATCTCTCTTCCTTGAGAAAACAATGTCAATATTGGTGTGTCCGTGTGATTGTACGCGTGTGTTTCCAAGGACAGGATGTGTCTGCATTCTGAGCTCAGCCCTACCTGGTCCCAGAAAGTCGTTCGAGTTCAAACATGCCTGTGTGACAGGCCTCACGTCCTGTCACACAGGCATGAGGCCTGTCCATCTGTCCAAAACTGGACGTCTGGACAGAAATCCACCGTTGACACTCCATCAAACCAAAAGGAAAAGGATGTCGACGAAAAAGAATTGACCCTGACCCTCGTCCTCATTATTCTCCAGCTGTTTTGCATTCCAGTCTGAATGCCAGTTACAATGGATTCCAGAGGTAGGGTATGAAATTAAAATGGCAGCGGACCAATGACTTCAGTGGGCCTGTTCTTAAAAGTTAAATATTGCAACTTTTACAGTCTCTCTCAGAAGAAATATGAAGAGATGAAATGATAAATAGCGACAATTCCTGTTGCATCATTCAGTTTTATTTCCCAAGCTGTTGAATCTGAGGCCATGAGCCTCCAGTGAGGAGCGAGTGAAAATTTGGGAAAAGACAAATCACTCCTTGCTTTTTCGGAACGGCGCTCGTGCGGGACAAGACAGCAAATATAATTTATTGAATGCTAAAGAGAAGCAATGTGTATGCAGTGTAGGTATTGATGTAAAACACGTTGGAGGAACTGAGGTCAGGGGGATTTGAGGCCATGATCTCATTCCTGCTATTGTCTTTTATGCCGAGATCCAGAACACAAGAGGTCCTTGTATTTCTTAATTTTCAGAGTAACCTCTGTGACAGGCCGACATTCTAACTATCACCAAGGAGGTTATGTTTCCGTGCTTGTCCTTTGTGTTGTTTGTTTGTCAGCAAGGCCATGCGAAGATTACTGGCTGGATGACCACAATGGTGATTGCGGTCAGGAAAGAGCCCGTTCAGTTTGATTGCTGGTCTGGATCAGAGGTGGGGGGGGCAGTAATTTATTATCACTTTTCTTATTTGTGATTTGCTTTTCTTGAAATGTTCACAGTCCATCTATGGGACAGATATTTTTAAACCCAGGAATTTCTCGCTGTCTTCAACGCCGCGAGATCCAGTGGATTCGAAAATGGTTTCATGTGGGCACAGGCCTCTGTGGAGGTATGCACGGCTCTGGTTCCATTTAAGTTTGATCTTTGGTGCCGAAGAAAGACACCGCCATTAATATCATAGACTACAAGACACTGTGAGACACTACTGGGTGGCTGTGGGTAAGTGGTTAGGTCAGCGGTTCAATCTCAGTCCTCTTCATTCCTCATCTGTGTCCTGGGGCCAGATACTGAACCTCAGTCGCCCCCCTCGCCCCCCTCGCCCCGCCCCTCACAGAGAACACGCTGCACAGAGATGCTCTGCAGAAGAAAAGCACTGTAGCACGTTATTTACCCGTCACCTTGTAGAAACACAGGTCCATTATCGACTCCTCAACACTCTCCAGAAATGTTCCCGTCTTCAGGTGTGAAATGCTCTACACTACAGTTGGCCTGTGTTCCTGTGCTGAGCCTTTAGATTTCAGCGGGTTTATAAGAGCTTTTTACTGAGAACAGCTGTTCGCTCTGAGCCACGAGCTTGAAACAAAAACAGCAGTGTGCTCTGTATTTGTTTACATGGCATATGTTTACCTCATGATTTAAAACCTTTCGCCAGAAAAATAGGATAAAAGCGCAACCTTTTAAACTATACGCGAGTTGAATTGAAATAAATATCCCCAACTGTAATAAAGTTCTTGGTTCGAATCCCTGCTTGGCCGCAGCCTTCCTATGCAGTTCCCATCTTCGTGTGGTTTTCTATGGTTGCTCCAGCTTCCTTCCCACATAATGCATACAGACTGGGTTTAGGTTAACTGGGGATTCAACATGAGTGGACATGGGTGGGAATGGCTGCCTGATGTGGTATGTGGGCCGTGCCATATGCTGCAACATTGCCTCTCGCTATATAAGTGGTATGATTCTGATTTAATAAATAGATTTGCTCAAAATTGAGAATTCATTTCCACCTGCTCGTTGTAGTGGGCTGTTAGCGACGCCCTGGAGCTACATCAGAATTATTTCTTACAACAAGTGAGTCCTCCTCAAGCAGTTCTCCAATATATAGTCACGTTTTGTTGTTTGTGTGCTGGACATGGTGTGCAAGGCTTTTTAGAAACAGGCTATGGTGCAGAGGGAAGTTAGAGAACTTTGTATTCTTACAACCTGGTTCATCGGCGTCCGTGATCGGCCCGTTCCATTTCTCACACTGTTCTCATGCATGAGGAAGACATTCATTATGTTCCACGGGCTTCCAGTCAGCACGCCGCCCTGCACCCACTGACTGTCAGCATGTGAACCAAATAAAGTCCTTAAGATAAGACGAGATAAGAAAAAAAAAACAAAAAAAGCATGTTTCACACAGACAAACTGCTATTTGTCTGTGTGAAACCTGTGTGAAACCTGTGTGAAACCAACCTCTCAGTGAAACCACTGAGAGGTTGGTTTCACATCTGAAAAGAGATGGAGAAAAGATTGCAAGCCACAGTTTAGGTCCAGCAGAAGTCGTGGCTGCGACAGTAGCTGCACTTTGACTCAACCAAAGAAAGACAAATCATAAACTCTGACTGCCAAGAAAGTTATGACAAGTCAATAACTCATCCCCTCTAAACGGGTGCCACAAAATTAACTGAGGAGCGGATCTGTCAGTTAAACCCATTGTGTCCACACCCACAGCATCCATGCGGAAAACTTTGACTTCCTTGTTTTTGCTCTACAGTCACATCTTTGGTCAATACCGGATTCATTTTCTTTATTTAAAGGATTAGTTTTCCTCCGCTGGGTGTGGCTGACCATTCTGGATTTAAACATGAAACTCTGAAGGGCCACATGTGTAAAAAAAACAATTTAACAAAATCTATTAACTGTAATATATTAAATGAGACTTAATTGCTTAATAGGACTTGATTCCAATTAACTCATCCTGAGGTGATGTTGATGAGTGTGCTGGTCGCCATGGAGATTATCATGCTCATCAGAACAGGTGGATCATCAGGATGTTGATCAGAACAGACGAGATGCAGACAAACAAACAGATGACGTGAATTCTCACTGCATGAAAGCAGTATTTCTTCTATCTTGACCACACTCGTGTGAGCATGTGATAACCCAGCATTCACCTTATTCAGCCCCAAAAAAATGAGCTGGTGGAAGACAAACTGCGACATCATATAAGACCCAGCTGTGAGTGTGTATGTGTGTGTATATTTTCACGTGTGCTTTTCATAATGGCAAGGGGGCTGTTGGGGCCTGCAAGCAAAGTGAGGAAATATTTGTAGAGGAGGGGAAAAAAAGAAAAAAGCACTTCCTTTTGGAACCTTTCAGCTCGCACAGCGGCTTCCTGAGTGTCAGAGCAAATCGGCCACGTTGTGTTCGAAAAAACCGACAGGAACACAAGACGGAAAGGCCGAATGTCAGAAAGTCATCCATCTTCATCACGGAGCTGCGTGGCGTTGCAAAAACAAAACGTGAAAACAAAAAGGGGAGTCTGGTCTTGTCCTGGGGAAAGAAATCATTCTGTGACTGGCATCCATGTGTGCCCCTGCCTGGCGCCTGAGCTGCACACCACGGTGCACGCTCGCTCGCCACGGCTGTGGCTGCAACATTACTCTCTCTTGTTCGCAGCATATCTATGTGCACATCTCACAACTGTGCCGCATCCCCGTGTGACCGAGCGCGTCTGACTTAGCTAGCGAAGAACTGTGGCACTTGGCTGACCCCTCGCCAGTGAAAGTCTCCAGAGCCCGAGTGCTTTTTGCCAGTGGGAATTAAGTCCAACGCTGACACATGGCGAACACATTTGACTTGGCTGTTTGTAGATTTGGGATTAGTGTGACACTAATTTATTGATATTTGCTCTGTAGCCCGAAGTAAAATCAGAGATCATATTGTAACGTGGCAGTTTTACTGTTGTGCATCTTTGCAACATTTACGGGGCAACATAAAAGCACTTTGGCATCTGTAACTGTCCCTAAAAGGTGTAATTATCGCCAGCAGTGAAATATCTGGCAGCTCCAACAGCTAATTATATAGCTGGGCAGAGAATGTACAGATTAAGTCAGACTTCAGCTCCGGAGGGTCGACTCGGGCTAATTTAGGAATTAGATGGAATTGCTTCCAGATCGGTTGTTGTTTGATGCACAGTTTGAGTCATGGAGCCAGATTAGTCACCTGAACGATTACGGATCAGTGACGATCCGTTGGATTTCTGGCATGTCGGAAAATTGGGTCGGACTGTCATGAGGAAGTCCACAGTGCAATTTCACCCATGGCTGCAAAACAGTTTCACTTGCTTGCTGCACAAAGGGGCGGAGTGGCTGCTACAGTGCCTCTTTAGGTTCGACGTGGTATAACCAAGGATGGAATAACTGGCTAGAATGTTAACTTCAGAAGATACCCGCATCCAAAACTTTCACATTCATCTCTGGTAATGACGTAATTCTTCGAATTCTCTTCATATCGTCGTAGAATTTTTTCATTTAAATATGCACATCACCATTTGATTAGCAATTTTTTATTTTTTTTAAACATAAAAATGCTGTAAAGGCCGATGTGTAGAGTAAAATTCATGTTCAAAGGTATTTTGGTAGATACAGAGTTAAGTGATTCCTTCCTAAACATTGCTTCATCTCTTGACTCCACAGCTCCTCAATCAGCTCCAGGAGACTCCCATTAACAGATGATTAGAGCCACTGGCAGCGCTCCTTCAGTCCCAGCTCTTTGTTCTGTCCTGTCGCTGCTGCTCATATACCTTGTTCACTGTTCGGGCTCCAGACCGAACAGTGGTGAATGACAGTACAAGTACACAGCAGCGTGGTGAACCGTGCAAATGAAAGAACGTAAACAGAGGTGAGTAAAGGTTTGAAAGAAGTGTTTGAGATCTGGAGGTTCTGACGTCACAGCAGCTGCTGACGTAAAACCTTTTACACGGCCACAGATGAGATATATACGTCTGCGTACTACAGAAACACACAGACAGTATTTATCATGTTTGAATTATTCTTTATAGAAATATTGTTTTTTACATTTTAGATATAAATAAATACATAATTGTCTCGCAAACGTGTTGTTCATTTGTGTGTTCCCTGTGCTTGTCATGTTGTGCAGATCACATGAAAATTATGGCCACGACCCAGGACTGCAGTGGCTTATCGGGAGCTTCCTGATTCCTGGTTGTTTGGACTGTATGGACTGGAGGCCAGTAAACACATCTTTCAACTCTATAAATTGATATCTATACCACAGGTTGGCTATAATATAACCCAGGCTAACTCTGCATACGATATGTGGGCCCCAAACTTTGATGTTGAACATCAAGCACACGTTTCTCTTGTATTATACCAGCACACTGTCATTAGTGGACGTCAGTGAGTGGAAAAGAAGACAGAAGAATCAAATGTTGAATAAAGCACCACCAGATTAAGCCAATAATCAAAAATAATGAGGTGATATTTTTCAGAATATGTTCCTCATGTGTTCATGAATGTCATGTATCTTAAATTATTCATGAAGCACCAACTATATATATATATAGATAAATACTCAAGTGTTCTTTTGAAGTTTCCCAGATCCTATTTTTTATCTATTGACTCCAGTGAGAGACAGTGCACGGTGCCACAATATTCCATTCCTGGCAGTTTGGAGATGTGGTACATTCCAGGCCACTTAGACATTTTTGTGTGGCATTGACCATATTTCTAGCAGTAAGTGAATTTTTATAATTCCTATGACTATTGACGTCCGCACTTGAGTCTCAACGTCATAACCCATGAGACCCATTACTTCTCCATACTCCGAAATCCAAACCTGGGCATGAAATCATAGTTCTTAATCTCATGGCTCATCATATCATCGACATCTCAACCAAAACACACAAAGGAAATACGATTATAGCTGTTTTAAACCATCAGGGAAAAAACTGGGTTACTTCATTTGAAAGTCAGGAAGTCAATGGATGTAAAAGTAGATCCAGCACATAATGCTTTGAAAAAGCCACAAGTGGATGGTTTTATATTACATTTTCTGTAAGAAATAAATAAACAACATATATCTGTGGAAATCAGCAAAGTTGTTGGTACAGATACTGGCTGCTTCCAAACTTTATGCTATGCTCAGATAAGTGCCCTTTGGCTCTGCTTCTATTTTTACCACACGAACACAGACCACTGTGAATCGTCTTATCTGCCAAAATATGGACACAAACTGTATATGTTAAAAACCGTGCACGTCAAACGTTAAGGTCAGTCACGATCGGGACGTGTATCCCCGAAACGCTCGCCACCATATGGTTTCCCAGTGGCACAAAGTGAGCGCAGTCCGTGATGAATCGCAGATGTGTGTGAAGCGAGTGAATGAAAGCCAGCTTCTCCTTGACACACTGCATCTCCTGTGTTTTTTATTTATGTGTTTTTAAAACACAGAGACATGTGGCCACCCACTGCTAACCCTTGGAGTGAATCCGTTCAAAGAATGTGAATGTTTATTAGCAAGCGTTGAATGGAAAAAAAAAAAAAAACAGCTTCCCAACAGGGCTTTGAAAAGATTAATTGATAAGCCTCTAAACATAACTGCTCCAAACATGATAATATAATAATGGTTTGTTTGAATATTGCTCGTCTACGGAGAACTGTGAGATTCATAACATTTTAGATGAGGACTGCTTTGGGGGTAAGCATGAGAGATAAACAAAATCACTTTTTTGCACTTTAAGCTGCACTCTGTCCGGGATTCAGTGGCGTAGGACTGTTACTTGTTTAATTTGAAATTGTGCCCATAGTTTCCATGCCCTGCACCATCCATTTAAACTACTGTGCTGATATCTGCAGGTGAAAGACCCATTAGTGCTATGAAATCATACAATGATGAAAGATATTGTGGATATTGTGTTCAAATTTAAAAAAATATTTCAGTCCACAAACCAAAATGTTGCTCGAACAGTAGGTGTGGGACCAGTAGGTGGCGATAAAATCACCGATCTATCAAATAGCCACGAAGAATGCTGTGGTCCAAGTAATGGATGATGTGACTGCCGGTAATGTGCAACTAAATTTAACTGAAAACTTGTAATTAGACCTAGCAGTGCTAACCAAACTTGGAGAAACTGGTATTTAGCCCCCATTCCTGTTGTTATTTCTGGTTCACGCTCATTATACACACACACAAAAAAAAAAACATAGGGGATGTGTGAAGTAAGCTGTGATTCCTAAACACATCTACAAATGGGTTTAAATGTGCATTTGAAAAAAATCTTCAGCTTGTTAACTTAGCTCATGGAATTTACTAAAACCTGTGAATGTTCTTGAACAAATTAGTTGCAGCCTTCATGCTAAACTAAGCCAACAAGTCACGCTTAATACAGAAATTGTGCATTTGTATTTAGGTGAAATGCAATGTTCTGGGGCCCCGAGCTGAGAGGAGGGCCCCCATCTGACTCCATTAGTCCACAACAATGACAATTTGGAGATGATACCACATGCAACCATGTTATTGTGCCAAAAGCTTTCTTAATCTGGTCCATGACGCTTCTGTTTGGGACTGTGTGGGGCCCCCTGGGGTCTCCCCTGAAACGCTCCTAATATCTTTATAATGTGCTCTGCCAGTTCGGCCGTGATGTATCTTTTTAGAAACTGGGATAGTTTGTGAAATCCATTCACATGATACACAGGCTCTGAGCCGTCGTCGTGGTTTTGAGTTCCGTCTTTCTCACGTCAGCCTTTTTCACGGCGGACGTTTTGACAGGTCGGAGAGGGTCGGGACAGGTGTTACCCGTAACATTAACAATGGCGCCGTTCACGTCAAGCGTCCCAGTAAGACACGGTGACTGTGAGAACGAAATACCAGCACAGCGGAATGGAAACCAGCCATCATTCACTTTATCATTTGCACCTGTGTTTTTCCTACTGTGTCGCATGCCAACGTGTCGGCGGTGAGAAGTGCCTGTAGTGCCCCTCCCACGTGTGAGTTGGATCACCTGACGGGCTCCTCCTCCTCCTCCTCCTCCAGTCTGCTCACCTGCTCCTCGCTCCTTCATCTGCTCCTCACTATATATACTGTTCCACGTGCGCGCTGCCAGCTTGATCTGTGCCATGTGACTCAACTTTCCAGCGCTCTGTTTTTATGCTTGTCTGTTTTGATTTTGATCGTGTTTTCAGACCTTGCCCGAGTTTTGGGGGATTTGGCCTCAGCACAAGTCTTTGTACTTTGTTTGCCTCCTTGGATTTTTTTTTTTTTTTTTTGTTTCTTTACTTTTACATCTGCCTCCTCAGTCATGCTCCCAGGCTCCTTCTTTCTTGAGAGCTGTGACACTCTGCCTCCGGTCCGTTGGCGGATTTGTCCACAGATGTGATTTATTGGCAGATGCAATTAATTTGCACTCTAGAAACAGACTGAAGCACACAGTATCTTGTCAGTAGCTCCCGAATCTAAATTCACTGTGTCCACTTCTGCTGACTTTCAGACAGATAGTTAGTAGCGCAGATCTTATCACCGAGAGCTTTAACCATACATCGGCCAAATAACTCCGAGGTCCTAAAGCTGTAAAGTGTGTCAGTGTCAACGTCCTCACAGCAGTAACTTGTATTAACAAGCAGCAAGAATCTACAGCGAAGAAGAATTTGAGCTCAGGAAAGAGCGAGAGAGAGAGAGAGATAAAGAGAATATGAAAATATGCACAAGCAGGGTGCCAGAAAATGAAAGGAAACTGACACCATGTTGGACAAAGATCGACAGACGGCCAGGGTCAGCGTGGTTAGCAGAAAGGACCCATTTAACTCAAGGGAACGAAGGTGTCCAGGTTTGTCAGCAATCACTTTCGAACGCAAACATTCCTGTTTACCTTCCAGAGTAGCGTGAAAAAAGGTCGGCAACATGTCTTCACCCTAAACTTCTGTTGAACCCATTTGTGCAATTCTTGCCGATTGCTGGAGGGATAAAGTGCTTTTGATTATTTGGCAGGACGTCTGTGGGGCAAAGGAAAAAAAAAATCCATACTGTTTTCAAGCAGTATTCCTATATGCCCCAGTCTTACAACATCATGACCTGTTGAAACCTGAAGGTGGAATGTATGCCTCAGATTTATGTGACAAAGTATTGATATGTTAGGAGAACCGTCCTGGAGATGATCTATGACTGTAACGCAGAGACGGATTTTCAAAAAAGTGCCGGGGAAACAGAGGAAAGTGCCCAGACTTATTTGTTGAAACCTGCTTTTGTTGTCGTGTTTAAATGAACCACATCCATGAAGTGAAATGATATTGCTGTGTGCAACATTGCTACATGCTGACGCTGCCCGTCAAGCGGTTGCTGGTTTTTTAGATGTGTTAAATGACGCAAGTTAAAGTAACACTATGCTACTTTTTTTTAAACCTTTTTTTAAAATTAGCAGCTTGGAAATTGTTTTTGATGGTTCGCTGACTTGGAGTCAGGGAAATGGTGCGGCTTTCATTCCGAACGCCTGCTCTTGCTCTGTGTATCTTTAGTCATCATTGCCTCAATGAGAAAGTGACTGATGGTTGACTGAGGTGTCAACATCGGGCCGAGCAAGTCAAGAGTAGCGCTGAACTATAGAGAAGTTAAGAAACCTCAGAAGTCATGAAAACCAGAGTTTGCCTCCGATATTAAGCCAGGCATTTTTCTAAATATGAAGAATTCCGAACAGGGTTTGGTGTGTTTGTTAAAGCTGCATGTCTTATGATACAGGAAACCAGGGGTGCAGATTATTTAATTTAGTTTGTGGGGGTGGGATGGCACAGTCCCTACATGAAAACATTTTAATTATGCAAACACAGAGACCTGCAGAATTAATATTTCCTTATAATCTGATGGCAACAGCATCATTTAATTTAAAAGTAGCCAAATTCCAGTATTTGGCTATATACAAATATTCTTTTTGTATTCAGAGGAAAAGGTTGTTTCATTAAGGAGTAAAGATGGCACCATCTATTTTTTTTTTTATCTGTGAACAAACTTCTCAGAGTTCCATGTAGCGCTTTCAGATTAGATCTAGATTCAGGATCCATTTGGAACATTTGCGTAATAGCTATAAATTAGGCTGTTTTGTTTTCAAAGGAGATGTAATCACCTTTGTCTCCGAAATACAACATGGTTATCATGTTCGTGGAATATAAAACACTGGGAAATTATTATTTTTTGCAGCGTGGTTTGTCTTGAGGCAAGAAATCTGAGGACCACATGTCTGGGGTCTGATTTTTATTTTGTTTTTTTAAAGCTTCTTATTACAGTACCATACTGTCTGAGGGATTGATCTATCGTTTTTAATTTAGCTCACACTACTGCTTCTCTTTTTGAAATTAATTCAAAGATAAGGAAGGAAAAGGAACTTCCCATCATTGACCTCATACAGTAAAAGGTCTATAGCCCTGGGGGTTTGACTCCTTATATTGCTGAGTTATGATATCAACAACCTGCTGTTGGAAAATAGAACATTACCTGTGATCCGGGCAATGGGACAAAGAGGAGAACATGGAGAGTTTTGCTGTTCGGCCCAAGAGCTTAAACTCTGCCACAGCCACTCCAGGACGTCCTTCAGAATGTCCGTAAGACAGTTTGGAGTAATGCTGTAACAGCTGGCACAGTGTTCACAGTTTCTTCTGGAGTATCTAGTTCAGCGGACGTCCTGTTTAGTTGTAAACAATGCCGGCTGTGCGGATTAGGTTCATTCCAATTCTCCAACAGGAGGTCTGACGCTGGAAAAATGTGAGGTAAAAACAAATATATATATATATATATATATATATCAGACTGGAGGGAACAGGGTTTTCCTTAAAAACATAAAGGCCTTTATAGTTATGGTCATGAGAAAACTAAAGCTTGCAACTTCACTTACAAATGTTTTGCACAAATTAAAATAGGAGATAAAGGATGATAATCAGGGAGCTTTATCCTTTGTTCCCCCCTGTAGTCATACGCTATGCTAAGCTAAGCTAACCAGGTGTTGGCTGTGCCGGGTACAGACGTTATCAGTCTTCTCATCTTTAACAATCATAACAAAGCAAATTAACTTACTTATTTACTTATGTTTTATCACTGAGGTGCCTTTATAATGAAAAGTGATATACATATACAAACAGTATTTAAATGTGAATGGGTGGCCAGCAGCGTATGAAAGGACTGATACAAGATCACATTTGCTGTTTCTTGTCTCTGTGGGAAAGAAACTGGAGCCAAAGAGGACTATGAATGACCCATGGTGGGACTAAGTCTGTTATTGGGATGCGAGCTCTCTTGTCCCCCCCCTCTGACCAGACACTGGGAAAATAATTAACGCGTGATCTGTTGACGACAAATGCTTTCCCAGAGAAAGCGAGGACATTTAATGCCTCCCTTAATTCCACAGGGGGACAGGCATGTTTGCGGGCTTGGGCGATGATGGATTCTCTTCTGAGCAGCGAAAGTCTGTGGGGGATCCCTGCTTGGGATCGCTGGATGAACATTTCATTCCATCCATGCAGTTGTCGGGAGCTGATGTGTAATGCCACTGGAATGATGAATCGGGAGTCAGCTGCATTATCTCACAGATGCATCGGTTTTAAAAAAAACAACTGTCCACCATATATGTTATCTCCATCCACTGAGAAACACTCAGCCAATCGTAGTTAGCACGTTGTGTGTTTTACCAACTTTCCGCATTTGAATGTTTAAGTCTCAAGCAGCTTTGTTTAATGTGAGAGAGATGAGCACGAACACATGCAGCGTCTTCCAGGCAATGTTCTTTCAATGCCTCCTGCAAAGAAGAGATCCAGAGATCTGTGCGGCATTAATGCACCGAGAGTCCATGCTCATGTTTAGATACTAAGCAGCAGTGACTAGGATAAATAATAAAAAAAAAAAGAAAAAAGGAAAAAAAAGTACCAACTCAGAGAAATGTTTCTCAAATGTGCTCATAGTTTGTCTGAATTTATTAATCTTGTCGTTTCTCACCTCGGGAATAAATAAATGAAACATTGTGGCCAAGCTGCATAGAGGAACCGTTGTTGATCGCAAGGCATTACAAGTAATTTCCTTTGTGGCTGCATGCAAATTTCTCCAAGAGCCTTGATGAGAAGTGAGATTAGGAGATGTGGTGGCTTCTTGCAGGGACCCGCTTGGCAAAGCCCAAACAGCAGGTCACTTGTTTCCATGCCCGTTCGATTTTTTACCCCCGACAATTTCAGAAAGCATCTCTAAAACATTCCCAAGGATGCCTGTCCCTTGGCCTTTCAAAAAGCTGGCCTTACTTGGTTTTGTAAACACTCTGCCCCAAAAAAGAAAAACAAAACCCTGGGGCTTGGAGAGAGGATCGGTAACGGGCTGGCACCCCCGTCGGCAAGAGACAGTAACACTGGCCAGGTCTGACCACAGAGCAGATTACACTCAGCAGACACAGCAGGTCTGGTTCAGATTGTCCTGGGATGCTGGAGAGCATGCACACACACACATACAGACAAAGAGTGTTTGAAGATGTACATGTAGAGACTGGAAGTGAATGTGACACATTAAAGCATTTCTTAAACTATGGTGAATTTATAACAACCATATACAGTACAAACCGCACATGCACCATCCAGGGCTGCAGTCATATTATCTGTATTTCTGCAGGTAGTTTAAGAACACTCAGCTCTTTTGCGTGGCCTCGCCCCTCCGTTACCTCGTCTCGTGTCTTTTAGCTTAATCAATAATACATTTAATTTGTCGAGTGCTTTTTAAAGGTGCTCTAAGGCACTGAACACGGTAATGGCAATAAAAAACTAAGTAACATTGTAGCAGTTTGAAAGCGATAACTTTGAATGGAAAACAATTAAATTGCAAAAATAAATCGCTGACTAAAAGTTGTGGAGTGACCCAAAACTGAGCAAATACAGGAAATTAATAAATGAGCCACTTAGTGAATCTGTATGCTAATAAAAGCTAAGAAGATAATTGCTAAGTGTGTTATGGAGCAGACTCGCTCTATAAGGTCCTGATGCAGCCACATGTACAGTGGGATCCCACAGGGCTGTACAGTGACATATGCGTCACACATGCTCCAAAAAAAAAAAACTGTGCTGAATGAATTTACCGCCGTAGCACCGCCTGTGCGCTACAGTGTGTGTGTGTGGGGGGGGGGGGGTATGCTTTACTTGCATGTGTTTGAGGTTGAATTATGCATCGCTATTTTACTCTGGAGTTATAGTCGGTCATGTGAGTAAAGATCATGTCCTTGTCTCAGCGCTGTGCACACATCAAACACACGTCTGAATCCCCTGGCTACGAAGTCTGAGGTCTCTTGCTGCAGTAGTTTATTTCCAACTCAAATTGGGTAGCTTATTGTTTTTTTTTTTTTTGTAGTTTTGTTCATATTTGCAACATAGTTTTGACGTCATTACAAACAAGGACGCTTCCTTTACATGAACTCTGAGATGTATATTTACATGTTGGTAAAACGTAAAGTGTTCGGTGCTGCTAGAGGCCTTCATGTGTTTAGAAGCCAGGAAGTGGATCCTAAGTGGTGTTTATTAGTGTTTAGTGCTAATTACAAATGCTGATTAGTGCGATCACTCCCATTTCAAATAATCAAAGCATGAACAATATTGTAAAAAATACTGGAAAAATATCTTCACTATGTGTCCGTGTGAGAGAGGGAGTGTGTGTGTGTGTGTGTAGGAGATAGGGATGGACCTCAGCCAGTAGATAAATTCATACTAAGCACTCAGTCACTGTTATCAAAGCACGCCAAGTTCATCATTTCTCTGTGAGTGCTGATCATTGCAGTTAATGGAGAGGAACCAGAACAAAGAGCCACAGAGCAGAGAGCAGCACTGTCTGCCCTGAGCCGCACAGAACAACATGTTTCACCATTAAAATAAAAAAAAACAAAAAACCCTGCAGCTGGGAATGTTCAGAGCTGACCACAGGAAGGAGTGGCTGATAAATAAGCAGCTTTTAATTTTCACTAGAAAGGAATAGTTATGGCGCAACAACAAGGTGGACTGTTTATCCCCTCGTCCCTCACGGTTGATGGCCTACCTTGGATGCCGCTGTGTTTGGCTCATAACAGGATATTTAAAAGTTCATCCAAGTCATCCCTCAAATCCTCAGATAGGTTTTCGTCACTTGCACCTCTTATTTTAATTGATGGTAAACGAAACGTCTTTCTGCATGAACGTGCGTGATGGCGGCGCCCGGCTGAGAGCGCCAGCCCGTGCTTTGGCGTAGTGTTGGCTGAGAAATGGCCCTGACATGTTGTCACAGTGTTTTCCTTTGGTTTACTCCGATCACTAAGCAGAGTTGGCTCCGTCCGCCGCTCCAGCGCAGTGCAGGATGTCGGGAAGGGCGCTTGCCATGCGTGTTGTTGTGCTGCAGGTGCCAAGTATTTCCACTAAATGGTGACAGTGAACTTAATGTAACCCAATGTTGTCTTAATGCCCCGGCTGAAATGGAAACGCCTGGCACTGGCAGGCAGGGCAAATGTGTATTTTCACGTGCACTCACACACACACACACACACACACACACACACACACACACACACACACATACATACACATACAAATATGTTAATTCCTCCACATTAACCACCAGAGCTAAATCCACGACCTGACTCAGACGACTCTATCTCTACCTTTGAGAACCTTTGATGGTTAAATAGTTACACATTTAAAAAAAAAAAACCCTCTTGTCACCAGCAGAGGCTGGTTAGGGTCACACATGTGAATTGTGGGGATGTTTAGGTTAGGCGTGAATTGGTTGTGGTCCAGCTTAAGGAAGAATGGAGGTCAATGCAATGTCTTAATAAGCATCACTGGGGTCCTTTCTCCATTATCCTCCTAGACAACACACAGCCCGTGTGCACTTCGCGTTAAACCACTTGGGAACTGTATTCAGACGCAGGTATACAGCATTAATCAGCAGACAGGGAGACAGTGTGTGTTTAACATGTTTTATTCAAAACATGTCCAAACACGCTACAGTTCGGTAGTTACTAATTTCTCAACACAACTATAGCATTTATCCTCAACCTTCATCCGATGGAAACCATTCTAAATGATTTGTGCTTCCGCAGAACTTTATTTACTTGCTCCCCTCAGCTTCTGACTGTGCCCTGTGGGAAATTGCCAGAAATTTGGCGCGCGCGCACACACACAGTGACTTCAGATACCACAGTTTGTGGGTGTTGTGGGTACCCACGCACTCAAGGGTGCAGGATACCGTCATTTCCTTTCCTCCTGCAGGTGTCGTTCCTCCACCTCGTGGTGCCACAGCTCCACTCTCTGGTTGTATTTTAATTACAGCGCTGACTGAGTAATTGCCAGTGGGAGTAAATAGCTGACACAGGGTTGGCAGATAATGAAAGCAACAGAGGAAAAACAAGACCTCACAGTTTGTACTCTGTCCTCTGTTCTGTGATTTAGAGAGGGGTCAGCTCCCGCATCTCCGCTGTGCCTGCGAGCACATGTTCAGATCAGGGGAATCAGAGTGCATGTGGCAATTTGTTAATGTTGTGAAATGGACTCCTCTTATCTGTGACGGAAGCAGCAGGATGAAGAGTGAGTAACCCACTTATGCAACGCTGAGTCATCGGGGTCTTTGTCAGTTGTCACCCCTCATTCAAGCTGGGAAAAATGTATTTATTTACATTTTAACTGTGTGCACTGTAGATTAAATTAAATTAAGGGAATCAAAAATGTTATCATTTTCATATCACAGTAAATACATACCTTTTACATATTACCCTCCTAAATGTGAACTGTACTGTAGTAAGTGTATATTTCTACTGCTCTTACATACTTCAATATCAGGCTGCATATCCCTACTGCACTATTGGCTGCTTTTAACGCCACTATTTCACAGCTCTGTAGTCTCATGTCACATTAGAAAAAGACACATTTAAACAGACTGAAGAGTCCTGACCACCTCCTTCACCGCTCCTTGAAATCTGCTTATAGAAATTGGTTCAACATAATATACAAGAACTGTCCCCGAAATATCTCATAGGTATTTTGTTGTCACTTATGTCCTCAAGAAATAACGATGTGTTAGGGTTAGCATGAGTGATGTTTATCCAAAAATAATCGTATTTACTAGCTGTGGGGGAAAAAAGTTGAAATCATTGGGAAGTGGCTGCGATGGAAGAATGGGATTCTTTGTTGCTATCATCACCACAAGAGGGCGCCATCAGCCCAGGTACAGCGACGCCTCGCCTGTGTTCTCTGGAAAGAGCCGCTGCCTCCTGGACTAAGCCAAGCAAAGCCCCATGTATTAACAACAGACGATGTTGTTTAACAGTTCTCCTTGGTTTTTGCTGATTCCTCAAAGAATGTTGCAACACTTTTTTTTTAACCTATTAATCAGTTGTGAAATCTGGGTGTTGGTCAAGACGAGAGCTAATGGCTGCTGGGGTTGTTACCAAAAAGCCCTCCAACCTGGCAGCAACCAATAATAACTTTTGCTTTGTGTCTCAGCAGGAGATCTCCTAGTGAAGTTCCGATTAGTGGGGCACCGAGGGAGGCTGTTTACTCCCCACTCTCCCCATCTGTGAGTACCACATTAAAAAGACATGGCTGGATTTATTCATGAAAGTAAAAGTGTCAGATATATATGCTGCTGAATCTGACAGACACAAATGCTCTAATTAATTTAGAACTATGACTAGACAGAAAGAGCACAGGCTCAGTGAGGATGGGAGGGGAGGAGAGGAGGACTGTATTAAAAGATGGACGACGCGTCTCCATTTCCTCCCACCGTCCAGAAATGGAGCCAAAATTCCCTGGGTACAAATTTTGCCATCTTGTGCATTAACATTCAAAGTGAGCCTTATGCTGACACACTGGAGCCGTCGTGATTCAGATACAGCTGATGCTTCACCCCATTTAAAGAGCAATTATAATCAAACTGGGCAGAGAATTGAGCAATGAACAAACATCTGTGATTAATACTTTTATACTTTAATAATAATTTACAAAAACACAAGTTATGTAAAGTATGTAAGACCCAATGACAGACAGTGAATATGAAATCATCTGAGTAATGTTTTAACTAGTGTGTTTCATCCAAACTATACTAACTATATACTAATATCTATATACTTTAAATTTACATTGGGTGTGGTTTTTTTTTTTTTTATGGAGGCCACTTTTTTACAACAAAGGAACCTATCATGTTTGAGAGAAAGTAACAGGGGTAAATCAGCTGGGCACCATTATATACAATATAATAAATAATTCAGGGCTGGACGGATCTCTGAGACTTGGTGAGAGGTATATTGCATTTGTGATATACTGGGGACGGATTTTATAAAAATCCCAGTGCACTCTCATGACCTTGGATTGATGAAACTCTCTGGCTCACTCCCCCCATGCTTCCCTATTTCTGTCAGTCAGTTGAGTATTCTCACACACACACACACACACACTCACAGTGCGGTGACACACTGCTGTTGGCTAGCCTAGCCGAGAGAAATACTACAGAAAGAGGGTCGAGGGTGTGAGACCCCCTCAGTAATGCAGTGTATCTGTGTGTCGCTCTAGAATAATAACTTTTCTTTTTGCTCATTTCGTCATTCAGACCAGGCTTTGTTTTGGTTTCTCATCCTCTTTTGAGAACGCGTTTGCCTGTTAGACCTGACTGCTTTCCACAGAATTGGCAATGATGCATTTGTGTACCTGTGTTTTCACATTGTAAACTACGTGTACCAGAGAAGGGACGAGGCGAGATGTTAAACAGAGGGCATACACAGACATGATGGAGGAGTCCATGTCAGTGGTATGGAAACCCTCATACTTAGAGAAATGATCATAACTTCCAACTTAAAGTAATAATTGTAGCAAGGTCTCATGATGTGATGATGATATCTACATTAAAAACAGACTTTCCCTGAGATGAACAGCACGTCATGCCTGGAAAAAAAATGTTAGCACAGTAATTATTGCACAAATGAACATTATGCACCGATGGTGAATTTTTATTTTACCAAGCCACTCTCCCCTGAGAAACACCATGGGAATGAGCTCTTAATTATAGGCTCATACAAATTCAGGGCAGATGACTGTCTCCATGCCAACAGATCTCAAAAATAACCCTTTCATCTTAAAGAATGAACATAAATAATGAAACCATAAAACAAGACTAAGACTGAATATGAAGTAAGAAATTGAAAGTGAGGGGTGTGGACTGAAGAGTAACAAAGCAAAGGGTTGGGGCAACCAGGAGACCCCTGCCTCTGGGATGTCAGGCCATTCTGCTGCTCATATGGAAATGAATAATTGATCAATGTCAACATGTCCTTGACTGTGACAAAGACTGAAATGTGATGGTGGCAAAGTCTGAAAACCAGTAGTGGAGCCAGTATGATAAGATTTCCCTGAGGTTGTCTGTCTTGAAGCACAGGAGGCGAGTCATTGACTTCAGCCCGGAGTAAAAGAGAGAGAGGACAAATGCATGGATTACTTTCTGTAAATCTCCAAAAAATGATTTGAGCAACTGTCCTAAACTGAAGGAAGAGAGATTTTACTGCCCTGCAACTCCAATAAGTCAGATTGCAATTTAAAACTGACAATATTACATAAAGACAATCTAGTCAGGTTGGGAAACAAACTGGACATGGACAGATGAATGAGATATACAATAACATGAATAAATAAATAAATCATTTGTGCTGGGAGGATGCAAATTTTTACACACGCTGTCTCTTTTGTCTCTGTTCTCTGTCTGGTTTACGGTCACGGTCGGTGCATCACTTCTTTGTTGTTTTCATAAGTGACCTGAGGCATCACAGGATCTGACCCCGTAAGGGTTTAAGAGTTTTGAATTATTAAAATCCATCCGTGTTTGTTGTTGAACCTGTCACATGCTGAATATCTGTGCAAGAAAAAAACAATCCTGGCCGTCCTTTCAATCCATCTTGCTCCCCAAATGTCCATCTCTCCCATGTCTGTGTCTCGGAGACATTTGGTTGCAGCCTGTTGTATTTTTAATGTCTTGTGTCTTTCCCAGCAGTGTGCGATGAATGTTTAATACGTCCTCCCATGGCCGTAGGAGAACAGGACCAATCTCAGCCCACCAGGCCACAAGGGCTCTGAAATATTCACATGGAGGGGCCTGTTCCTGATAGACTCGGTGCCACACCTGCAGTGACAACAGCACGTCAGGGAACACCAGCATGGAGATCAAGGTGTGTGTGTGTCTGTGAGCATTCTCTCAGATCTGTGATGCTTGTTCTCAGCTGCAGCTCAGAAGTCTGTCTCCGCTCACAGAGGCCAAAATCTTCGCTGCTAAATTAATCTCCAGGGAGAAGTGAATGTCTTTAATGTTCGTATCTTAACACAGGATGGCTCACAATCCGCTGCCAACTAAACTTAACATCTAGACACGTTCTCCGCACGCGCCACTTTCTCAGTGTCAGGCTGGAATGCTGTGATCTGCATTTCCTTCATTTGCTATGCATTTGTAGTTGCCCATCTTTAACCCCCGCTCTGATCAGATGTTACTTTCATATGGAGGCTTTCCACAATCAAAGAGGTTTTTATTCAATTTGAAATTCCTCGAAACTCCCCAGTCGCCTGTGAGGAGCCAGACAGATCAGAGACAGACAGGAAAATGCATGTATTCTGTATAGTACGTTTGCGAGCACTTGACTGAGGCTACAGGACCTAAAAAAAAATAAATAAATAAATAATGGGTGAATGAGAGTGAATTTAACAAAGTTTAGATTCTCCATATGAGACAAATACATGATATTGGACAGCTTTGTCATATGACGATTAAAATAGGATATACTAGAGGTTATTTGACTATTTATTATGTTCTATGTTTGTAATTAACTGTTACCCATGATCTTCATAGACTCTATACAAAGATGGACAAAGTGTCTCCAATTCCTCTAAACTATTCAGAAAATAATATATATAAAAATACATATATATATAAAGAGAGCGAGAGAGAGAGAGAGAGAGAGAGACTAAGAGATTTAATTGACTTTAGTTTGCCAATGTCCCATCCACTAACATGCAGGAGGCAAGAATCATACTGCAGGCCAGCCAATAGGTGGGGTTCCAGACATGTTGGCTCCTCTTTTGTGGAGCAGCCATGTCCTCCATCTTTATTCGCAAATCCATGGGCTCATTTTTTCTAAGGGGATTATCTCAGTCTCCTGGCTGTGATACATTTTGACAGAGACTGATGACAGTGACTTGTAATTCTGTCTGTGTAAATGCAAAAGCAGATTCCCCCTTTAATAAGAAATCACAATCCATTTCAATACTTATAATGGGATTTAAATCAATTTATGTTTGATTATACAATACTCTGAAGAGGAAATTAAAAATCAACCTTCAAATTAAACCTAGTTATTATGTTTATATTGCATTTCCTAGCAACCTGATGAATATTTTCAGCACCCAGCATCTTATCCCAGTGACTTCCGGGGGCGTTTGATTCGTTGCGGATGACATCAGCTGCGGAGTGAGTTTGCGAAAAAAAAAAAAAAACACCCCGTCGCCCTCTCCTCCTCCCGGTTACCGAAGATGACACAATGTCTGCTGGTATAAAAAGCTAGTGCCACTCCTTTCAGGGCTCCACTCGCATGTCTGGACGGAGCTCCCCGGAGCTCTGCTGCGAATAAAGGGAGGAGGCTGCTGCTGCTGCTGAGGCTGAGGCTGAGGCTGGGATCCCGCCTGTGCGCATCTGGAGACAGACGCAGAGAGACACGGAGAGGAGAAGAGAGGAGAGGATGGCCACGCTGGTTCAGCCCGCAGAAATGGAGACCTTGGGCGGTCAGAGCAACATCGGGACGTCCCCGACTTCCTCCGGCTCCTCGCCGCACTTCAACGACAGCAAATTCTACCTGCTGGTGGTGATCGGGGAGATCGTGGCGGAGGAGCACCTCAAGTGTGCCATTGCGGACATAGAGAAAGGTGAGAGGGGAGGGGTGGTGGGGGGTGGGGGGTGTAGGCCGCCGAGAGCTGAACTTGACACAGCAAGTCGAACAAAGATGCTTATCTCGGCAGTTCATGGTCGGGCTTTAGGCTCCGTGGAAGATGTGGATGAACTTGACGCACGCTCTCCTGAAGCCGATTGCGCATATTTATACGCATCAGAAGCTCGTGTGTTTATGAATAAATATCAGTATTATACATGTGGAGCTTTACCGAACGGCCCCTCCCAGTATCATCTTCATCAGCTGTTGCTCGACAGCCACACTCGGCGTGTCTCCCCACCCGCCGGACCCTCCCCGTCCCCAGCACCCACCCACCCACTCTGTCCACGAGCGCTTTATCGCATTGTGATTGTTTTTAGCCTCGATATTAACACACTTTAGGCCCGGTTGTTGTCATCGACACACGTGAGCCAGCTCCTATGAATAACCCGACAGCCGTGATTCAGCATTCAGCCCCGGGCCATGCGTCATTTACGCATCGTCTCGTGTTTCTCTGGTTGCGTTTCTCTCTCTCCCGCAGCATCTCTGCCACGCAGCCTTTAACCGGGTGCGCCAGGCTTTTGTTTCTGGACAGCGAGGAGTCCCACGCGTCGATATTGACTGGCAGGTTATGGATCCGTGCTGTTGTGGAGGACATTTTGTTTCTAGCCGAACGCCACTGGTTCAATACGCCCAGTCTTTTCAGACTGTAAATATTATGATCTCTGACGGATAAGGTTCCCGACGATACTGTGGGAACATGTCTCCATTCATCATCATCATCATCATCCTCAAAAGCAGCAGCATCATCATCCCGCATCCAGCTCTCATCCCACACCGGCTGGTGGGCGTGGCTCTCTCCGCACTGCGGTCCCTACGGAAAGCCACAAGGACCGATTTTCACGGAGCTGTGCAGCTGGTGTGTGTGTGTGTGAGAGAGAGAGAGAGAGATATGGGGGCGGAATGGCGCACTTGTATTGTTTGTAATACAGAGGATTTACAAAGAAACATTGTTTATTTTCTTTTAATTCTACCACAAGGTTCAATTAGTATCTGCCCTGGTGCTCTATCAGTATTGTGTACTGCTAATTGTTTATAGAGTTATTTATTTATACTTAACCTTCTCATCCACATTGAATTAAAAGTTGAGCACAAATGTAAAATACAGTTAAAAAGTTGCATTTAGTTGTTAGTTTCAATTTCCATCATCAAATCATTTTTGGTATGTTTTGAATTATTTATATTATGCTACTCTGGGTCCTTCACTAGATAATTGATTGAAGGCAGAAGAGCTACAGTTCATCACCGTCACCACTTTAATCGATCATTTTTACATTAGGCTGAAATGAAATGTGCGGCTTCAAACCATTAATTCTTCTGTTTTGACTACTTTTCTCGCATGTCATCAGAAAATCTCTGCTCAGGCCTTCGTTAGGCTTCCATGCTGCATGACACAGGCAGAGAGGATGATGCCACCATGACTCAGCTCGGTGGAGTGGCCCATGGCAAAACACAAAAAGGGCCATAGATTTCCAATTACAGATCTCTGATAACAAACAAGTAACAAATCAATACGGGTTCGCTCCGAGATTCATTCAATGAGCTGGAGATAAAGGGCCAGTGCACGTGATGTGTGGGACTGAGACTGTCTCACCATGTCTTTACTGACTATATGTTTTCATTTCAGGGTGTCTTTCCTTTCCTTGCCCTTCTTACTAACTTCACCTGTCTTTCAGGGATCCGCTCATGGGACACTAACCTCATAGACTGTAACCTGGACCAGGAACTCAAGCTGTTTGTCTCCAGACACTCGGCCCGCTTCTCTGCAGACGTCAGAGGTAAACTGGGAATAAGAGACATTTTCATTCATGATAAAGATTAATGCCTTAATGGTTCTTGATGCCTTAGATAAACTGATTTAAAGTAACACCGCAACATTGTGAATTATAAATCCTGACAATAAGCATTAATAGCCAAATATCCTGAATTTAATAAAAGAAAAAGTACTCAATATGTTTTAGATTTTCTAATGTAGGTCTATAACTGAATTTTAAACACGTTCGTCTTAAACATGTTCAGTCTGAAGATTTTAACCATCTTATATTTTTAAATGCTTAAAAGCAAAAGACATGTTTATTCTAAACATGTCAAAACAAGAGCCTATATTTAGTAGACAAGGTATATTTTAATTTCCTAATATTAGTTAAATTATTCCTTTTGTCTTTTTCATTGTTGATTCCAAGCACATTTTTAAAATCCCATCTTTAAAATCTTTAAAGGGAGTCATGATTGTCTTATAATAAAAGAAAGGATGTATTTCATATTAAAAAAAAGTCCTGGTAAACTATATATATTACCCCTGTCAGGAAAGTGGAGTGTAAAGCACGGTGTTTATCTCAGAGGTGCAGTGGGGCAGCACTTTCAGGTAACCTAACACTGTCATATCACTGTCAGCTATAACTCCCCTGCAGTAAGCAGAGGGGGTTTATTGCCTATCCCTGGATTCATCCTCTCAGCATTTTGATGCTTTTATCGCTCTGTCGTAGGCAAGGTAAGGGAGTGGCCCTGTAAAGATGGAGCAGGTCCACTGTGTCAGGACGTGCAGGACATGTGGTGTGCCAGTGGGCAGCCGTGGCCTTGACAGTCAGCAGCAGTCAAAGCCTCTGCTTGGCTCTGCTCCAGATTGAATATGAACAGCAGGGCCAGTCACACGGCTTCCACTGTCCACTGAATCAACTGCTTCAAAACTCTCCCCTCCCTTTTTGCTTTGTCCCATTTTCCCATCCTCCATCACACACACTCTCTCTCTCTCTTTCACTCCTGTTCTTCTTCCTCCTGTGTTGCTGTTGCCTTGCAACTCAGCGTGAGATGCACAGTTGATTTGGGAGTAATTAGCAGTGTCGGCTCCCCCTGTGGCAAGTGTGTGTGTGTGTGTGTTGGTGAAAATAAAGAAAGGAGGGGAACAGAGAGAGTGAGGGGAGGGGAAGAAGGTTGATGGGAAAGGCAAATTATGGGGTGAGCAAGGGAGGATGAGGAGGAGGAGTAGATAAGCATAGGGATAGGAATACAGTTTAAACAGCAGACCTTAAGAGTAATCATGAATTAGGAACAGAAAAACTTTTTAATGTTATATTCCATTGCTCCTGGGTTGCACTGAGTCAAGATTTTTCTGTGTGCGGTGCTCTGCTTTATCGCTGTTGGCTGAATGAGAGCGTCCCTTGGGATATAAAGGAATCTCGTTAATTCAAGCTTTATGCTAAGCTAATCCAATCGGCTGCTTAATGTGTCCTTCCATTTCCCATCCAGCTCTTAAATCTTCATTCAAATACAGGAAAGCCAAAAAAGCATATGTCCTAAGCTTTTTGTTTAAATCTCTGGGTTTTTGCACAACCATCCATCAAGCTGTAACAAACAAACCAGCAGGTGGTACTGGAGGAGGACCACTGCAATTATCTGTCTGCTGGTCAGTGACTCACCATCCTTCACATTAGGCCTGGCCCGACAGTGAGGGAGCGGAGGGAGGAGAAAAAAGGGATAAGACAGGAGACCCCCATGAGTCCCTGACAGAGGTTTGATGAATCTGATTATGTGCTGATTTCCCAGCACTCCACAGCGCTGAAGCTTATAAGACGGCCGGAGAGTGAAAAGGCTGCCAGACCGCAAATCTAGACCCTCGCTTATGAGAATGCTGACGACGGCAGCTGCCGATCAATACACTGTGTTGACGAATAACAAAGTGAACTAAGGCAGTGGAATATGAAAAGGATTTTATAAGAGAGGCTAATGCACCGGCCTTTTCAAGCGAATAATTATATGTTATAATTATATTAAATTATGAAATTATATGAAATTATATATACAGGGCTGGGGGGGGGGGCAATTCTGTCTCCAAATCAGCAGGTCTTGATTGATTAGTTGTGCATCAAGTTGCATCACCCCCTCGTCTGTCAGGAAACAGACATATCACTGAGGGATTACTGTCTCTATCCGATCATGTTGTCATTCGATCTGACAGCGCAATGACTCTAAAGCCACGTTATTGATAGGCATCAACGCTGTGACGCGTTACCGGTCTGTGGGTAAATAGGCTTAATGCAGTCGCGGTGTCATTCAGTGCTGTGTTCTAATTCCCTCTTTATTCCGGTGGCGTGGTGACATGTGACACTGAGAGCTGTGCCCGGGGCGTCCCCCAACGTTCAGTCACCCTGGTGACAACGATTGTGTTGTGGTGGAAAAAGAAATGACAGGAAGGTGAACAGTGAAGCCACCTGAGCTGATTAAGTCGTAATCCTTACACGCAAGGTGTTTTTTTTTCTTTCTTTCTTTTCGGTTCCAGCGGTGCAGAAGGAAGGCGGCACTCGATGTAGTTGTTCCACCAATCTATTTTTGGTGCGGTGCCATCCACATTGATGTTCCCCTGTCTGGTTCAGTCTGTGGCAGGCGGGCAGGCTATCCCAGTCTTGCACTCTATTCAGCCAGAAGGAGAATGCTCGGTGATGCATGTCGCATTACCCGACGCCTCCCGCTGAGACAGGGCAGCACTAAGGATTTTTATATTGATCGAGGGAATTGTCAGGGTCAAGCAAGCTCCAGTGCATCCATCATTTCTATTTTTTATTTTTTTGGCAATTTGAATATAACAGGCAGTAATTGCAGGTCGATGGTGATGGTGGTTTACTTGTGCTCCACCGGTCCTTGATGTGTGAGGGCTGCTCTGAAGATGACACAAAAGGCCAGTGCACGCAGGGCGTTACCCACAGAGAGAAACAAAGAAGAAGACGCTTTCCTGTTACGTTAGCCGTGCGCGTGACTCGTGCACACGCAGGATTAGCAACAGACGTTCAGAATCAGACTCGGCTTTACGGGCCAAGTACATGTACACAAACATGCTTTTTGGCTCCAGTTTTCCATTGCCCTCAGTGTCCTGCATGACAAGGAGAATATGAAGTGTATTGGAAAAACTGATGACCAGCACTTACACCATGACGATATATATAAAAGTCAACTGGTTCCATATGTTGCATGTAAACAAAAATAGGAAAAAAATATAATTCTATAAGTCTATGTTTGGACAGAGGGTGAATATTTACATTGTATGCTCCACATCTATGTGTGCATGTGTGTGCATGTAAGGTCTGGTGTAAGGCTCACACAAAAGGAATAGACTTCAGGTCTAATTAAAGATATATTAAAAAAACAGGTCCTGTTATGAAATTTTGTTCTCACAGCTTATCAAGTACAAGACACTGTGTTCCCTTCCTGGCATAATAAGAGATCAAAAATCAATCAGTGCAAAAGTGCAGTTCGCCTTGATTAGATGTGTTTTCATCTGAATGGCACGGGGTAAAACCCTAACACTATAGAAGAAATCAGACTATTAACAGTGAATGAAGGAGTATTTTTCCATCCGGAGTGACAGTCCTTTGGGAGGAGGCAGCGGGGTTAATGGCTGTGCTCTATGTTGAGAATCTGCTATATGAAATATGTATGGAGGAGTCGGCTGTGCAGATAACTGCTGCAGTATCATGTCTCCAGGGACGACACACGCTCGGCCTCAGTGAACCGCGCAGAGAACAAAGTCTTGTTGTCTAAATCTTCAGGTTAGGGCTACAGTGAGGGCTACAGACAGCAGCTATTGATGCTGAGCAGTGGGATTCGGGAATATGTCGTTCTTCCATCTCCAGAGATTTCATTCATCTTAGTGATGAAGAGCTCTGTTCCACAGAGACTATTAACATTTACACAGCCATATTGGATCTGTCAGATCATCTGTGTTTGATGAATTAGTTGATGAATTAGAGGAGCCCTGCCCCTCATATGAACCACAGGAGACGAGATTTTTAATGAAGGACAGCGGAACCTCCTTCCTGAGGAGACTCAGTCTGCTCTTCGCCTCCTGCAGGAGTAAATTTGATCTACCGCTCAGTGATTCTAGAACCCTGTGGTTTTGTTTCAGTCAGAATTTGAAAATGTTATTTATAATAAATATTTTTACTTTTGAGTATTTCCTTCCTATTTATGAATACAATTTTAAATAACACAGATAATGCTTTCCCTAATGCTTCGTTGGTGCTGATATTTTGTCAAAATGAAAAAGACACAATTAAAAATCTTGGCATTTAGAAAAATATTGAAAAACACAAATATTTATGATTTATTCTTTTTGTGATTATTCAGCTAATGTTCTCCACAAGCAAGTTTAGTCTATTGTTTTTAAAACGTGCGAGGGAGCTTGGCGTTGGTATAAAGACTCCATCCGCAAGACAACGTTATATCATTAAACTTCAATTGATGTGACAGTGTTTTCTGTGTTATCATTAACAGCTGTTTTCACATGTGTTGCAGGACAAAGAATTCTTCACCATAAAAGTAATGTCCTGGAAACCGTGGTACTCATCAACCCGTCGGATGAAGCAGTCAGCACTGAGGTAAATGAGTTATAATTGTTATTGACAACTTGTCACATATTTGATCTTGTTTCCAGTCAAAGAGGAATGGCGCAAAAATCAATACAAAAGAAAATCTCATCTATAAAACAAACACAGCTTGACAAGGAGGATTATTATTCAGCCATGGTTGGCTAATTATCTACTCTGGTAGATAGTAAACTGTTCTTTGTTGCTGTTAGTCGGGGGAAAGGAGCAATTAAAAGCTGAAGAGACGACGGTAATATCTCATTTACATCAAGAATTACAAGCGTGGCACTTTCCCTTTTTTGTTACGCTAACAGTTTTAGTCAGAAAGAAGAAGCAGGGCGGTGGGCTGCACAGATGGCACGAGGTTTTCTCCTGTGTCACTGCTGGTTTTCAGTCCGCTGTCTCCACCTCCAGCTCTGTTTACGGTCAAACTGTGCATCGATGATATCTCAGGGCACAGCAGGATGTACCTGGCCTGCTGCCCAGAACAGCTGATGGGGCTGGAGATGGAAAAAAAAAAGAAAGACTGACTGAAAAGAGAGGCAGAGAGATGGAGGGATGAAAGATAACTTAGCAGAGTGGGCAGCAAAAAAAGAGATCAGTTAATTAGCTAATGGATTTAGAAGATGTGAAACTGGAGATATTTCAAATACAATAGTTAGAGCAACAGTA
Organism: Pseudorhombus dupliciocellatus; assembly: GCA_016785235.1. Classification (NCBI taxonomy): domain Eukaryota; kingdom Metazoa; phylum Chordata; class Actinopteri; order Pleuronectiformes; family Paralichthyidae; genus Pseudorhombus; species Pseudorhombus dupliciocellatus. The sequence goes on from JAFBJW010000217.1 coordinate 1,081,514, forward strand.
AGGGTTTGAGTTCCCCGTCTCTTCCAGAAAATAACTTTACCATCATATTTTTTTTCCTTCTCTTTACAAGCTTTTGCAATCAATAAATAATAAACTTTATTTATTAAAGGGTCAAAAATGTTTTCCTCATCACTTCTTTCAGTGTTTTCCCTAAGAACTATGTAACCTACTTTCCTCTTTGTACTCCCAGGTGCGTCTGATGATCTCCGACACTGCCAGGCACAAGCTGCTGGTTCTGTCAGGCCAATGCTCTGAAAAGACTGGAGAGCTGATCCTTCAGTCTGGGTCTTTCTCTTTCTTCAATTTCATAGACATATTCACCGACCAAGAGGTGAGCATTGACTACTATTTACTTTCTCATGTTTGATTTTAATGTTTATGTTAGATGGCACCAAAGAAGAAGAAGAGGACAGTTGTAATGTCATTGTAAGCACCACATATGATAAACAATATATTCAACATTAATATTTAAACCTCCCTTCATTTTTCTCATGTCTAGATTGGTGAATTGCTCAGCACCATTCACCCGGCAAACAAAGCTTTCCTTACACTCTTCTGCCCCGAACATGGCGACTGGAAAAACTCCAACTTGGACAAACACAACCTGCAGGATTTCATTAACATGAAACTAAACTCCACTCTCATCCTCCCTGAAATGGAGGGCCTCTCAGAATTCACAGAGTATTTGTCTGAGTCTGTAGAGATCCCGTCTCCGTTCGACATGTTAGAACCGCCGACCTCAGGTGGATTCCTCAAACTCTCCAAGCCGTGCTGTTACATTTTCCCCGGCGGTCGCGGCGATTCAGCTCTCTTTGCTGTCAATGGCTTCAACATGCTCATTAATGGCGGCTCGGACAGGAAGTCGTGCTTCTGGAAACTGGTGAGGCATCTGGACCGGGTGGACTCCATCCTCCTCACCCACATCGGCGACGACAACCTGCCAGGCATCAACAGCATGCTGCAGAGGAAAATCATAGAGGCCGAGGAGGAGCAGTCGCAGGGTTCCACAGCTAACAGCGACTGGGTGAAAAACATGATTTCCCCAGATATTGGTGTTGTGTTTGTGAATCTCCCTGAAAACCTGGAAACCCCTGCACCTAATTTCAGAGTGCGGAGGAACGTTGAGGAGGCGGCGTCCACTCAGCAGTTCCTCACCAAGCTAAATTTGAGGATAGAGCCTTTGCAAAGTCCTGTTGGAAACACAATAGAACCAATCATACTGTTTCAGAAAATGGGTGTCGGGAAGCTTGAGATGTATGTGCTTAATCCTTCAAAGAACAGCAAGGAGATGCAGCACTTTATGAAGCAGTGGACAGGTAGTGAAAAAGACACAGCTTCTATTTTACTGCCAAATGGAAAAGAATCTCAGTTTCCTGTCTCTTATTTGACATCTATCTCTTCGCTCATTGTGTGGCACCCTGCTAATCCCTCAGATAAGGTTGTCCGTGTTCTCTTTCCTGGAAATACCACCCAGCGTCACATCTTTGAAGGTTTAGAGAAGCTCAAGCACTTGGAGTTCTTGAAGCAGCCAGTTTTCACTCAGAAAGCAATGTCTTCTAATATGCCTTCAACTCCGACGCTAAAGCAAGCAAAGATGAAATATAGAACAGAGAGCAAAGAGAGCCTGAAGTCTACCCCAAAGCCATCACCAAGCAGGAGCATCAGGAAGGATTCAAAGGAGGAAGCACCAGAGAAGGCAAAGACAGATGCAGAATCCACTCATGAAAAAACACTAAAGACAGAGAAAAAAGAAAAGGTCCCTCTGAAAAAGGAAAAAGCAAAGGCACCTGAGAAAGAATCAAAAGCAAAGATGGAGCAATCAGCTCAGAATGAAACCCCGGAAAAGAAGAAGCCTGAACTAAAACCCAAAGCTGAAAAGGAAAAGACCATCAAGAAGGAGACCAAAATCTCAGTGGAAAAGAAAAAGGAGGTTAAAAAAGAAGTGGCGAAGAAAGATGACATTCAGAAACAAGAAATTAAAAAAGAAGAAAAGGTGAAGAAAGAGGACACAAAGAAAGTTCCTAAAAAAGACTTCAGAAAAGAGTCACCTATGAAGGAGAAGAAGGAAGAAAAGAAAGAGTTAAAGAAAGATGTCAAGAGGCCCTCAAAAGATATAAAAAAGACTGAAGAAAGGAATGCAGCACCAAAACCAAAGCCCCTGAAAAAAGATGATGCCCCAACAAAATCTGCAGGAACACCATCAAAGTTAAAAGAGAAAGGGAAGCCTAAAGTCTCAAAGAAAGAGACAAAGGTGGGAAGTGGCAAAGTTGCAGCCAGTACCGTTACTGCAGCTGTGGCAGCTGTGGCTGCTGTGGCTGCTGTGGAAGCTGTGGCTACTGTGGCTGCTGTGGAACCTGTGGCTGCTGTGGCTGCTGTGGAAGCTGTTATGGATGATCCTGAAGCAGAAAGATCTCTGATGTCTTCACCAGAGGACCTTACCAAGGACTTTGAGGAGCTCCAAACTGAAGAGTTGGCAACAGATGATGCAACGGTGCAGCATAACCAGAAAGAGGAGGCAGTGATGATCCACCATGAAGAAATAATGCAGACCAAAGAATCACCCGAGGCCTTGGAGTCTGTGGACGAGGGTATAACCACAACAGAGGCTGAGGGAGACAGTGGAGTGACCCCAGAGGAACAGGTTCTCAAGGTAAAACTCAATGAAAGTCCAAATGAGAAGTTTGAAGACGAGGGCACTGTGATGGAGGAGACATCTGAAGGAGGAGATTATGAAGAGAAGGGCGAGACAGAGGAAGTCTATGAACCCCAGAGAATGGAACTGGATAAAGATAAACTAACTCCCAGTGAAGAGGAACACAAAGACAGACCCGCTGAAGTCAAACCAGGGGACGATGTTCAAGACAGTGATGATGTGATGAATAAAAATGTAGAGGATCCATTCATGAGTGAAAGACAAAGAGAGAAACCAAATGTGTTTGATTCAGCCTTACCCAAAGTGTCCTCGCCTATTTCTCCAGCCGCATCTATCCATGATGAAATACCTCCAGTTGGTTTCGAGAGCTCAACAGCCTCAGATGATGAGAATCGAGAGGATTACACCATCACCTCTGGCTTCCCTCAGTCCACCACCAAGATCTACAGTGTGCCTACGACCATGGGTGAGATGTTGACTCCTAGGGATGCTAATGAGGAATCTGAATCTCCTCCACAGGACAGTGACAGGTTTGAGACTGCTCTGTCTGAAAAGTATGATAGAAGGAAGATTCCTCCTCTCCAGGATGTGCCAGGATTGGATCGCTCACAGAGTGACGCCACTGAAGGCCAGGACTACAACCACTCTGCTTCCACCATATCTCCTCCTTCACCACTAGAAGAGGATAAATTCCAAAAGGGCTTTACCTCAGCAGGGAAAGCTGAGCAATGTGACACAGTTCAAGAGTCATTTGAGAAGCGTGAAGCAAATCTATCAGGACTCAGTTCAACCTCCACAACCACACCTCTTATCCGCTCTCCCTCAGTCGATCGCAGGGATACATTTGATTCCCCATCGCCTTTTGCTGCTGCAATAGAATTATCCAGCACACTGACAGGGAGCACCCGAGCAACAGCAGAATCTGTCAGCCCAGATGACAAGACACTGGAAGGAGCAAATTCGCCTCAGTCCTCTGGTCACACACCTTACTATCAGTCACCTGTAGATGAAAAAGCAGGGAGTCTACCACTTGTTTCAGAAGACAAAGCACAGGGTCCAATAATTGTGGAGCTCACAAGTGATAAAGAAGATTCTTCCAACAGAGCTACCCCAGAGCCAGATGAGCCAGAACCGGAAATGTGCTCTCCTGTAGAGAGGGTGGTGTCCTCTCCAAAAAGCCAATCTCCAAATGAGCCTGATTCTCCAAAGAAGGAAAAGTCACCATTTGATTTAGATGATAAGACAATTGGTGAAAACAGCCATTCGGTCTTTTCCTCAGCACCTGTGACCAAATTCGAATCTGACACCAATCCATTTACAGGGGCCAAAGAAGAGAGCAAAATGTCTATTTCAGAGGGGACCACATCAGACAAATCAGGATCACCCCTAGAAGAGGTAGTAGCAGAAGACCTGTTCTCACATTTAGCTTCAGCCTCCACTGCCTCCCTGGCCACCAGCTCTTTGCCAGAGCCAACCACTGACTCTCCTTCCCTTCATGCGGAGGTAGGCTCTCCTCATTCTACAGAAGTGGATGACTCACTGTCTGTCTCAGTGGTTCAGACCCCAACCCCCTTCCATGAGGCTGAGGGGTCTCCATCCAAGGAAGATAGCCCTAGACCTATGTCAATCTCCCCAGACATCTCACCAAAGTCAAAAAGCAAAACACAAAATCAGGATATGAAATCCCCAGAGCACTCTACCATGTCGATAGAGTATGGACAAGAATCCCCTGACCACTCATTAGCCCTGGACTTCAGCAAGCAATCCCCAGAGCACCCCTCTGTGGGCAGCAACTCACGTGCTACAGAGAATGGCCCTACTGAGGTTGATTACAGCCCCTCAGATGGCACAGATGTAAGACCATCTGGAGAACCGGGCTCCCCAGTGGAGAAGCCTTTACTTTTTGAAGAGGTTGATGTTCGTGCCCCTTCTGCAACCCCATCAGATGCATCTCAGTCCACACCCTCTGTTACAACCCCATGTCAAATGGCTGAGATGCCACATACTATGTCGGAGCAGATGGACAAGTCTCCACTCACCCCCAAGGCATCCTCCCTCACCCAGTCTCCCCATTCCACTGGGCCATCTCCAGTACTAGGAGGTCCCCCAGCTAAGGACAGCACCAGCCCAATTTCAACATCTGTGGAGAGTCTTTCCAATAAATCTGACACACAGCAGAAATACGACAAGTCACCTTCACCCAAAGCTACTTCTCCATCTCCATCATCATTTTCCCCCTCAAAAGAGGAGACGCATTCTCCAGCAAAGGAGACAAATCCATTTAAATGTGAGGATTCTACACACGAGGCAAAATCCCCTGTGAGCCCTAAAGTTCCTTCCCCATCCTATCTACCTCTCTCCTCTGATCTGTATAATTATAACTCAGCCTCTGGGTCCAAGGACCCTGACACTTCAAAGAGAAGCCCCTCTGCTCCATCTAAAACAGATGTTGACCTCTGCCTTGTCACTTCATGTGAATACCGTCACCCCAAGACAGAATTATCCCCATCTTTTATTAACCCTAACCCCCTGGAGTATTTCATTAATGAAGAGAACGTCTTAGATGAGGAGAAGCCTCTGGCCAAATCAGGAGGAGGGCCCCCACCTCCAGGGGGCAAGCTTCCCACTAAGCAATGTGAGGAGACCCCACCAACATCCATCAGTGAATCTGCCCCCTCTCAGACAGATTCAGATGTTCCACCAGGGACAGAGGAGTGCCCCTCCATTACAGCAGATGCTAACATTGACTCTGAAGACGATTCTGAGACATTGCCTACCGACAGAACCCTGACCTACAGGCATGCCGATCCTCCTCCAGCGACTTTAAGGGACTCCGCTCCATCCTCGGGCCAACATGATGTCTGTATGGTGGACCCAGAGGCCCTCAAGGCTGAAGAAAATCTCCACAATGCTAACACAGATGGAGGAGAAAAACCCAAGAAGAAAAAACTCACGAAAAAGTCTTCATCACCAGCCAGGAAGAGTACTCTGTCAAAAGTCAAGGACACCAAGACTTCCTCTCCAAAGAAGAGTGTCGGAGAAGGAAAAGATGCCAAAAATGCAACAAATACCTCCGCATCCAGAGGTGTGAAAAGTGCCACGTCAGGTAAATAAAATTTACTCATCATTATAATGTGCTTTACTATTTTTGGATTTTTTCTAAGGACAGAGAAATTGTATGTTTTTGCCTATTTCAGGTGCTGGCAGTGGAAAAGCATCAGGGGCAGCATCTCAGCCCAACTGTCCTCCCATGTTCATGGATTTGGTTTACATACCCAATCACTGCAGTGCCAAGAATGTGGATGCTGAGTTCTTCAAGCGGGTGCGCTCCTCTTACTATGTAGTCAGTGGCAACGATCAGACTGCTCAGGAGCCCAGTAGGGCCGTCCTCGATGCTCTGCTGGAAGGGAAGGCCCAGTGGGGAAACAGTATGCAGGTAGGTTCATATTTTTAGGCTTCAAATTCAGGTTTTCAGTAAATTTTGACAATCCCTCAGTCATATTATAAATTAGTATTTTATTTTCTAGGCTAGGATGTGTTAAATGGATATATCAATTTGTTTATATATAGATTCTGCTGGAGTCCTAAGGTGGCCATAGGTGCAGCTACTCAGGCATAGGCCACAAATAATACAACCATGCTTTTGCATGCAACCATAAAAAACATATTGATCTTACTTCGTCAGCATCTTTCAGCTCATCAGGGATCTTACTGAACTATTAAATTTTTAAAAAATTTTAATGCACCTTTTGAAAAGAGGGTAGTTGTTCAGACACTTGGTTCAAGTAGAGGAAGCGGCCCATGCAGAGATAATTTCCCTGAGCTGAGGAAATCCTCCCTCCTCTCTAATGTCAGGTCACCCTGATTCCAACCCATGACACCGATGTGATGAGGGAGTGGTACCAGGAGACCCACGACAAGCAGCAGGAGCTGAACATCATGGTCCTGGCCAGCAGCAGCACGGTCGTCATGCAGGACGAGTCCTTCCCGGCATGTAAGATAGAGATGTAAGACCTGTTCTGCGCAAGATCTGTGGATCAGAAGACCAAGTGATAATGACAAATCTATGTAGCATAAAAACCCGAGCAGACACTGAACAGCATATGCTAGGATGATACTTCTTGTGCCCTAAATCATTGAACCTTAAATATCTGAACTGAGGATTACCCAATAGAAATTAGCATTGAGGGGCTCCATGCAAAGGACAATGACTTCACTTTAAAGTAATACACCCTTGGCATCCTTGTGGTGTCATCTGAAATTTAAGTATGAATGGATTTCACTTGAAGGGAACAAAATATAAAAAGCAGCCTCCCACCATGATTGTCTGATTATGCTAAGAGCTCAAGTGTAATGTTGTGTTTATGTCCCGAGTTCCTTCTACATCCTCAGATCAAAACATAGGAGATGAGATGAGTTCAACATCCCTGCATATGGTGTATTCTTAAATTATGGCTGTTATCCACACCAAAGGAAGAAACAGTTTTCTGTTATTGCCTTAGGAAGTTCAAATGAATGTATAAGAACTAGTGCAGGTAGCAGAAGAGTAGGGAAGCTCCACACACTGGAGGTAACTCTTATTAAATGGACTGTTGAATGATAGTTGAATGATGGAAAATATGAGTTACCTTGAAGGGATGCTTAACACTGAACAGCATGAATATGTCTTTTCGGTCTGGTTTCTGTTTCTGCTAATGAATATTTATTTATTCTTTGAAATTAAATTCATAGTGCTTGATTGTCTACATTTTAAAGTGTGCGGCGGATATCTGCCTCAGAGATCTCTCCACTTGCCTTTGTCACATCTGTAAAATCATTTTCATGCTGTTTAGAGAGTCATTAATTTCACTTTGCCTGTTTTGTTTGCCGATTTGAATCTTTTGTTTCTATAACCTGTTTTTGTATGTAATTGTTTAGCTTTGGGGGAGCAAGCATTCCCCATTGTATAGCTAGTTAGGCAGGATATTTTCATAACCTTAAAATGTCTTGTTTTTCTAAAGCAATGTACTATAATTATAAATAGCTTTGAAGTCGAAGGGATGGTTGGAAGACACGCATGAGTTCTGATGTGTTAGGATTTTTCTCTTATTCTTTTAACTGGGATTTTTTCTCAGACTTGCATTGAGAACAACAGGGCTACATGATTTATCTATTTATTTATTTATTTATTTATTTTGCAAGCTGTGCCATGACATTCTATAGTGCAGGAAGTGAAGCGGTTGACTTTGGCATTGTATCACAATCAAACTTCATTCTGGGTGCAGCACAATGTGGACTTACAGGTTAACGTTAGCATTTGGGGCGCTTCCTCCCGTATCTGGAAGGAGGTGTAGCTTTTGAGCGGGGCGGCACACAGAGATGAGAGTGAGTGACTTGTGTGTGTTTTCAGATGAGCGTATGTACGACGAAGAAACTAGACACTTTAAACACAAACATGACACAAACCAACTGTAACAGAGGCCAGAGGTCAACTATGACAGGCCACCTTCTGGAGAAACATCCAACAAATTGACGCACATACAGGCTTTGGTACTTTGGGTTATTCAATCAACCAACCTCACCAGGTATTTCTGGTGTTCACACAACCACAACAGACGACTTCTCACTACAGTAAAATCTACAAAACTCTGGACTGACATCTCTCTTGAACTGACATTTCTCCTTTTCTCCATCTCCTTTCTCAACACTCCCTCTCTCTATTTATCTCTGCCTTTATCTCCTTGTCTTTCTCTCGGGAGAACTTTACTAATGTCTGTCTGCAGCTGTGTGGTGTATATATGTCTTGTGGTCACGCATCCTTACTCCCCCCTCTTACCCCCCCCCCCTCCAATACTCATATAAATCCCCAATAGCAATTAGTTTCAAGTAAGTATTCCTTAGAGCTTTCTGATATTTGTGTGCAATACTCCCTTGATGGCAAAACTGATGTAAGAGGAGCTACTGCTGAAGAACAAACACCCCAAAACAACCACAATAAAATCTGACATGAACCAGAAGGTCGGTGTCTGTCTTCTGTAAACAACGTGTACAGCGCGGTTGCGTTATTGTATACCGTATTATAAAGGTAGTGTGTTCTCCAGGTGAACATGCTTCGACACAACGCTTTTTATTGCTTGTAAACATAATGGTACAACAGAGAGGTGTAACCTTCCTTGTCATCTGGCTGTAAATGCTTCATAGACTCAGTATTTGTCATCTTCGCTCATGTGTTTGTTGGGTTTTTAAAATCTAGTACAACGTTTAAGTACTGTATTGTACTGTGCTCACAGATGATTGGCTGTTCGTGTCATCGTGGCCCATGAGGGAAGTCATTTTCTTTTGTCTCCTTGGTGTCCCTGAGAGTCAGACAGATGGGGGGGGGGTGTTTGCATAGAGACATGTGTGGTGTGGACAGAAGCAATGAAAAGAGCAGAATAATCAAATGGAGTCAAAATCTGTAATTAGCCCTGATTGATCCCATGAATGAAACAGTTCTGGGCGATCACAGCTTGGTGTCTGTGGAACGTTAGTAATAAAAAAAAAAGTATTAACATGGTGCCTGACATACATATCGTTAGTGGTGCAGATGCAGCACTGGCAGTGCAAGAACATGGAACAGCTGCAGTCAGCAGGAGCAGAGCTGAGACTCCCCTTTTACTGCAAAGCAAAAAAAACCCAACCCCTTATGAAACCACATTTGAATTCACTACAGCTGGATTTGTATAGCATATAACACACAATCTTGAATATCATTCAAGTTTCTTTGCAATCTGTCCATCATTGTTTGCACAGTCCTGCTAAATTAGAGACAGACAACAACAAAAAAATGCAGATGACAAAACCACCTTGGTGAAATGATGAAAACACTAAATCACGAGAATATTTTTAGCTCTGATTATTTATTATGAGGATGTCTTGAATATGAATAATGCCAACAGGACATGAGGAAAATAATAATCGCTAATAATCGGCTTGGATGAGACACCCAGGGGATACTGAGACACAGAGCAGGATTAGGGGACATGTCTCCCCAGAATCCTTTTGTTGCCAGGTGAAACAACCACAAGTCCACATCCTTGATGGATTTCAGCAGGGGAACAATCAGCGGCTGAACCAGACTCTCCGAGGTTCTCAGCTGTAACTGGAGAGCATTTGCATGTCGTTTGACAGAATCCTACACAAGTTATGCAAATGAGACAACATCCCGACTTCTTTCCAAACCGAACACGGAGCCACAGACGTTTATGATTTAGTGAGGACTCAGTCCCTGAATTGAAGAGGCATGACTGTAAATTAATGTCATATGTCTTGTGAAAGATGGAAGCAAACCTATTTAATTGTCTTTCAAGGACAATGCCTTTAAAACTGGCACGCTGGCTGATGCAGTGATCGCAACCAGCTGTTTCTTTTTTTTATTTCTGTGCCAAACCTCTTTCAGCGGGGACATTTATTAGCGATGATGGGACACCCCAGGCACTTTCCAGTACCAAAAGGAAGGGCACACAGGGATAAATCAAAGAAGATGTAAAAGCTACTATCTGTGGGCAGAACCTGGCTGCGTCCGAATGCTAAAAACAGACCAGCACTGCATTATGTAAGCTAGTTACCACAAGCCAACACCACACTACACAATCAACCTGTAGATTTAAAGGAGCTAAATGTAGGAAATACTGCTTTTAGATGCATACACATGTGCAGAGGAACCCTCAGAGATGCATACACCTTGCAAGATACCATAAATTATCCAGGGCCCTGCCTCTGATTGGCTGAACAAGCAATCTCAGCTGGATGGGCTGAGGTCTTGTTGCTAAGGCAACAGCGGGGAACCTCCCTGTCCCAGCCCTATTTTCTTTCTGCAAGATGATCCGACTGAGTTCTTCAGAGATGCATCTTAATCAAATGAATGGCTGTTTACTCCATGTTTCTCCAGATGGCAGCAGGTCCAACACCTATTTTCCACTGAAGAGAAGTGGAGGAGTCAATATGAGTCCAGTGAAAAACTAACGAGCGCATGAATTCCTTTCATGTTCATTTTTGCTTGTACTAAATAGAGCTTCAATATTTGTAGTTTATGATTTTTACTTTTATTTTGTTTGATGATTCTATTTTGGAGAATGTGATGTGTGGCACTGTTGAACTGCTTAAAATTAGTGTTCATTATTGTATAATTTAATTGTATATTATGAAATATGGACAACATATTAATGAAGAAGTTAAGGGAGTTCCAAACGCCTCACCAGCCGTTTAAAAGTAGATAGACACTGCCACCTGCTGGTCAGCTTTAGAAATACCGAATAGATATGAATTACAGTTAAATCAATCTTTATTTTATAATTGACTCAAAAGATGATACAGACAGTCTGTTTTACTATCAACTACTCTGCACTGTACATAATTTCAAGCCTTCCTAATCAGACCTTATTAAATCACATAAAGCACTTCCCCATGAATTTGTGTTCCTGATCAATGAGTCAAAGAACTGTCTTCATGGACATCAAATTAAAGAACGATGTTATTAGGAATTGTCTGTTTTTGATTGTTTCAATTCTTGAGCAAAACAAAACTAAGGAAACGCAGTTTAGAGTGTGAATCCAATTCTTGTGTATAAAAAGCATAGGGTTCAACGTTTATGTAGGACCATACCAACTGCAAGCCGGATATTACTAACTCACAACTTAAAAAATAAAATCTAAATAACCCGTCCACGTTGAATCTAAAAACAAGCCATTTACGCAGTTTTCGCAGTTTTTTATTTTAAATCTTCTGTGAGATATTTGTGACACTATTCTACCTTTTAAACTTCTACAGTATGTCAGAAAACACCCGCCTGTTCGCAGAGCAATGGTACAGTCGGAAGTGGCATGGCGCTGAGCAGAGTCGGTAGATGTTGTCGTTCGTTAGCACACGAATCCGTTCCAGGAGGATTGTTCCGCCTTTTACCTGTAGGATGGTGTGAAACACGTTCAGGAGGTAAAGACAAACTCAAGCTCTTCATGCTCGCCATGTCAGTTGAAAACTTCTTATTCCCTCACAGAGACGAGCTACGTTAGCATGTCAACATTAGCCTACATGCGCATGCGAACGAACCGGACATTAGCTCCTTGGTATGCCACAATAACGACAACAACAACAACAACAACAACAATAATAATAATAGTAATCTCAAGGCTGTGGCTGCTGAAACAGTTCACTTATGATGTGCTCTGATGTTTTACTGCATCGTTAAAGCTGTAAGAGAGTGTGCATGCTCAATGACAAAATGTAACGTCATCAACCTCAAATCATTGTAAAACATTATTTAATTTGTTGAAGACACATACTCCCGAAGACAACTTGAAACCAATGAGAAGTATTGGCTGTAAAGGTCACACTAAGGTGGCATAATTCTGCCTGGTGGTAACAAAACATAAAGAAAAGTAATCTAAATACAATTTCTAATTTTCAAATAAAGTTCGTATCGTACCTACAGACAGCAGACTCATCCAAGCAAGACATGATATCACAATAAAAACATTTGATTCTTGTTTATTTGTGATGGTAATTTAACCAGTGCTGACACTGACTCAAAATGACACCACCTTCCTTCATCGTACCACTTAAAACAGTTGCATTCTGTATATTTACATTTATTGACATTTTATAAACTGTTGTCTCTGCAGCCAAGAGGCATCTGTTGCCAGAAAATTCCCTCAAACTTCAAAGCTTCCAGGAACGGAATCTGGTTTTGCCTCACCCATTCCCTGAATTGGAAGGTAAAACTGTTTTCACATTAGCACACAAGTCACAGTAAATATTGGTATATTGGCATATTGGTATACATAAATGCTCTTGTTTGCTTTATCTTTCTTAATTTTTTTGAAGGAAATTTTATTGAGCTGATCAGGGTGAAGACAGAAAAGAACGAGCTCATAACAAAACATGACCTGCATCACCTCCTGCATAAGTGCAAGTCTGTGGATGACATGGTGATAGCCACAGGTGCAATCTATAGGTAAATACATCACCAAAACACACAATCAAGCCATGCAAGACATTTTAACAATTACACGCACAAAATGTTCAAAGGACTGTGTAACCATAAAGAAAATTGGTCTCCCATGTTACTTTGTTTTCCTATCGATTGTGTTTTTACATATATAAGTTTATTTAGCCCCTTTCAACTAACTGAAATGTAAAACCTTCTCTCTGTGTTGTTTTTAATGTCCATGCTCTGCTCCTTGAATCCAAATCCGTGTTATTAATAAATGCTGTTAATAATATAAAACTGCCTTGCCTCTAATTTATTTCTAAACAAGGTTTAACGCAGCGAACAAACAAACAGAGTATAGGTATGGTCCTCTCTACATCAGACTGTGTTATGAACTGGGCCTGCTGGACAGGTAACATATTAATTTGGACATTCACTGAGTGTTTTATTCATAATTTGTGTGTGAATTTTATATGATATCATATATATTTACTCCAACTTGTCTACACAGAGCATGAAAGGGTTTTTCTACGATGCAACGTCCTATAATATCACCATGGACATGTTATTCAATAAGGGCTCTTATGAAAGTAAGTGACAGTTGAATCTTCCAGCGATTTATCTCAAATTATTTCTACATGCTCATCATTTCAAAAACTGGCTGTTGCAGATGCTCTGGAGGTATTAAATACCATGAGAAACAACAATATACCATTCATCAGGGACACATATACAATGGCAGCAGGCATCTGCTATAAACTGGTAACATTTTAAATTATTTTATTTACAATGTAAACAAAAGGGTTTAGTGTTAGCTGGAGACTGATTTTATGCTTTATGTTGTGCAGAACACTGCAGAGTCCTACAAATTGTGCATGGATCTGATAGAGGACGGACAGTCCAACTCAAAAAGCATCTGCAGAAGTGCCTACTGCTTTGCTGTGGCATTAGCAATCAGGCAGGTGAGTCTCTCCTATGTTTTATCATTCAGTAACGCATGGAGAATCTTTCACAATTATCACTCATCCGTTATCTCTTTTCATGTTCTTTCAGGATGAAATGAAGAAAGCACAGTCGCTGTATTCACAAATCCTGAACTTCAATAACACAACATGTCAGAATTTGAAAGTAAGTGCCTCCTATGTTTGTGTTGCCATTTATTTGTATTTTTAGTATTGTTTTTCCAACAATAAATGTATTTTTAAATTTTTTTAAAAAATTTAGATTATGATGTTAGTGATGACAGGAGCAATGGGAGCAGCTATTTCCATCCTGCAGAAAATCACGTTGCGTGAACGCCCTTCTCTTGTCTGGGTGCCTGAGATTTCACAGGAGGTGGTGAGTTCACTGACACAGATAGCACAGCAGTAATCTCTTCTCTGAGGGAATAAGTCGTTTTACAGAGATAGATTTGCAAAAAAAAAACAGCTCAAAATGAGTCTCTCATTACGCTTTTCTCAGGTGGACTTGCTGCTCTTGGAGAGTGAAGGTGGACCATACATGTCGGAAGTTAAACAGGCAGTGGCTGACCTTGAAAGAACCGGTCTGGTGACTCTGCGGACTCTAGACCACATGCTGTGCCAAGTGCCCTTTGAGAAGAGGAAACAAGAAAAAACTTTAGAGAAGAGGTACAAGCAGCGTTCTCTGAAGTCACCACAGTCCACCCTGATGTTGGAATGAAGAGGCCTGCTGTCAGTATTATCAATCATCTGACAACAGGGATGACTTCCTCAAAATGGTCTACCCCCTAAACAACGATCCAGTCATCAATCTAGAGATTGGACTTTCTGTCCTACTTTTAACGAAAAAAGGTCTCAGCCAGGTTTATGCAACAGACATTTGAAAAGAAATATCTTCAGGGTCGGATGTGGATCCTGAGAGAGATTAAGGAGGAATTTGTTGTAAATAAAATTGTAAATGAATGTTACAGATGAATCAGATATTGAATTAAAAATAAATAATTCCTTGCTTTTGATATAAATGTGTTACCTAACCTGTATGTCTCATATAATACCGATCACACACAGCAGAATAAAATACCCAGTGGCTATATATAAACATGAAACAGAACTGTACTTGAAGGTAGCTTCTAAAAAAACAAATCACATCCTCACACCAATAAAGATTGTATCAGTTTTCTTCCTTTGTGTCAAGTTACAGTTTTGACTGTTGACTGGACAGAATATTTTTTCAGCCAGGGAGACAGAGGATAAGATCTTTCTTTTCTTTCTTTCAGATCAGTTGTTATCAAGCAACTTTAACAGGCTGCGCATGTTTGAAAAGGGTGATGATGTTGCGTTCTGAGTTAAGTGATAATGAGAAAAAAAATCATATAATAAGAAAATAATGAAAGTGAGATCCAACAGCTGCAGATGTAAACAAACCCTGACGCACATGAAATCTCTCCCACAATGCACCGCAGCTTGGGAAGAGGTTAGCTCTGAACTGCCTTTTTAGACAGCCTGTGGTTGAACCCCAAACAAGGCGACAGGAAGTTTTGTAGTTTTAAATTTCAATCCAAAGCGTTTGAGTCGATGTGCTTCAGCTCTTTGCGAGCGGAGGACGGGTGCTGGCCGACGTCTGCTCCTAGCGGCAGCTGGTGGCGGTGCTGTTAGCATCAGCTAGCGGGTTAGCCGTGGCTGACCGACTGGGGGTGAAGCTGTGTGTAACGCCGCTGTTAGCATCGGGCAGCTGGACCCAACTGCGGCGGACAAACGGGGAAGACAGTACATCTGCTCCGAACGAAAGCTTAAAAGTGAAACGACATCACCGAGAGGAAGTGTTCGCGCTGTTTGTTGGTTTAGCCACTGGGCGGTTAGTTTGAAGCTAGCTAACTTCGCTTAGCCTTTGTTGGCTGACATCTGTAAACACTGGCCGTGGGTGTAGCTTTAGCCAAACAAGCACAATGAGCTCCGAAGATGCTGCAGCGGCCACGAAAGCCGCCGCGGAGGATGATGGCATGACGTGGTGGTACCGATGGCTCTGTAAAATCGCTGGGGTTCTGGGAGGAATCTGTAAGTACTCCTAAAAGTCCCTGCATCCACTTGGATGGGGAGTGTAGACTGTGTATGTGGTGCGTGCACGTATTGAATGTGATGTGGACCAGTGTCTGATGTTAGAGTTGTGTTGTTTTCTGTGACCTGCAGGTGCCTTCCCCTCCTGTCTGCTCACATCAGGCTGTGTATTGTGTTGACTCTGCAGCCCTCGTGTTAAAATAACAGTCAGGTCGACACATCGCTGTTTTGGATATGATGGGGTTTTTTGTTAGTTAGTTTTTTGCATTGGGGACATGCAGCTGTTCAATTCCTCTGCTCAGCCATGCTAAACAAAAGCTTTGTCCCAGCCCATTGTCCCCATCGCTGCAGCAGCCACCACCCAGCGCTGCCTGTGTGTCTCACACCACAACAGTTTGTCATTCCTGGATTAACATGATGATATGCATACCCAGTGTCCCCAGCAGGTACTGTGACTGCTGCTGCTGTGCAGTGTCCAACCCTCCTGACCCCCCATCCCATCCCTCTCTCCATCACAGTGACACCAGAGCCTGTGTCACGTTAACCACCAAGGGACTGCATATTCAATGGCCTCTGTATTATTAAGGAGGGTGGATGGTCTGAAGGACCAGGATGTGCGATGTGGTTGTTCCACTGTTTGTGACATCCACACATCAGGCTCACTTGTCCCTCATTCTTACTGCAGAATGCAGTAGTTCAGTATGGCGTTGACTCTTAAATTCTCCTGTTTATATTGCTTTATAAAGCTTATAAATCAAGGTCTCAGGGATGTTTATCTTTATTTTTATTTTAGTGAACTTTAAGTGAATTCATGAATGTGACAAATAAAGAAAGAGAGGGAGTGGTGGTCCTTTGTTAACCCTCAGGGGAAATTTCAGTCTGTACAGTGCCGGTCTGTCTAATATTTTTTGTTTTGTCCGAACCGTGCAGCGTGTGCCGTCGCTGGAGTGTGGAACTGCGTCACGGTGAACCCCTTAAATATTGCTGCTGGAGTGTGGATGGTGTAAGTCAATGTCAGCGATATTTTTGTTTGTTCCTTTGTTTCCCTGTTTCTGTTTTCTGTCTATTGTAAGAATATAGTCACAGTTTGATATGAAGGTGCACAGGATGACGCCCTCTCTTCTCTCCTCCCCTCTCCAGGTTGAACGCCTTTGTGCTGTTCCTATGTGAAGTGCCATTCTGTTGCCAATTCATAGAGTTCGCTAACGCAATAGCAGCCCGTGCAGACAAACTCAAACCATGGCAGAAAGCTCTCTTCTACTGTGGGTGAGAACAACGCTGCATACGGTTTATATATCACCAGAGACTCGACGACTCAATAAAAAGTATTACATTTTAAGAATGAGCTTCTGTCACTGCCCCTGCTTGTGCTTAGCTCAGCTTTGACAGAAGCAGATATCTGAGTGCAAGCAGAGCAGAACATGCAGGGCCCATTGTAGCATATTACAAAAATCAGCCCTCGAATGTGGTACTTTTTAGCTACAGCATGTACTTGATATGATTGACTTTATTTTTTTCAGGATGGCTCTGTTTCCCGTAGTGCTGAAATTCTCCCTGACAACCTTGTTTGGGAACGCCATCGCCTTTGCTACAGGAGTTCTGTACGGCCTCGCATCTTTAGGCAAAAAGTAAGCTGCCTGCTACCAGTGGGTCCCTTGTGATGATGTGTATCTGAGAACTCAGCCAATTTTATCTCATTTATTCACATTATCATTTCGAATGTGGGCTGTGTATTTTGGAATTACTCATACGTCTTAAATGTCTCACCCGTAAAACAATCTTCTAAAATGTGACATTATAACAGACTCTCTAATTAAAAGGCGTCGTGCTTCACTGAAATCAGCTAACAAGATTTTTATTGAATGCGTGAAAGTTGTAACAATTCTAATGAGCCTCCTCATTCATACAAATTAACTTTTGACAAGGTCAGCTGTGTTTTAACCTTTATGATTAACATTGCCGCCCTCTCCTGTCACACCTGCTTTTCTCCCTCCTCATAACTTCTTATTACCATCCTTCTTTCGCATCTCGCCTTCCCTCCCTCCCTCCCTCCCTCCCTCCCTCTCTCTCTCCCTCTCTCTTTCTCTGTCTCTCTCTCTCTCTCTCAGGGGAGATGCTGTGACTTATGCCAGACTGCAGCATCAGAAACAGGGCGATGAAGAGAGGATGGCAGGGATGGAAAACGGCGCTCCAGAGTGAGGCATCTACCCTCCTTATCCCTGCCACCCCCCCCCCCTTCCTTTCAGTTCTTTCTTCGGCTCCTGCCCTCCATTCATCCTCCCTCCCACACTGTCATTTCTGTTACCACAAAACCCTTCCTTTCAGTTCTTTCTTCGGCTCCTGCCCTCCATTCATCCTCCCTCCCACACTGTCATTTCTGTTACCACAAAACAAAGGTATTAAGTTTATAAATCCATTTTAATTGCTGCTTTCTTGTTATCTGGACCTAGTAAGATCCCAACAGATGATGTTGGATTCAGTCTATTATTTGGTACCTGGCGTGTATACCTCTTAAATTTTAAGTTTTGCTCTTCGTGTTTTTATTCCTTCATATAGTTTGTATTTATTTATTATTTCTTCCCTTTGTTGTTTTTTGCTGCTCTTGGTTGTGAACCCTCTTTTCAGGAAACGTGTGAGTAACTTCTCTGTAGCCCATGAGCCTTTTAGGAAATTTGAATCGTAATTAATGTGATTGTAAAATGTACATATTTGACTTCAGGTTGTGCAGTATGATTGAAGCTGTGATTCAGAGTTGTCTGGGATGTAAAGTGGGTAAAGATATGACGTTTACATTATAAACATTTGATCCAGTTAGTTCTGATTGCACATTAGTCATACAAGACTTGGCTATGACATTTATGACATTTGGAATTTAAATTTCGAGAATGAACAAACTGCTTCACTCGGTTGATATCATTTTGACTGTAATGTCGTACTGATTTCACTACCAGCATCGACAAGATGAGGCAAAAAATTCCAGCAAACCTGCCTGTTTCATCTTTGATTGTACAATGGTGTCGCAATCTTGAAATTGGTTTAAAGTCTGGAGCAAACAAATTGGATGTGAAAATGTCCTCAGTTCCCATCTCTTGTGTTGGAAACAGAGAGTTCCTCAATAGGTTCATGGTCCCCTGGGAATGTTCCTTTGGTGGAAACGGCCTGATAGAAGAGAAATTCTTTCTGCATTAAAACTCATTGATGTCACGATAAAGAAAATTACTAGAAATGATCTGTTTCCATTTTGGATTGTAGCATTTTTAGACATAACTTAACACAGATGATGCAGCCAGTAGAAATAGCACCAAGTGTATATTTCATGGTTCTCTCAGTAATGTGAAAAATACTTTATTACCAGTTTGGTTGAAATCAATGTTTTGTTTTGAATTTTACAGATTGACAGATGACTTTAAGTCACTTAATCATAGCAGGGAATACATGATTTAAGAATTTCCACCGAGCTCTTACTCAGAGCTGCATATAGAGTAGGAACAATTGTAGAGATTTCCTCAAACATGTAGACATTACTCTGCATCTTAGAAAGAAGTTAGAAGTCTAGAATCTTCGAAGTTTAGTTTCAAACCGAGTGATTTAGAGTGTTACACCCACTGCACATATACAACTCTGAACTGCAGTTTAGGATAATCTCTGAACATATAAGGGCATTAGGGATGTTTTGAACATCAGGGAATGTATCTGGTAAACCCAAAGACACCGATAGATGACTCTCAGTTTCATTTTGTGCTTTCATGTGTTTATTTTTCCCCTTTGGTGCACGCTCGGTTATAGCACTGCTGCACTAAACTTTGGTAGCATTAGAAAAGAGGGAATTTCATTAAGAGCTTTCAGTGCATGGGTACTTGTTTACGAACGGTTGCTTGTGTTGCAGCGGCCGGCAGCCAGGATGTGGCTGCAGAATGTGTGGCTCATATTGTACTGAAATAATGGAAAGTGCGCTTATTTAATTCGCTTTTTTAAAATGTGTGTGTTTTTTTTTTTCCTTTTTAAATTCAGTTCCTGAATATTTTTTTGTTGTGGGTCTTAATTAGTACATTAACCAAGTATCTTATCTTAACGAGGGGCAGGGAGTTGTTTCAGGGACTAATTGGTGTGTACCCCACACAATCATCAAAGCAACAGCTTGTCTTTGTCTTTCAAATGAGCTCCGGGGTGGCCGACAAATACACAGGTTGTGTTCGTGTTGTTTTTATTGCCTTGCCTCTGTTGTATCGTCGGTAATAAGGAGTAAGTATTGACACGTACCTCTTACAGCTGTCCCCTGCTCTTGTCTCGTTACTGGCCAGTCAGTGACTCAGTGGATCGCTCGCACCTCACCACCAGCTCTCAGGTGACATACTTTAAGATACCGTTAATAAAGTGGCGTATGATCATAGATGTATGACTCCATCACTCCACCAGAGGTTCAACACCAAGTACATACAGTACCAGCGATATGCTACAGTCTGACACTACACACACACACACACACACGCTCTTCTACACTGTTTTAATAAGACGTAAAAACACTGCGCTGTCTGTCCAAAGCTGTCCACCCACGTGTCCATTTTGAGTTGTTTTGTGTGACCTCTGCTGTAAGGGTTATGTGTATAATGTGTGTTCTGATGTGAATCCTCATCCTGTAATGAATTGGTGAATAAAACAAACTTGCTACTACTGCTTTGGTTTTGGCCTCTGAGGTTTGTTTTCTGAGCCGGCAATATTTTCGGTTAGTGCATCCGCCCCCTCCTATTCTCGTGATCGTGATATCTAAAGAACATATCAAGGACACTTCTTCAAATTGAATACAAAATAACCTTGACTCTTGAAAGTGATATCTCAGGCCTTGAGTGGATTTCGTCAGATTTTGTTCAGTCGTCACTAGTACTCAAAGATAAAGAGATTACATTTCTGTGGCAAAGAGAGAGGTCACAGTGACCTTTGATAAGTCTGGAAAAACACTACCCAGAAACTTTGTCAGAGGTAGACTACTGCAGTACTCGTATGAACTCGGACTGATTCCACTTCGTTGCTGCTTTTCTGTGGCTTTGTCTTGCAGCACCTGTGAACCGCTGCATTAGAGATCAATGTGACATAATCCTGCTACAGGCCAGAAATGATGCCCAGTCTCCCATCATTAGTCATGTCTTCCACGACTGTCTGGCATCATTAATCACATCTGCACAGGGGAAGAGGCTTCACTGAATTTAAATGCAAGTTTGACATTTTGGGAACTGAACAGTTTTAATCCATTATCTGTGAAACTGACCTCCCCACGTGGCCAGTGTGTTTATATTATATATAGGTTAATTTTAAAGTTTCCACTGGTAAGTTATGTTAAATTCTAAAACCAAATAAATGACAAACCACAATTTAATTAAATCTGTATTATCTCTCCTCTGTGCTGACTGGAGTCACTTCTCACCTTAGAACATGTTTCAGTTTTAATATATTGCACTGTGAGAGTAGATTAGTGGGATTAAGAAGTGCTGAGCTTTATTAACACACACGGAAATCTAATTGTGAAAACGCTCATTTAACTGCAGGAGAAGAAGCAACCAACAGAGGGCGCTCTGACATAAAGTTAGTCATTGCCTTTTTATATTTTAATAGAACCATACTTCTCAATAGATTATGGAGCAACTATGACGCTCTACTGAAGGTAATTAAATATGTTGGTTTAATGTTAATATCACCAGCTGCTGTGGAGCTTATAACAAACTGGAGGTAAGAGCTTGATATATCCAGCAAACTGCTCATTTAACATATTATTTTGTTCCCATCAAAGCCAACTGGGGAACACTCTTCCTCCGACAAGTCAGTGAAGCATCAGACCTCTGAAGCTGCTGTTTTCACACATTAGCTGCACACAGGTGCAGCCTCTCACCCCTGGCCGGAGAAACGAACTCAGACTCCTGCTGTGGAGAAATTCAGGAGTTCAGTGAATGTCTGAAAGCAGCTACTGTCAATGTGATGTCATTTAAAAGAAACACTTGGTGTTGCTTTAAATTAGGAAAGACACATTTACACAGTGGGTTGAAGAGTTTGATTTCTCCCAAAACAAATGATGCTCCTTCCGTTCAGGGGATTAAGCGTGTCAGGTTTCCAGCTCCTGTGTGTGTGTGTGTGTGTGTGTGTGTGTGTGCTGGCTCTCCTCCCAGCCTTGGGTTGCATCATTCCTGGGAACTTTGCTCCAATGAGGGAGTCGCCCTGAGCTTTGAGGAGAGAGAGAGAGACAGAGGGAGAGAGAGAGAGAGGGGGGCGCAGGGTGCAGCGTTGCCACCAACAGCCCTGGATTTAAAATCTAAATACAAATCCACATCAGGATCTTTGGAGCCGAGCAGGGAGCATCAGCTGCGGAGGACAGACACTGGCTTCCCCTCTTTGTCTCCCCGGATCCTCCACGTCTCCGCTTTCCAGTGACTGTTTGAGGGGAGAAGCGACGAGCGCGTCCCCGCCGAGGACGGGACCTCAGAGGCTCACGGCGACAACAATGCGCCGCGTCCCCACAGCCGGCTCACGCACGCTCGCGCACACGCACGCACACGCACGCACGCACATGATCGTTGACTTGTTGAGACAAGTGTCGGAGTCCGTGAGAGTCTGAGTCCCGCGATGCCCGCGCGGAGGAACAGGTACAACCTGGTGGACGATGTGGCGGACTCGAGGCTGCCGCTGCACAACGAGGAGGCGTACCAGCACGGGATCTCCTTCCAAGCCAAGGTGACGCGAGCGTGCACTGTTGGAGCTGTGCGTGTGGTGGTGGCGGCGGTTGTTGTTGTTGTTGTGCGCCATTGTGTCGTGTTGCAGCGCAGCGGCAGGTGCACTGCTGAGGGATCCCTCGTGAAGTTTGGACACATGGTCTCACACATGCGCTGCAGCACAGGGCTGGAGTTCAGGGGCCCGCAAGGTCAATGTTTACATGCGGCGTGAGGCTGAGGCGTCATGATTGGGACAAGTCCCCAGGGTTGATCTATAGGATCTGTAGTTCTCTGGCAGCGTGTTCCATTAACTTGGGTCCTAAAGACTCCACGCTGCTTCTCCATGTGTACTTTCAAAGTGACCACAAGCTGCAGCTGCTCGTTCCATTCTGCTGTTATGAACAGAGATTGGCCCTATGTTCCAACCTTTTTTGACAGAACTTATTGAAATGGAGCCAAAAAGAGTTTGCTTGTTAACTTGGACACATACTGCAAACGCGGAGTCAGTCGTAGGAGCCTTTGGAGTTACTTTTCCTGTCACAGGATCAATAGTTTTGATAGTTTAGAAGTTCTTTCAACAAGTTCACCAACAAGGCTGTGCTTGTCCTCCATCCTTTTTCTCTATTGGTTATTGCTATAAATTAGTGGACCAAACTATTTCCTCAGACTTTATACTTCATTCTAAGAAGTATACAGTTGCTGAAACACATACAAACATTGCTTATAAATCGATTGTTTCACATTGGTTCCAAAATACAGACGCACTGGTTAGCATATTCCAGGATTACAGTTCAGTTGACACAGTGGCAATTATTGATTCTTGAATTGCAGGTTTGACATTTCAATGATCTAAATGATCCATTGTGCTGCAGCCTGGTTCATGAACAGGGAGCCTGCGAAACTCTTTGCCTAGTGTTGTGTGTAGTGCACTGTCTGTTTGATGCAACTCATGATGATCATCTCATCTCTTTCCGATCGTTCATCACAGTACGTGGGAAGCCTCGACGTGCCCAGGCCCAACAGCCGCATGGAGATTGTGGCGGCCATGAGGAGAATCAGGGTAAGATGAACACACACACACACACACACACACACACACACACATGCATGAAGGTATTCAACCAGGAAGTTGTGATGAATGTGATCACAACTGCTGATGCGGGAATGGGATGCACGGATGACTTTTGCAGAAAGGACAAATGACAGAGGTGGATTGTGGGACTTTCTAGAAAGAGCACTCTGCCCCTTTATCACTGTGTTTGAAAGAGGTGAAGGACCCGGTGTTGCCTTCACTGCCGCTTCATAAAACTGTCAACCTGATACTTTACTTGAATTTCCTCACTTCACCAGCTTCAGTTTTCTTCACTCTGGTGTCATACCATCATTTGTCTTGCATGCCCCCCCCCCGCCCCTCGCCCCCCTCCCCCCCCCCCCCCGTATAAAGCTGTATCACTGGCATTTCCACGGGGATCGTGGTGTAATTTTTTTCCACGCGCCGTCCCAGCAGACCAGCGTTTTCCTCTGGAAGCGAGGACACGGAGCCGTATCACACAGCAGGGTTGGTTCTGTAATCTGAAGAGTGACTCACAGGAGCAGCTTGGCTCACACACACACGACAAGGCTCTTATCTCCGGCTGAGGAGAGAAATGTGTGATTTTTTTTTTTTTTTTTTTTTTTATCCAGAGCCACTAAAAAGCCATAATGTGCATTTATCCCCCTGAAACATGCATGAGTTCTGAAGCGCAACGTTAAGACTTTTTTGGGGAGGGGAATCCTGCACTTAGGACTTCCACTCCTGAATTGGCTTGTGTGGCGTGAAAAGTAGGTGCATGGCTGCTTTGCTGCTTTAACTGTTACACCATGTGCATTTCAAATCAGAGGAACCGCCGGCTCTTTCAGGCAAACTAAACGCATCTACAGAAGCCTGCAGAGCAAAGCTGGGCTGTTTGCGTGTGTCTATCCCGGTGAATTCCCAAACCAACAGATCAATGAGGTTGTGATCGTGGTCGCCGGGGGTTAAACCACTGCAGGCGGAGGTGGGGCGTTAAGAACCAGGAGCAGGTAGAGGCAGGCCAGGAAGATGTTTTTAATTACTGAAAGAAAACACATCAGCTCTGCTCCTCTCCGTCTACGTGCACGCTCGCATGTGGACGTGCTGTGTTGCTGGGTTTGTGTATCCCCGCGAATAAAATTCCCTGGAGGTCCAAGCTCTGGATTAATAATGAATGAGTGAGTGTATTAACGTCGTAGCGCTCAGCCCATTGTATAGAACGTCTTTATTTTTAAAAGACTAATGCTGCTGTATCGAGTCCCCAGTGACATGTGTAAGGAGACATGGATCTATAAAAAAACAACAAGCTCTGATTTATTAATTTGTCCTGACTTTCATGTAATCTCTGCTGACAGGGACTAGAGAGAAGTTCCTATTTATAGCCCTCTGTTATTGCACTGACCGGTGGATGACTCGGGCTTGGCTTTTATCGTCATGTCGTCTTTGCAGCGGGAGCTTTAAATTAAACAGTTATCATACTTTTGTTCAGCAGTGAGCACCGTGGGATTTTCTCGAGTAACTTGCATAGACCGCTTATAAAAATGGTGGAAGAGTGAAAAATTAAGCCAAAAGTGCCTGAAACCTAAGCAAATTTGACCATTTTGAAAACTCTTATTTTAATGCAAAGTATTATTCTTGTTATTCAACATGTTTTCTTTGAAATGCCCAACAGGGGGCGACTCCTGTGGTTGAGAAAATGACCCTCACTTGATAAATAACGCCAGTACCGTCCAATGGGTGCAGTTGACAGGCGTCGATGGGCCCCCGGTTGTTTTATTTTGAGCTCCTCTTGGATTGCGCCACACTGTGTTAAGGCACACACAGACGTGCGTGTCGAGTCAAATGTAATTAGCTTTGACGCTGAATATCGGCCGGCCCTCCTCACTTTCCCCATCTCACCGAAGCAAAGGCCTCGTCTTCCAATTAAAAGCGCAGCCCTTCAGCCGAGGGACTGCGCGCGGGAGACTCTGTGGAGTTGAGTGTGATTAAAGAGAGTGACGATGGCAACGGCGAGAGCGGCTGCGGCGGGAGGAAGTCCTTGAATCGGGAGGGGTTGCTCGGTGGCTGGCAGGGCTGCAGTCATTTCATCTCCCCCGACTAATCTCTTTAGTTTCAGGCGATGAGAGAAAACAGGAGCAAACATCTGAGGTAGAACCGGAGGGAGAGCGGGCGACGCGGCCTGATCGTTTCTGACTGAACTATAAATTTGGGTTTGACAGAGCGGAGGAACTGTGCTAGTTTAGTCCTCTGCCGGTTTTACACACATTCCCACACACACACACACACACATTCCCAGCGCAGGAAAGTGAAAAGACACAAATTTTGTATCCTGTGGATCTTTTCAGAGTCGGTTTTTGTTAAACCTTTCCCTCGCCATTATGGCTGACTGGTCCTACTGTGTTGGTTTAGAAGAATTTGTTTCATTCAGTGTGACCAGTGGCATAGAAACCACCCCAGGGGCGTGCAAGTGCATTCACACGTGTGTTTTTTTTTTTTATGTATGGAGGTCTGAGCTGTAGCGGCCCATAATAACGAGACCCCTTGTATTTTAACAACGTCCTCCACAGCTTGAATGACAATGTTGTTGTCTGCCACTTCCCCCTCCATCGGAAAGACACAAGCTTTTTTTTTGGGACACGCAACACTGACAGGACGCCTCTACCTCTCTCCATTCTCTCCTCCTCACCTCTTTCGCTCTCCCTTATCCCCTAACCCCTCCTTCTCCTTCTCCATCCTCCGCTGTTGTCTTTCCATCCCCTCACTCTCCTCCTACCAAAATAGACCATCTCGATTTAGCCCCTCTCCGGCTATCTACTCAGTGCTGACAGGAATAGAGGCTGAGGGCAAGCTACGCATGCTTCCCTTTGAATTTTGATCGTCTCTAATGGGATTTTAAGCCTCCCTCTCATGTCCGTCAGGATGCAGCCTCCTCCTTCAGACCGCCAAGAGTCTCCCCGGATATTTACACGGCTCCTCTCGCTCTGCCTGTGTCCCCCTCCCCGTCTGTCAGGAACATTTTGTGAGATCTCTTGTTTTTGCCATGTGCCCGAGAAGCAAACTTTGTCTTAAACCTTAAAGGAGCGAGCCTTGTTTTAAGCTGTCATTTCAGCGCGGCTCCGTTGAGAGCTCACTTGAACTGTCGAGGCTCCGTCAGGAGCAGATGTTCGGCCGCTGCGAAGGAGGCGCAGGGACGTGGACCTGTCAGAGATCGTTTGACAGAAGGTCAAAGGCCTCTTGGATATTTAGGATATTTCTTCAAATTCTGACTGCTAGTCATTCAAACTCCAAAGATGAAGATTCTTGACCATGCATAATGCACAGATGAGGCATTTTACTGTCATCCCAAACCAGAGTTAGATTAAACACAGAGGCTGATTAAACAACACAACCCTGCTTCGCTGATCAGGGGTCAGAGCTGAATCTGCAACCACACACCCCGCGTGGCCCACAAAACCAAGAGAGAAATGAGAACACAGCTTAACTCCATGGGGGGTGGGGGGGTAGGGTTGGTCGGCGCTGTTCTGTGTGGGACATGCTGTATTTAAGGAGACATGACACATACATAATGAGGGGCACTGTTTTCACTTTGTATTCATGCCAGCTTAATGGCAGATGTATGCGAGCATAGTGCGTGACCTATATGTGTACTGGATTAGACGTGATCACAGCTTTGAAAGGGGCCAGTTACCCTTTGTTTACCCAGGCCCCGAGAGAATGGGAGCCCCATTTTTTTTTCTTAAATATGAGTTAATTCAATACCGATCACAGATCAGTGTTCTCAAGTGACCTCCTGCATGATGGGCTCTGAGAAGGCTCAGTTAGACCGGAACCTGGCTCATGAGATTCAATCCCAAACTTGGTGGCATGAACATATCAGGGCAAGGGAATAATAAGAGTCACACCTTCCTTTCTTCTCTGTTAACGAGATTTCCCTTGGAAATCAGTGAAAATGTTAGCTGCGCAATTTGTTTTTTCTTGAAACATTTCAAACCCTTCCACTAAGATTCATGTTAATCACTCCAGTGTTTATTTTGTATAATATGATCCCTTCATATTTATTCTTAATTTACAGCCTTGTGATCTTATAGACCTCTGAGTATTTGTTTATATCAACCCTCAAATGAATATTTGTTCCTAAAAACTAGTTAATTTACTGTTTTTAACTGCTTTATTTTGCTGTATTTCTTGCTTTGTCCACTCTCTGCCTTTACACTGCAGTGACAGCAGCTCTTTGCTCACATGGGTGGACTGACAGGTGGTGAGTGGTCCCTGCTTCCACCACCAGCATTGTGTGGCTTGCACACACACACACACACAGGCTTCTGCTTTTATCATCTGCCCTGAGGCTGAGCCAGGTCTTTCTGCTCCACAATTAGTCCAGTCTTGTATACTCTAACCCCCCCCCAATCCCCTCTTGCCCCTGACACTCGCCCTGAACGATCTTCATCCAAAGAAGAAGAGGTTTTCTAAAGCCATGAACTCAATCCTGCTGCAGAGCCCGGGGCACATTTTCGTTACACGCGCTCCTCGACCGTCCCCCGTCTGCGGCCTCAGCACGCAAAGTCAGGCTTGTTGTGGATTTGTCCGCATCCAATGAATAAAATGAAAATAGACCGTGTGTGTGTTTTGAAGTAGGGCTTCGCTATCTATTGATCAAAATGTGAGAATGGCCAAGTGCAAGGAGCTGCAAGGGAATCTGATACGACTTTAAAATTCCAGTCGATCACCGTTCACATTTTCAACCCGAACGGAGGCAGTGTAATTTTTACTCTATATGTGGGGCCACTGTGTCGGCAGTCAGCTCAAAGTCGTGACCAGTCATAATGTTCTGCCTGCTGCAAAGCCTTCTGCGGCTAATCTCAAGTACAAACACAACTAATGTCAACAGACCGGGGGATTGGATACGCGCTGGGTGGGTAGTGTGTGCGTGGACATGAACCTGCACCTGTATATCTGTGGTCATGTGACCTCATTTGCACACGGCTGCTCTTTTGTCCTTGTGTCTGCACAGATGACTGCATGTGAGTGCTTGTGCATGATGAGAATAATAAAGCAGTCTAGATAACTGGAATTGAATTGTTTCCTAACTAAGCCTCCTTCTGATCTGGGTGTGTACTTTTGTAAAATTTCCAAGCGATACAATAGGTTTCCTTTGTATAATTCATCTGGATTCGCATGTTAAATGTCGTTTATTTAATTCTAGATTGTGATGTGGCTCTTTAAAAGAGAATGTCAGTCTATTTCTGTCCACCACTTTAGTCCACAGTGGAATATGTCAACAGCTACATAATGGATAACAGTGAAACTTTGAATTTTTGATCAGGCAGTCATGGTCTCCAGGGGCTGAATCCTAATAGCCTTTGATCACATGGTTTGCATTGTTTGTTGGTAGACTCATGGTACCACAAAAAAAAACAAAAACTCTTTTTTTTTTTTCCTGTCAGTTGGATATTTGCACGAACGCAGTACTTGACAGTACTTTATGTGCGAGCTGTCACACTGCTAAATAATACATGGGAAATAAAATCCACATGAAGAAACACACACGGCAGCTGCCTCTGGTTTTGCATTAACAGGACATATGATTAGCCAGTGCCTTTGAACATGGTTTGACTGGCTAGTGCCGCTGTTGTTGCAAAAGAAGTTGAGATCGGCCAAATTCAAAGTGAAACAGCAGTTTCTTTTTTAGACCCAAACACAGGAAACGTGCTGTCATTGTGTGTTTTTTACACCCGCCCCTCTTTTTTGTGGTCACTCCAATAGTGTTTTGTCACAGTAATATTTGAGCAAATTGGCAATTACATTTTGCTCCGATCTGTTGAGTCGCATGCTTTTGCCTCGGCTCATCTTTTGGTGAATGCCGGGCCTCTCTGCCGCAGAAATGTGTCTTTTTCAAATCATCTCCGTGATTGGGAAGCTCTCAAAGGCGACTGTGCTGCAGACAGAGACTGAGGCTTTTCATTTTCTCACTAATTAACTGTGTCATTACATCCGGAGCTAAACTGAGAAGTTGCACTTTTTCACTTTTCCCAAATTGGTTTTCCAAAAGGGAAAAGACACAAGTATTGAGCTCCCCCCCCAATTTTCACACACATTACACTGCATTTTCTCATTTCATATGGCCTAAAATAAACATGTCAGGTCTGTAAGTTGCACTGCTCTGCCTGGGGGCGTTCTTTCTTACCCTGAATAGACAGATAAACCGGGCCTATTGTCGTACGGTGTCGTTTGTTGGATAATGATTGAGAAAAGAGCTGCAGGCTTCTGAGCTGGCAGATAGGCTGCCCTACTTCTAAATGTGATTTGGAGTTGGGTGCATGTGTGTGTATATGTCTCTGCGTGTGTGCGCACATTCATCTCACTTCTCTCATCTTGTTCCAGCGCGCCACATAGAAAGCCTCAAGGTCTCGTTCTCCCGGCTGCCATCGTTCAACCTCCCCAAATTCGGATTCGCTTTTTGCCTCACCACCTTGATGCCACATTTACCCTGCGCTCTTCTTCTTCTCTTATCTCGGGTCGACGCTGGCTATAACGCACAGAGATGTTTTGAAATGTGATTGACGTCCTGGTGAAACACCTCCATTATCTGCCCCAGACGTTTGAGACGTAACGTCTTCCTTGTGCCTATTTAGACACACGCAGAAATGCGGCATATCAAACCTAATGCTGCCCTCAGACCCAGACAGGGGCACAGATTGACAGCAGTACGTCTGAATTGTCTCCCGGCCCTCCTCCTCAATTGGGTCGGTGTGAGTGTTGACTTGATGACTATGATTTATGTAATTAACGATCCCTCTTTGTTTGTCTCCAATTGGATAAATGATGTGCGCAAACTTCCACTTTTCCACTGCGTCCACTCAGCCACCAGCATCATATCAGTTCTCTGCTGCTGACCGAGCAGATTAATGTGGCTGTCACTCAGATCAGGACCCATGTCCCTGCCTGTCAAACCGTGTCCGTTCAGTGTCTGTCATTCAGACAGCAACAGGTTCTTAATATAGATGGAGCGAGCCAAATGAGGGTTATGATGAGGCTCTAGAACAGAGACAGCACTGGGTTTATGTAACACGCTGCTCTGCAGTCAAAGTTTGAGAAACTGTTTCGCTGCTTGCATTGTTATCTTCTCTTGCATCAACCCATCAGGGCAGAAACACTGACTGGATAATGAGAGGGGAGACGGCCCGTAAGCCGTCTAATCATATGCACTGGAGGCATTAGCATATATTTAGAAAGTCAGTTTCCCGAACTTAGTGCTTTTGTCATGTTGTCTCCAGTTTCCCTTTGAACGATGTGATCCCAATTGAATTTCCGTGTTCTTCTCAGCTTTGTCAGGTTTAGATTCTCAGTCTTTGTTTGAACGTGTTTGGGGTTAAAATGAAGTCAGAGCTCCTCGGAATTCCTTGTTATTTCTGTCATTGACTCACCTCACCCCTCAAGGACAGCAGTGGTTTGAGGGCTGTGTCGGAAATCCCCCACTTATCCCTGTACAGTCCACAATACAGTGAGTGTGGTCCGAATGTTGAGTGATATTTTGATATCGTATGGAGTGCACTTGTGGTTTCCAAGAGAGGACAGAGGGCAGCGGGAACAGCCCGACCTGTCGTCATAATGCAAATATGAGCAGAGGAGAGAATCACAGCACAGACAAGTTTATTTTCGACAGCTTTAAAGTATTTAAATGAACTTTCCATTGGCACGTTGTTCCATGTCAATTATCTGCAACACAGCCGTAATAAGACGCTGTCTAGTAAAGTAGGAAATACTGAATGAGTGTCTGATTTCGGGGCTCTGCCTCCGTTATCTCAGCTAAAAGTATTGCTGGATTGACCTTCACTGACGAAAAAAACATTTGCCATCAAACCCCTGTCACCTATGGATGGTATGATACCAGCCAATCCCATCAACAGTGAAGGTCACATCAACAGCCATCCAAAAAACTATCCTGAGTATCCTTCACACACTGAGTCTTCAACACTCGCACTCTGTAGGTTTTTATGGATGGGAACAAACTCATGGTCCCCACATGATGTAATTAGGGAAAGAGTCTCTAGGACGCATCATCTGGTAACCATGACTTTGTGCCACTCCAACTCTTGGAGGATCACGTTGCGAGAGTTATCGTCTTGACTATTGTTTGCTTTGAATTTTAGTACAGAGACTCTCCACAGGATTAATTGTAACATCTCAGGTGATCCTAAAACTCTTCGTCGGGTGCCCCCATTCTGTCAAAGTTAAATTTGTGAATGCAAAACTACCGGCATTCCCATAAGCCTCAGCTTTACTTTGTGATGCTGATTTGATTTCAGCGCCGAGCTCTGCTTTGCCTCACGGAGCTGCAAAGAATGCATGTAGACTCTTGTTTGCGGACAGTGTCACGAAACTGGAGCAGCGATCATCTCTGTTATCACACCGAGTTCACTGTTTATCTCCAGAGCAGTCTTTGGTTCTCCATGAATGACGGCCATTATTGCATTTGACTCCATTTAATTAGCTGTCGCTGAGCCTGAGCGCGGACCACAAATGAAAAAACATAATACGCTGCTCGATCGGTTGACTTGAAATGAATGCCGCGGCGATCTGAACAACTTGATGCAGGGCAGATGAATATGCTCATTGAATGGTGTCATGCTTTCAGTGTCATATGGTGGTGCAACCTGTCCAACGTCGACATGGCAGGTTGGACCTGTCTCAGTCCCTTAAGACACTGGTCTAAGCCACTCATCATTGAGCTTTATGAAAGCTCTCACACACTCCTAAAGCCTGTTCTGGGGGCTTTTTGGGACATGTTTGCATGTAAAGCACAGATGGCGCCCCTGATTTACCACAGCCCGTGTTTACCAAAGCGGGGGTTAACACAAAGCCAGGCATTTGGCCTAAAACTTGATGTTGTGTCAATAAAAGATTTGTCACCTAGATAATAACTGTTGCCTTTGTGTTTTCCTGGTTTCCATCCATCGGGTCCCTCTGTTACGTTAGTCGTTGGTTCCCCAGTGATCTGTCCGTTCAGATTAGTGTTTCCAGACGCTTGGCAACAGAAACACTGCGCAAATATTTCCAGGTTAATTAAATGCAGAAACCAGTCCAAACTGATTCTAGGTTATAATTCATCATTTTTTTTTTGCACTGTAACAATGACATTATTAATTTTCTCCAGCCAGGAGTTTATGTTATGTTCATGAAACTTTGTGGAGGGGTGGGGCTTGACCCAAGAATGACACCATTCCATCTTGATGTGGATCCAGGATTTTTTATGTGTGGCACGTTTACAGGGCTGTAATTTATGAGTGAGTGCAATTTGATGCTGGTCCAAATAAAAATCTGGATCGAGAGTTCTCATATCGTCCCTTTTTCGAGCCCATAGGGAACATTACTGCCCATTATTCATGGTTATTTTATCAAGTAATTGAGTCCAAGCTGACACCTTCAAATTGCTTTTTTCATCTGACATTTTGAGTCTTTGATAAAATAAATGACTATGTGAAATATTTCAACTCTTAATTTTCTGTTGACTCATCCGTTGATTCGACATTTGTCCCAGCTCCAGAACAATGTTGACGCTTTCTTTATTGAATGATAAGACCCAAACCACACACAGTCCTCTGTTCTAAACACTGAAGTCACATCACAGATGTCCATGTTGACACATGCAGTAGCAGGATAAACATACATTACATGGGTGTAGATCAGTGATGCACCCCCCCCCCCTCCCCCCGCACTAGCTGCTAAGGGGATTTTGGGGCCTGTGAACTGACGGCGTTTGTTCCAGTAATCCTATTACTCCGACTGCTGCTTCACCAGACTGCTGCATTGGACAGAGCTACAGTCATCATCACCATCATCACCATCATCATCATCATCATTATCACTGCGGTCACTATGATACCTATGATATGATACCTATGAGCCCGCCAGCCAGTCCTCGTTAAATGATGTACCGCCATTTTTGTCTGACCTGTGGAAAATATGCATGGCCCTACTGCAGCTGTCTTTTCTGTAATCTAAACTCATAGGCTGAGGGAATCCTGATTGATAGCCGGACAGCCTCACTTGTTGAGCCACTAAAGCGCTTTATGAATAATCTGGTGCTGTTTCCAAGCTCCAGAGAGAGGGAGCATGATTCACAGTTGCTAACTACAGCTGGCAGGTGAGATGATCCATTGACATCCTGCTGTGGTAATCTACCAGTTTTGTGCTTGTCAGTTCATTGTTTTAACCAATAAGCTCCAGCTTTACATCTGATATACCTCCATTTTTTCACCTTTAACCAAAATGATGCCAGAGAGTGCACATACCTCTGCCAAGGCCCAACACCTCCCTCACATTCATAATTAACAGTCCCTTAGACATGCCTGATTTTTCTCCATTAAGATCCTTGAATCACTATCAGACAAATTTAGGCAGTGTTTCGCCCAGAAAACACTGGCAGTGCTAAAGAGAGTGGGTTGCAGATCTGATTTAATGGTGCCATCGTGGTTACTTGATTATTAAATTAAGGATCAAATCATTCTGACAAATAATCAAATCCTGTCACTTGCCCTTAAAGTTCTTAAACAGGTTATTAGCACACAACGCTTCTTTCCACAGCCACACCAACAATAATCGGATCTATTTTCTGTCATTTCAGTAATGGTTAGTTATGTGATTTGCATTTTAAGGAGACCCACCACTGTCTGTTAATGGAAGAACTTGGAGGAGGATTAAGGGTAAGGGTTGGGCTCTTTGTGTGCAGGCGGCAGGTGTAGGTGCACTTCCGCTCTTGCCTCGTTTCTCTCCAGCAGTCAGGACACGCCTGATTCGTTCCCCTTTTTTAAAAACATGTTGGAGCCCATCTCGAGTTCTTTTGTCTCACACAGATGAGATTAAAACCCGTCGTTACATCACTTTATTGGATTTGGGCTTTTTCTAAGTTATGAAATAATGTGAAATAACCTCCCGCCGCCTCCGTCTGAGAGTGAGTGTCAGCGTGCTCCAGGCGCTCCTTTGTTTTTCCTCCCCGTCCCACGTGACTGACCCTGAGTAGCCGGCGTCAGCGCTCTGGGACTGGCTGTCCTTTTCGTCAGCTAGTTACTCAGGCGTGGGTCCAGATAGCGGAGGAGAGCCTGCCTGGGCCCGCACCGGCCGGGGTGAGCTGCTTCCTCTGACTCATCCCTCATCGCCCTCACCGTTTTCACCGGTGGCTGGTTCTCTCTGCCTCTGCGGAGGCACTCGGTATTCACCTGGGCCACGGTTGATCAGTTCTCTCTGTCAGCCACTATAAACACATCTGCAGTGGAGTCAACAGGGTCACTTCCAGCTGGAACTGGTGCACTGTCTAAGAAATAACTAAATCATGTGAATTATACGGTCGCTACAGTGAAGCACTTGAAGTTAATCCCACCATGGACAGGTCAAATAATATTAGAAGTTAAAGCAGGAGTGATTTTGTTTAAAGAATGTATTACCAAGCAGGCTGCGCAGTATAGGAAACCCTTCAGGGGTCTAGACACTGCTAGTGATTAAGGGGTTGAGAGTGGACTGAGCTTGACCAAGGCTCTTTATGTAAAGACTGGAGGTGAGTGACGAGGACGAGGACGAGGAGGAGGAGGAGGAGGAGGGCCACAGGGAATCATTGAAATGACAGTTGACAGACAAGTGTGCTCATATCAAGTGACAGAGAGGAACTGACAGCAATGACCTGATTGGCTGATGGAAAACGTCCAGCAGTCGAGGAGAGTCGGGATGCATGAAAGAGAATTATTGATGAATCAGATTCCAGTCTTCCCAAATTGGA
This sequence comes from Pseudorhombus dupliciocellatus, assembly GCA_016785235.1. Classification (NCBI taxonomy): domain Eukaryota; kingdom Metazoa; phylum Chordata; class Actinopteri; order Pleuronectiformes; family Paralichthyidae; genus Pseudorhombus; species Pseudorhombus dupliciocellatus. The sequence continues at coordinate 1,116,643 of JAFBJW010000217.1, forward strand.
CTTACAGACATCTGCATTAAACATTACATCTCTTTTCCTAAAACCGTTCGGGGTCTTGTCGTCTGACACGGTCTTTACATGACACACTAATGTAAGTGCCAGCAGACAGGAAAGATTCGATGATGTGCAGTGCCCGCCACCAGCGTATTGTTTTGTTCTCAAAGTGCTCAAATCTGCGTGCGACTCAGCCAACGGGTATAAATTATTGATGTCCCTTCTTCACTTTGCTCATTTTCACATCTTTCGTGCGTGATGTGTTGTTTGTCCATCTGAAGGGGCGAAAGCACAAACGCCAGCATTGAATTTGTATTTTATTCAGCAGAAATGATCACCACCTGATAATAACCATAACAAGAAGAGGACGAATTAGAATACTATTTAGAATTAACAACATTATAGCAGCATCAGACCCTTCCATAGTAAAAGCCGCAGTCGTTCTGCGCCCATGCTGCAGATTCCAGGCTCGCGTGTGACCCCGCTGTTACGGAGGAGTCCCTCCTAAGCAGCCTTTTAAGCGGGCCTTTTTCCCGTTAGCGCTCTTTCTCCCACAGGACCAGACTGCTGCTGCTCACAGGAGGCTGCCAAAAGATTCCAGCCGGCAAGTCGAACCCGTAATATCTGCAGTCAGGCGGAAGCCACTTTCGTAGACGGGCGGCGGCGGCAGGCATCGAAATGCACACATAAAGACACACACACACACACACACAGTTTGCTTTCAGTTTATTTGCCTATCAGGCCGCTGCATCGCCTTCTTTCTCACACACACGAAGTCAAGCAAACGCCTGGCCGTTCGTGATGTGGGCCAAGGTCGTTGTCAGTGGTGGCCGCTGAGGTAATTGCTTCCTCATACACGCTGTGCTGACTAACGATGAGACGTGCCAGCTTCCCCCCAGAGGATTGGGCAACCAGCGCCGCCAAAGGAGGACACTCCATCCTCAGGTTTGGCCCGGGGGCTGAGAGGCTCGTCTTAAAAAAAGCACCACACACAGGGAGAGAGGGGGAGAGAGGTGAGCGGCAGTTTAAGCGCCTCAAGTCTTTGTTCGATCAGAGGAATGTTATGAAACGCAGCTGCCTGATTAGTGATTTCCTTCTCTGGGGGCGGGGGGGTTGGGTGGACACACACACACACACACACGCAGTTGGAATTTCACAACTACATTTGCTAATTGCTTTTCACTTTCGTTTCCCGCTTTCTTTTGATTTCCAAGAAATCTTTTTTCCCCCAGTGTTAAATGCCGGGCTGTTTTCGCAGCTGTTGTTTCTCAGCTCTTCTCTGTTCCCAACAGTCATCTCTTTGTGAACTGATTTGAGAAGGGGGGGGGGGAAAGTTGGGAAATTCCTCAGAGCTCCCCAAATCCTGGGAATTGTAATGAAGGGGTTGCTAGGTTGCGATCTATAGGGCCTATTGTGGACTCCTGTATGGATTCAATGGTACAACAGGGAGCAACAATGACCCACAATGCACCCTGCATTCCACTGCTTTTCAGGATTGTTCAAGTGGAGTGGGGGGTTTTACCCATGATTTCTTATTCCAGGATTTGGTTTGTAGAACCAAAATCCTGCTTATTTATTCTCTCTCGAAATAAACAGCAGGGGAGGAGAAAGTTGTCCAGCTTCTCTGTTGAAATCTGCCAGAAGACAGACATCCGGAACCAAAATAACATTAAATAAAGGAGAGTTAGAGTGTGGTGAGGACCTGCCTGTCATCACCACCTGTCTGAGAGAGGGGATGAACAACATTATGACATCTGAGTTTTCTGTCCTCTGAGACAAACTCCCCAGTTTCCTCTGAGACCTGAGTCCCCTTTCACTCATGCACTTTGAAGATGGATTATATTAGCATGAGTGAGTGGAGTTTGGTGACGGGGCGCCCCTGCCGACATTATCAAACCTTTTATGATTATGACTATTTAAATGTGATGGTCTCATTTTGTATATTTATCTGATGGTTACACGGTGCTGAGTTAAACATACGAAGAAGCTTAATGCAAATGAAGCTGTGCTCTTGATCCCTGTCCCTTACTAAACGGCCATTTTATTGGGTTTATCTGGGCCTGCCATGATGTTCCTAATAAATAGGGAATGACCTCTCGTCTCCCACAGTTTGATCTCGTAATGCGTTTTTGAATTTCCAACACTGGGATCAGAGCCAGTTTATCGCTTCCTCATTTCATGCACATGGCAACAGCAGCGTCGGCCGCTCCGTCTGACGCGCTCATAATAGATCGCAGAGAGCAACGCCGGCTGGAATTTGTCACGCTGTCTGGGGAGACTGATGAGTCTGAAATGCAAACATCCAAAGTGAGGAGGATTTGAAATAAGTACTCTGTCTGTGCGCAGCCGGGACAGCCACGGCATTCCAGGTGCATTCGGAAGGTTTTAAGACCTTTGAAGAGCATGCTAGAATTTAAAGCTTATGTCAAGTGGAGTCTAGCATGGGTGCTGTACAATGAAGAAAACATGAAGAGAGGTAAAACAATGAAATAAAAGGAATATTTTTGTGTGCCTGTTCAGTCCACATGAGTGAAACGCTTTTTTTCATTACAGCTCATGCATTATTCCCATCGGCTGTCTTTCCAAATCTCTCAAACATGATTCAGAGTCTGCAGACTACAGTAACCTGAGCTCTTCTCTGGGACGCCGCTACGCCTCGCTGGACGTTTTCTTAGCTGACGTGCTCGGGTTTACAGGAGGGAACTTTTGTCATGAGCTCTTGGATTGTTTGTTTTCACTGTTGATACCAGGCAGAAAAAAAAAAAAAACACAACAATGTAAGTGCATTAAAAGCCTGAATATTTCACAACACTTTGCACTTAAGCAGAGAAAATATAAAAATTTCATACTTTGGATGATTTTGCTCAATCTCATTTTGCCGCAGCAGAACACTGGCACGAGGTGTGAATTATAGAAGAGCTCGGTGTGAGGGTTGTCGCGCCGGTGCGTTTGTAAAGGTAGCATCTTGGCTCTGCAGGTGTGGAAGACATCGTGGATTGTGGGTCAGCTGTGCATAGAAAGTGTTTCTTCTCACCCAGGCTTGGATTACACTGGTGTTCTGTTGATGTGAGTGAGTTTTCTCTAATGGCTGCTTCAGTTCTGCGTTGTCAGTTTGAGCAGACAAGGGCGTCCGGCAGGTTGATGCCCAGAAATGATGATGCTGCTCAGCCTTTCTTTGAATTGCCTCATTTCATTATTCCCAGCAGAGCAAACACTGTATCCATGCACGTGGATTTTCATGAGCACATAGTGCAATAGAGAGCAATGAAGCCCATCTGGAGTTTGGACTCACACTTTGACACTTTGATTGAATTTCAACACTGAACAAATTCGCTCTCGTCTCTTTGGCGCATTTCCTCTCCTCTCGCTCTTTTCTCTTTTTAATCAGCTCTCTCTGGATCCAGTTCTGTATAATTAGAGACCAACGCGTTAATCACCATGAATCCAGGGCAGGGGGAGCCAGGCATTTCAAAAAGGCACAAGAGGAAGTACGGGGACGTAGAGGGAGGATCGCCTGTCAGTGTGCACGCAGTCACGCACCGTGAGGACACATCCATAACACCCTACTAGTCGTGTTAAAAGGTCACAGTTGCAGGGCTCCCTTACCTTCTCTCCTGTCTGCTCCTAGCTCCTCACCTCGTTCTCTTTTCTCAGTCTCCATCCTGCAAGTGATTTTGCCCTCCCTTAATGTCTTGTTCTGGCTGGAGAGAAGACCATTCACCTTTACTGTAAGTTCACAATAAACACCGGAGTGGACATTTATTATTTCTGCAGGAGCAGTGAACAGAATAACACAGGCCACTGACCTGAGCTCCATCCATTTAGCTGTAGAGTAAAAAATAAATGAGTTGGAGCGATTTGGAACTGATCAAATAACTTTGTGAAAACATTGAGACGGCTCATAGCAATGAACTCACAGGGATTTGATTAAATCTGCAGCTCCAGTCAAGTTTAGTGAGCTCTGACGTGAGTTTGAGGTCATCGCCAGTTTGAGGTTCATTGACTGTTTAAAGATAGACGGCTGCTCGAATTCTCCAAATTCTACAGGAGGGAGTTTCACTGCTTCCTCTCCTTCAGCATAGGAAACACTGGGTTAGTCTTCAAAGTGAGACAGCGTCTCTGTAACTTAGTTGAAATAAAAAAATCATGATCAGAACTATATAGAATAGAATAGAATAGAACGTTTTTATTCCTCCCCCATGGGGGAAACACACATTTACAGCAGCTCCGTGAGAGAAGAAGGTTTTTTTAAAAAAACAAGTAAGGATAAAAAAAAAATATATATATATATATATATACAAAATATTTACAAATATATACATGGTTGGAACAGAGTACAATATCAATAGCATGTCCAGAATGAAGTAATTTTGGATTATTATTATTATTATTATTAGTAGTAGTAGTAGTAGTAGTATTAAATGTTTTAACCACATGGTCTTGTTTATTTAAATTCAGCACTGCTTTGGACTGTGATTATTTCCTGCTTTATTTTGAAATTCCTACCTGTCTCACTGGGCTGTTTCACTTAATTTGTGAACTTCTGCTTTCCTGCTCTTGTGATTGGTTGCCCCACCCTAATAGGTTTCACTAGCTGTATCTAATCAGGCCTCAGTTTTCACCTTGTGCTCCAGGTCAGCTCCCAGTTCTCCAGCTGCATCCTTTAAGTAAGGTAATTCATTTTATTCAACACCTCCCGTTAAAGCCAGTTCAGTGCCAGCTGTTGGAACAGCTCACCCTCCGCACCAAGCTGTGTGTCGTTCACCACATGGAAGGCTTTGGCCCTGCGGTGACTCCGCAGGCCTCGGTAGCTGTTAGCCGGAGGTGAACCCAGCTTGACTTTTAAAGGAAAAGGCTGATGTGAGCGGACAGGTCAGACTTGTGAAGAAACATGTTCAGTGCAGACACGGCTGTTGTGAACCACTCAGCCAACAGAGTGTGGGCAAATGTTTAATTCAGTCGGCGTATTTCATGTTTTGTGTCCCAGAGAAGCACAGATGTAGTTCACCTTGCAGTTTGATGAATATCACTTTTTGCTGTAGCTCCATTGAATTGTTTGGCTGTGTCCTTCCTGCCTTCAGGACTACTGCTGAGGATTTTTTTTTTTTCTTCAAGTATTGAGTAGACTATCAGGGCTGGTACATGAGCTGCAGCTTTATTAAAATGTGCTGATATATTGAAGTGCAGTGCAGATCGTGCTTTAATGCTGACAGATTGTTTCCACTTATGCCCTTAGTTCTGTCATGATGCCAAATGTGCTCAGGACGCACTGATCGGCCTCTCTGTATGCAGCGGCAGTAGGGTGTGTGTGTGTGTGTGGGCACGCAATTGGTAAGGTGATCAAAATAAAATCATTTACATCTGTCGGTCTATATCAGTTGTGTACAAATGATCCAGTATTTGAGAGACGTTTGTTCAATTAAGTTTTCATTGTCTTAAATTCCACCCTCTTATATCAATGTGTTTGCATTAATGGAGTAGAAGTATTTAATCATTTTAGTCAAGCCTTAATTAAAACTCAAGTTTCTCCTGTCGACATGTTAATTGATTAAAAAAGTTTAGCGCTCTCTAGTGGACAGATCGTGTACTGTGGAGCTTGTTCGTCTCCCTGCTGTCTCGCACGCTGTTTGCTTTCGGATGGAATTTGTTTTTAATACTCTGTAAAATAAACACCTTTTTCAACAACTTGTGTGGTCGTGCTTCCTTGTGGTCATTTCTTTGTCCATCCTTGAGCTGGGTTATTGGGGGGGGGGCTTGATCACTTCCCTTTAAGTTTTGCCTTCATTATTCCACTGCTTGGTTTGTTATCGCTGCCTCGTGAAAATGGGTGTTAATGAGATGCTGCTGATGCGTTTTTCAATGTGCTCTGCCTTCTAGTGTTGTATCAAATGTGATTCCTGTTATTTGTGGCCTTCATTATTCCACTGCTTGGTTTGTTATCGCTGCCTCGTGAAAATGGGTGTTAATGAGATGCTGCTGATGCGTTTTTCAATGTGCTCTGCCTTCTAGTGTTGTATCAAATGTGATTCCTGTTATTTGTGTGTTTGTGTTGTGTGTGGGGGGGGGGGGTGTAGCTTGATCTTTTATGTTGATATTGGTTTGATGCATTTTTGATTCTCCCTGGTATTTATTGCCTTTTAATATTTAAAAGAAACCAGTCAACAGAAAGCTTATCTCTACCTCTAATACCAGTATTCACTTTTTCCCCCATCTGGTTCCTCAGTATGAATTCAAGGCGAAGAACATCAAGAAGAAGAAAGTGAGCATCGTGGTGTCTGTGGACGGAGTTAAAGTGATACTGAGGAAGAAACAGAAGGTAAGAATACTGTCATCAGCTCCACATGAGGGGAGAAACTCTTTTAGCTTTAAAGCTCTCCAGCTTTTTCCAATGAAAATATAGTGTTTGAACACGATTGGTCTCGTTTCTTACAGAGGAAAGAGTGGACGTGGGATGAGAGCAAGATGCTCATCATGCATGATCCCATATACAGGTCAGTCACACCTGTCTGTCTCTATTGTGCTGCGTCCAGGTAACATGTTATCTTTACATCCTTGCACCTAGTGGGTCAAACATGTACTCTGTAAATAATACAGTGAAACTGCTCTCCAGCTCAATCAGCTGAGGCTTTATAGGCCATCCCTTGCACTTTACTGTGCAGGACTTAATGTGCTTTAATGTTCTATATATGCTAAATGCAGTCACATGCATAATCTAGCATCATGAAAAATGTAAAGCTTGTGCATGTAGTTGGTAGAGCATATGTAAGTTTGGGATATGGTACAACAAAGTTCCAGCCTGATTAATATCACAATAAAAAAAGTTTAGTTTAGTAGTTTAGTTTTGGTATCTGTGGTGTTCTGCAGGATTTTCTACGTGTCCCATGACTCCCAGGACTTGAAGATCTTCAGCTACATAGCCCGAGATGGCTCCAGCAACTCCTTCAGATGCAACGTGTTCAAGTCGAAGAAGAAGGTACAGCAGACGTGCAGCCAGACGCTTCCTTGGAAGCATTCATGGAAAATGAACTGTTTGATTATTATTGCTACCTGTATTTGTTAAATATCAAGAAAGAGCATCACTTTAATGTTATGCACCCCCAAGACATTTCACTTTCTGTGACCAGCTGCCTGTGACTGAAGGTTATCTGTAGTCTGTTAACTTTTTTTAACTCCATGTTTAATTTCCTGAATTCACCTGCCAAGTTGATCAATTGCCGTTTTGAAATTTGATCTTTAATTTCTTGGGGCTCCGTTAATATCCGGTGGCGACTGCACATTCCAGACAAGCCTCTCTGTGGCACCTGTCTGGAGCTGTATGTGTGTCACTGCAGTGGTTGCAAGTCACTGCTGTCTTGGCTCCGAGGTCCGCTAACACCGGTCAGCTGTAATAACGATGTCCTGCAGAAGTGAAGCCAAGGATGATGGAGTGTGTGCATATTAAGTCTGTCCAGAAGAGGCAGCGGGTTGTGGAAGGACACTGGCTGGAGGCAAAACATGCATTCTTTTTGAAAACTCTAAACGTCTTCGACACCTTGTCCCTCAGACGCAGGCCATGCGTATCGTGCGGACCGTGGGTCAGGCCTTCGAGGTGTGCCACAAGCTGAGTCTGCAGCACGCCGAGCAGGACGCAGACGGTCAGGCCGATGGAGAGAGCGATAAATCAACGGAGGAGGCCAACAGTGATGGTGAGCTCCGCTTGAAATGCCTCTCTGCTCTCAACACACATGAGGGGTAGTAATATCACAGCAGAATCGCATGACTACAGAGAAGTGTACTGAAATGATTATCAGATTAAAATGCATTATTTAAAGCAGGCTCTAATATCCAGTTTTAATTTCCATTTATATTTTTTTATCAATGCCTATTACTGTTCTCTTCTCTCTTCATAGCTTTAAAAAAATATCAATCTGAACCACAAATCAAGATGGTGACAGGCCTCTTCAATAATCCAGATAAAGTTAATTTAATGTGATTTAATAAGAGGTCTTTTTGGTTTTTAGACTAACATGAAGTTAATGTGTTTCCATGTGCACAAGTTGTTATATCAGGGGTCTTGCTTTAGTTTCAACACAAATGCAAAACAAATGTGTCACGATTAAAAGCTGCAGAGACTTACATTTATTAGCCGAGTATAAGAGATTTTGGCCATTGCTCTCAGAGAAATACCTTATATTTAAACATGGTGTTTATGAACCTTGATTTTTGTTCACATGACAACGTCCTTGACCTTCCCCTTAGTGATTACATGCCTCCTTGTGGCCTAATTGGAACCATCACACCTCAGTGGCTCATTAAATCAACTCGGTGTTCTAACAACATGGAAGTGTGGTCACTGGAGTGTTCAGCTCTAAAACAATCTCGATCTGAGTGTTGCCTTTAAAGGCGTCCACGTCACAAGGCGGGGAGAAGTAACTGGGTTCTAACTTTCACATGCGTGGGCCGCACCAGAGAGCGGCTGTCACTGGTCCCAGTAATGACTGTAATTTGCATGGTGGATGAATAGTTATCTGATATTGGGCTAGAATTGATGACAGGCAGAGAAGACAGTGACGGTAAAAATACCGTGCGCGCAACAGCATTAATTTCAGCTTTAGTTGTATAAATGAGTGCATCCATATTTGTGTGGTTTTCAGGCTCCTATTCATTATTGTACCACGAAGCCGGAATACAGCTGGGCTAAAGTCCACAAACTGCATATAGTAACTGCAATCATGCAGTAAATGAATACATGTGTAATCAGTATATGATGAAGCATAGAAACAGGACAGGTGTTATTTATTTATTTGTTGTTTTATAAAATGCTTTTTTCCATTTTAGTAGAAACTCAAATCCAGAAGTTGTTTTTTTGTTTTGTTTTCTTATCCTGACCGCTTCCCTCCACAGGGCGCAAACTGACAGGAGCCGAGCGAGGGGAGGAGGAGGAGGACAACAAGCTCGGAGGAAGGCGAGGAGGAGCAGAGGACTCTTTGGCCGGCACGTCGCTGTGCGAAAAGGCCGTCAGTGAAATCCTGCAGAGCCTGGCTGAACTGAATGTGGTGAAACCTGGACAGACCATCATGGTGAGATGCTGTTGAAAATCTAGTGGAGTTGACATGTTTGTTTGTTTGTCTGTTTGTTCGATGCATGATCCAAGTCTTGTCTTTTATTTACGGACCTCGGGCCCCAGCAGTGACCAGCTGTTTCATCAGGTCAGTTAACTCCAAGGGAGGGGGAGAGACTGAAAGGAGAGACTCAAGTCTCTTGTGTCCCCATCACGTCCTACAAAGAACACTGTCTATCCTTTATGGGTCAAGCTGTGGTGAACTCCCAGAAACAAATAGATCCATATACATTGAGCTTTGTTAGGTCAGGGTTTAATGAGCAATATGAGTCTCACAAGGCACATTTTCAGTCTTCATCATGCACTTCTCCTTAGAGACAAAGTGACACAAATGGGAAACTGAAGGAGTTGAAATCCTGCCTTCTTTGTCACACCCGCTGAGCCGCCCAATCACAGCTGACCCAGTTCCGCTGTCAGAAAGGTGCAGGGGGTTTCCACAGTCGCTCAACCGTCCCACGGGGGCTTCCGTTGAACGTTTACAATCCTCTTTTATCGTGGCAGCCTTCCTTGTCACGGCCTCCGAGCAGCCGGAGCCTCACAGCAGCAGCAGCAGCAGTGAAGGTTCCTCTCTGGCAACACTGGAGGCTGAGGTATAGCACCAGCGGCCACCTTTAAATCAGTGTGTGTTTGCTCCTCTGTTCTTACAGCTACAGGATATCGACTGTGCTCTGTTGATTCATTACTTTGGCCGGGGTGTGTTTTGATGCTATTATCTGGCCACAGCGCTGCCAAATGGATCATTAAACTATCAGAGTACAGCGCAGTGCTTTGTCATCTCCTGCAGCACCTGACCAAATCATTGACTGCAGCTCTCATGACTTCATACACTTGGCAGCAGATGCTGCAGATACGAAACGACCCGGTTCACCCGGGCCTGACACAACCATGGTACTCTGCTGGCAGGCGCTGAATCCTTTTGAAATCAGGAACCGATCTCTCAGTGGCATTTCGAGTAGGACAGATTGAAAAAGATGTGAACATTGCAGGCTTTTAGCGTGTCATGATCTGCGCCTTTGGATTTGTTACCGGAGTGAGTGTGGTAAACACACCCGTGCTGATAAAGGGGGAGAGAGAGGCATTCGAGTCGGGAACCTGCATATTCCTGCTGGCTGTAAAAAAAAAAAAAAAAAAAAAAAAAAAAAAAGAAAAGGGGACACTTAATCCCAAAAAACTCCAGTCTGCTGCTCCCTTTTGATTTCTCAGCAACGGCACCATAATCCCACGAGGGGTTCAGGAGCATCTGCTCGCGACAGATAAGCAAAGAAGTGAGGGAAGAGATGACTCAAAGAAAGAGATGAGCAAAAAGGAGATGAGGATAAAGAAAAGGGCGACGGGCCAGAAGATGCATAATATGAATGATGCTGCTGCAAACAGACAAAATAAACATCTCCAGTCTGTTTGGTGGTGGTGGTCACAGCTATTTAAACATTTGACGTTAGTTAGTGTTAAATATTGTTTGCAGCAATAGCATCTGATGTGCAACATCACTGTTGCTGGGACGCTCATCGATTCATAACGGACCAGTTTCACTTTATTTTTAGCTGTTCTTCTACATCAAGGCCCTGCTGATTGAATAGTTGTACTCATTTGTTTCCACGTGATTCTCACATCAAAAATTGATATAAACCTTTATTACTTCAATTACTTCACAGAATTCTTAATCAGAGTAGTCAGACTACGACGACCCCTCTGAAGTGATTGCGCTCCACTACTTGTACTACTTTGCCCTCTAGTGGTTTGATGAAGGAAGCAGTTCAGGTACACACTTCCTCACATCTTTGCTGACATTAACATACTGTAGCTATACTAGCATACTGTGCAAAGCAGCTTAACAGCATCTATTTCTCCAGGACTGCGTGTTATCAACGGTCATCTGGAATTTGATCTCAAATCCAGAGAGGAAAGAGATGGAAGACAGTGTGTGGTTTAATGAGCTAAGAGATAATTTCACTTCCAAAGAGGTTACAGTGGGGAGCTCTGTCAGGGAAGATGCAATTTATAAGCAGGATTCCATCTTTGTCTATTATTATTTTACTGCTATAACCCTTCCATCTATTATTTTTGTTTTATTTTTGTCTGTGTTCAGGATTTTGATCGGCGATCCGTCTTCACTGTGACATCTCAAGGCATCACTCCCGGCAGCCCGTGCTCGCCGTCTCTCACTCCGCTGGCGTCGCAGCACTACCTGCAGCTTCTTCAGCAGCAGCTGCAGCAGCAGCAGCAGCACACGCAGGTGGCCGTCGCACAGGTGAGAAGCAGAAGCTTTCAAGTCTCTTTGACCCACTGTACAAACGACAGCTGTGGCTAGGGTCATCATACAGCAGCTATGGCTCTTTACTCTTGTGGAAAAACTCCACAGAGCAGATGTGAATTAAGAACAGGCGTTATTTCCTCACCTAAGACTTGTCATGTTTTCCCTGAATGCACAAATTAATTTACATCTTTGTCGCAATTCTGTATTTTTCCTGACTGATGTATCCAGAGGATGAAAAAGAACAATTGTGGCATCCTTCATCTTAATTTATTTAGGCTGCAAGTTCATCCTGTTTTCCTGAAGCACTTGTATACTCATGGTGTTCCACTAGGGGGCAGCAGCAACACAGATATGCGAGGACAGGTGGCGCGGCGTCAGAAAACAACCTGTGCTGAAATTAAAAGCACACAAATGTGTATTTAACATCGCACGAGATTCACAAGCCTGCACCTGAACTGCAACAGATTCATGTTTACTTTTCTAACCGATACTGTTGATTGAGTGCTTTATCAAAATGAACCTGTCAGTGAATCCATCCTAAAATGACGGTGAGCCTCAACAGATTAAACATATGAGCAGGATTAGGAACCTGTTTTAATTTAATCTCATAAATCAAAACTTGAGATAATGAGCAATAATAACTCTTCAAACAATGGCTGTAATTGCTTTTGCCTCAAATCAAATGTTTGTCTTCCTGCTGCAGGTGCAGCTGCTGAAGGATCAGATGGCGGCAGAGACCGCCGCCCGCATGGAGGCTCAGGCCCGCGTGCACCAGCTGCTGCTGCAGAACAGGGACCTGCTGCAGCACCTGGCCCTGCTCGTGCAGCAGCTGAAAGAGCTGGAGTCCCAGTCACCAAAAACGGCACCGCCAGAGCCGCCCCAGCACGAGCCTCAAGAGAACGGCCACGGTGAGTTCCTGCAGGGGAGCAGCAGCTCCTCAGACCTACCTAGTTTCACTCTCCCCTGTGGGCTTTTGGGGATGACGATGACATGCATGACAAAGGACCATGATCCCTCACTGACTTCCTGTCTGTGTCAGTTGTGCTTGATGGTGCAGAACCACAGTTCCCTGGGAGTGAAGGCAAGTGCTTTTCCTTCACTTCACCCATCAGAGAGATGAAGACACCCAAATTTAAATGAAAGATTGAGCCACAGGATTCAAAGCAGATAACAAGATCCATTTTGGATTAATGGGTTATGAGGCATCTCCAGGTACAGTTGTGAACGCTGGTGAATCAGTGACCCTCTGGTTAACCGATGTCCCGTGCTGCCTCCTGAGCAGTTTACAGTTTTCATTTGTGTGTGAGGCTGCGCTCAGACAAAGCAGTGATTTGAGTAAACTGCTCACATACTTTGCTTCAGCATTTTGACTTGATCGTGTTGCTAAATGAAAAGTCAGGGGATCGCTAATTGGTAATTAGATCAGTAATCACCAGTCATTCTCAGGGGAATATCAAGGCCCGACTCAAATTTCACTGCACTCCATCCAATGAGAAAATAATTCTCAGCTTTCACTCAAAATCACAAATGTTAACATGATACGGGAGCTAAAGGAGTAAAGGGAGCACCACAGGCATGGGATATATCCTCAGAGGACCATGAAGGCTGTCATTAGCAGGGCTGATTAAAGCAAACGTTTTGTATTCCGATTCAAGATGTGCATTCTGTTGCTTTCAGGGAGAATTTTCAGTGTACTCTTATTTTGGTGGAGGATTTTTGTGTGTGGTGCATTTCTGAAGTCTGTCACACCCCCAAACCCTATGGTGTCCATATGTGCACTGTCAGTTGGGTCGGTTGTGGATAGCACAGCACATATTATTTTGTGCTAAATGTCCTCACTCAACAAGGTCTACCCTCAAAAGCCCCACTGTACTTTAAGTCCCACACAGCTCTGCCGTGGGTGTTTTTTAAACCTGACGCATCATGTTTCACGCTTGTATTAATCATGTCAGACCTGATGGAAAATGCTGCTCTGGCTGAACTCAGATGTGGCTGCTCCAAGCTTCCACTAACACACACTGTGCTCCTGTATTAGAGCATGTTGTGGTTCAGGGATGATTTTCTTGATTTATCTTGTTTTTATTCTTGACGCTCGTTTCTTTCATCTTTTCCAGATGCCCAGCAATCGTCCGTCTCTACCCTAGCAAAGTCCCTGTCTCTAAATCTGAAGAATCACTACAACCAGACCTCGGACCAGCTCATCACCTCCACGCCGGCATGGCTGCTGCAGACCTCCCTGTCCCCCACGCAGGTGGACAGCGCCGAGTCTTACCTCAACCTGCTGAACCTGGAGAACAGCGCCACGCCGGCCGCGTCCATCAGCAGCAGCCTGGACCCGTTCATCAGGGCCAACGGGGCGGTGGACGACAAGGAGCGGTCCTGCAATGAGATGGTCCCGTTCACGTCGAGCAACTCTGACAACGGGGACGAGAAGTAAGTGGGCCGACCTGTTGATCGCAGAGAATAGGATGCTGGTACTGAAACAAAACACAAACAGTAATGGGGACCAGTGTTAGGCATCCTGGGCTGTGTCTCAATTCAAGGGGACGTCCTTCTAGACATAGCGACGACCATCTTGCGATGCAGAACTAAAATGAGTCGGCCAGCTCTACGGAACCTTTACGTGCTGCGCCTTTGTCACCAAGCAACGCGGCTGCATTTGGAAATGATAACGTTTTGAAGTCCTTGATTGAGCCTTGGTTTCCTTGGGATGAAAGAAAGCATTTTTGGGAGGCTTTGGCTCCTTCACATCTCTTTAAATGCAGCCCCTCCAGTGAAACACAGCTTATGAGTCAGTTAGCTTTGGGCTACAGTTTCCTTTGCCCTAGCCAATTTTTTTAATTTTTTTTTTCTTTTACATCTTTAAGACTTGGCCAAATCAGCTCTCAGCTATTTCTGTGCACAAAGAACCACGTATGAAATCACAGGATTACTTGAATGGTGAAGAACTTTAAACATCCCTTCTGTGGCTCCAGTCGGTTTGTGTTTGAGGTAACCACTTAACACAGCGCGACACGCAGCCGGGGCTTTTAGTGTTATTAGTGGAGAACAGCTCATCTCAGCAGAAACAGTCTGCAGCTAATGAAAGTGTGACTATAATCAGGGGATTAGAGAACGCGGGGACAAAAGGGCCGGGGTCAGACAAACAAAGAGGGGATCAGGTTGGAGCGAATCGGAGAATGAGATTTAAAACATGGAAACTCCATCAGCTTTACCTCCCGTCCCAGTGTTTTGTTCTCGGGCTTTGAAGAAGCCATTAAAACATGTTTAGAGAGCAAAACGTTGAATTTTAATCTTTTTTTTTTTGGAGCTAAACAGGGGGGCATTCACGATAATTGGTTTTGCTATTCAGGGATGTTTGGTTCTATTTCTCATTGTCTTCCACATTTTTCTTCATGAGCGTTTTATTCTCAAGGTCCAGCCACTTCTTAGTTAAATGCATGTATGTAGTCGCAGCATGAAATTGCATCTAAATGAGCTTTTAATGTCTTTAAATGCATCCCAAAGACCAGCTGTGGTTAAAAAATAACAGACTCTCTACATTAGATCAAGCAGAGCTCGCTCGCAGAACAAACTCTTGAGGCCTGTTTCTTTTTTTCTCACTCACGCTGAACTCATAATTCATCTTTCCTACACACAATACATGGCTGGAATCGTCTCAGTGGCGGAGTGTGTTTGGCACGATCAGATTTTGGAATTTTCTCTTTGTGTATTTGTGTGTGTGTGTGTGTGTGTAGCCAGACTCTCATCCTGTGGTTTCCTGCAGCCCGGGCATCTCGTCCAATCCCAGCTCCAGTCCCCTTCACAACCTGAAACCCGACCCGCCCACACATGTCAGAATACATTTTTCTTGCGTAAAGGGGCAGAGAGGGGGAATAAAAGGGAAGACAAAAGGGAAATTTAGATCTCTTCCAAAGAGGCATTTTGTTACTGTACATTTCCATCTGAATATTAGTTTCATCTGGGCGGTGTAGTGTGCCAGATTGAGCCCTCTCCCTCTGTTTCCCTTTATACGCTGAATAAGAACCAGCATCTTTTCTTCTCCTCCTGAGCGTCTCTGCTTCACCGCGGTCAGTTTTCTGCCCTAGCACCTCAGCAATGCACCAGTAAGGTAGTTTATGTTCGTTTCTGCTTCATCCTCCCCCATTGCCCAGTATAATCCGATTTTACTCTGAAGGAGCAATCCAGTGAAAAATCAAATGAAATTGAAACAAATATGTGAAACAAGTTAAATTTTCTAATTTTGAACAGAATGTCGCTGGTAACACGCTGTCGAAGAGGGGGGAAAAAAAATCAAACCATAATTATGATAAATAACAGGTCAATACATTTAATCCAAGGTGACAGAAAATAAGTCAAAGTCCAACAGTGTTTTAGACCCAATACAAACAAAGCGAAGGGAAAAGACGACAGCTGCAGAAATGGAAACTCCTGTCAAACTCTTTGCATCACTTTTGGTGCAGTCCACCTCCTCCGCCCCCCCCCTCCACCACCCGCACATTTTTATTGCTTCTATTTGCTTTTGTTTTCTGGACTTCCCCGGCAAATCAATGCTTACAGCCTGAGTGGCCATATTTTAGCAGACCGATACTCCTCTGCCATTCTGCCTCACCGTGTCTGCTCCTCCTCTTCCTCAGTGCTGCCCATGCAGAGCAATAGGATTCCCATTATTAGCGCTGGTTTAGCTCTACATCACGCAGGCACTGCCGCCCAACATGGACCGTAGCTGTGTGTGTGAACGCCAGCTGGGACCTCGGGCACTTCTCTGTGTGAACACTGCATATGGTATGTTGGCACCGTAGTCAACGCTGTAACAAACAATGAGTCACACTTTACACAGCCATCAGAAACACAGAGTAGGATGTTGGAGTAGACTTAGATCACATTTTGTATATATAACAGTTCAGAGTTCCACCCACAAACTATTAGAGTCACTGGTTAACAGTAACCATGACTATTTTACTAACGCTAACATGCTGCTCCTGAGCCATCATCCGTAATGTTAGTGGATTGGCACATTAACCTAGGGGAAAACTAATGAGCATCTACCGGATACCATAACAAGAAATGTGAACCTCATGGCGTAGCTAGATCTAAAGGGGATCACCTATAGTTCAATACAGACGAACACCATCTGGGAACATTCTGTACATTACGTTGCAATCGAGTCACACGTGGCCCATTAAACGGCTCTACCAAAATTAATAGTAAGGCATAGAGTAGCTGCAGAAGTGAACACAGCAGTCAACCAGGTGTTGCTAGATGAAATGTTACTCAACGAGACGCTAGGATACGTTCTCTGCAGATCCAGTTCAGCCCCACATTGTGATCCCAGGAGCCACGCTGCTAAAAACTGCAGCACTGCCCACTCGGAGCAGAAAAAGACACATATGGTGGCCAGACTGTATGAACGCCCAACTATATTACTCACGAGTGAGTCATGATTTCCTCTGGCATCATATATACTACACTCTCTTACATTTTCGCTCTCTGACAATACTGCATGGGGAATAATCGCATTTTCTGGCCCATCTCCTTATCTCCTCTTCCTTCCTGTTTTCTCCCTACTTCGTCATTAATGTCATCCGTGTGTCCAAGCTGCAGCGGCTGCCTCGTTGGTCACTAATCAGATTGCAGTGATCCCACTGGAGTTTTAATGGCTGATGTCGCTGTGCATTTGGAGCTTCACACGTCGTTGGGAGATAGAAAGTGGAGGATTTGCTGTGTCTGGTTGAATGTGATACCTGATGGGGTCAGATAGGGTTGAGAGCAGCTGGTTGGAAGAGTGGGAAGCTTCTTTAAAATCTCCTCACTCCAAGTTCTGGATGCGCATGATCATATGTATCATTTATAATATCATTCATCTGCTGTTCTTTATTTTTACTGTGAATACTGTTGTTGCTATTCTCGGCCCTGTCCCTGACCGCATCTTGGATTTTTAAATCTGTGGGACTAACTTGGTTAAACAAAGGCTAATTATGATAATGTCGGCAGTGACATGACTGAGCTCTTTCTGTGCTGCAGACACCACAAGAATTTGTCTAAACTTCTTAGACCCCTTTGCTTCTCTGGTGTCTGTATTGATTTTGATGTGACGTTTATTAGGCATAAAGGAGGATCAGCAGAGAAAAGCCTGGCACACAGAGCATGTGTATTTTTAGGCCAGACCGACCGCTGACTGGAGGGAAGTTACACCATCAGCCGGCCGAATGTCGCATGGAAGAGGAATGCCTTTACTGTCCTTGCACAGCTGCACCGTCAAATTAAGCATGTGTTGCGTATAATATGACATGTAACCAAATATTTAAGCAGATTTGACACCAATGTTTGTCAGCCTACAATCACAGAGGAGAAGGAAATGGGATTGAATAACATTCTCATGAGGAGGAAAAAACTGACAGTGCGGCAGCTGGTTGAGTTTAGTACCAGGAACTGTCATCAGGTGGCGTTTTAAGCTGTGTTGCCAACATTTCAGAGCCTTTGATTTGTTTTGTTTTTTTATTATGTAGCAGCAAATGTGACTTTTTAAACAAACCTGGAGCGTAAAAACTCTCCGGCACAACTGCGGGAAAACTAAATAGCAGTTTTGTCCGGGAGAATAGATTTGTGTACTCGCTGACGCACGACCTGGCCGCAGGCATACTACTATCGGAACATCTCTAATCTCTTTCAATGGCTCCTCTGTAGTCTAACTGTCGCCTCTCTTTGGTACAGGTGCGAGGACCCACGCCTGCTCATCCTCTTCCTCATCTAACCATCCCTTATTTTCCCTTGCAATCTGCACAAACAAACTGAACCCTCAGAATAAACACCCAGGCAGCTGCTGCCTTAGTCCCACAACTCGTGCCTCCCATCGCCCCCTCATCCCCCCCCCATCATTTGCTGCACCAACCTGCCTCTCCCTCGGAGCATGGGAAGCTCTCTACCACTGCCTAAGCTCCCTCTCCTCCTCCTCCTCCTCCTTCTTCTCTTCCTCCTCTCTGCCCCTTCTCCTCCCTCTATGTGAGTATTACTCATGACAACCAGCATGCGGAACCAGTGTGTGTCACAAGCATGGGACTGGGCATGTGGTGGATGAACAGTGTGGCTGATTCTGGCTCATGTGTGGCACTCATCAGTGATTTCTCTGCTAATGGCTGCATAATAGGCTCCCATTTACATGCGGATGTGGTTCTGCAAATTCATAACCACATTAGCATGGAGGTAATCAGTGAGTCACGCATGTGCAGAGCGCAGCGCTGCCTGTTGTGGACCAGAGCACTTGTTTTGTGTCTCTCACTTTTCGGCAGGAGAGAGGAAATGTTCTTGTCAGGATTTGGTATTTTGTCAGCCAAGGTTCAGGCTGAATACAGTGGCAGAGGAGACGTCTTCATGTTCCTGTCTTACTCACTGTTATGGCTGTTTGTCTGCAGAATATTTTTGTCTTTTTTTTTTTTTTTTTTGCTCTGTGCATGTTCCATGTGACATCAGAGGTCTCACATATTATACTATTGCATGACATAAAGGCACAATAATTACACATTAGTATTGTTTTCTTGACCACAAGCAAAATAAACCAGAAAGTCAAACTAATATTGATCAAATTATAATGTGAATTATGAGGCTTGCTCTCATTCTGATGCCTTCAGGCACAAGATATTTGATGCTTATTTGAATTGAAATGATTGACAGCTGATATTGGCTCAGGATTGGTGGGGCCCCTGCATCGGCGGGACCTCACAACCAAGGCCAGTTTCCTGATCACAGATTTTGGCTTTAACTATGACATGGCAGCATTCATGTTGAGGGTCGTTTGGGTGAAATTCTGTATAAAGAAGAACCAGAAACACGGTTAATCTGAGTTATCATCTTACTTTGAATAACCTCTGTGTTAAGTCTCTCCAAGTTATTTTAAGTCCATGCAGAACTGAAAGTTGGTGGAAGGTGTAGATATTATTCTTTAGCCTTATTGTGTAATATTTCATGAGAGCTGTCGTAAATGGTCAGAATTGAAAAGGCTCAATGATCTTTTAGTTGGAGAGATGCTGCTGCTGCTGCACTTGTGCTGTAATGAGTACTTACAAATACAAAATGAATGATTAAAATGACCTTTATGCCTGTTAGTCCGTCCTTGTTGGATTTATAGATTTGAAGACTGAATTAAGCGGATTGGAACAGTCGGGTCAGGCACTGGCTGAGATGCAGGTATAGGCTGAATGACTGCACACTACATCAAGATGGAGACGTGGGAGAGGGAGACGTGGTGCAGTGAGGAGGAAGAGGGGGGCATCAGTGTGACAGGAGTGCTGAGTCAAAGTTATGATAATGAGGTCTGAGGAGGACGGCTGCTTCTTGATCCAGATGCAAATGAATCCCCTCATCTTGGGGGTGTGTTCATTGCAAATGAAATCACAAAAGAATAAAACGTTTAGCTGTTATAGTCCATAAATACACTATTTCCCCAGGGGAGGAAACAAGGCGTGTGTCAATATATTTTAAATCAGTGTTTGGTTTGAAATTGAGAGGGTTCTCATCAAACTATTCGTCTGTGGTCATTTCTCAGTTTTGGTTATTTTATTTAGTTAATGGATGTTATTCACATGGTCATAATCGACAGCTGAGACTGCCTTGTAGTTTACTGGTGGGATCTGCTACCATGGCTCCATTTGCTAATGTGCAAGATGGCTGACAATTTACTGTCAAAGTTGGAAGATGAATGCCCCGGGCATGTGTAACCTCTCATGTTGATCCTGACCGACACGGATCCACACCACCAGCCTGGCTCATGAACACTAATGAAACCGCTCGTGATACAGGAGCCGGTGGAGGTTGTGACCTTTATCCCCCCAGTGCTACGCGTGGCATTTGTTTGGATAGGAAACGCTGGGTAATTATGTCTGCTGTTGGTTTCCCTGCACAATAACGACAAGTCTGTCATTAGTACTGTTATCCATGCTGTCCCCTGCACAGAAGCGTAGACGGTAAATAAATCAGGAGCTCACATAAGTTCATTACAGAGACTCGGATTCAACCACAGACCAGATATCATAGGGGGGAACAAAGTTGGCCTCCACCAGTAATACCACCAGATGGGAGGAGCCGGGGAGGAAGCGAGGCTTGTTAGTGAGTCTGGTGTCAGGACTCATTTTCAGAGAGAATGATTGTGCGGCCGTGTGCACTGGTGCTTGTCGTGGCGTTATTGTGGCGCTATCAGAGAAACTGCAATGTAGCTATTCCTGGTGTGTGTGTGAGTCTGAGGGTAAAGCCTTCAGCGCTGTCCTCGCTCCCCCACCGTCCTCCTGCCCCTGTCCCTCTGTGTTTTCCGCTGAGGAGCTGTGGGCGTGGAGATAAGTCTCCAGACAGCCGAAACAACAGGGAGCCTGCAGAGAGAGCGTTACTGTCTTGTCTAGCACCAGCCTGCGAATGCTCAGGTTAATGGGGTATAATGTGACAGACGGCGAGCAGCACTGGCTTCAGGCTCGTTCTCGTACTCCGTGGTTGAGAGCAGAGATGCTGTGAATTCTTTCATTATTCACGAAAATGATCCGAGTTTGAGAGTGAATTTGAATTTGCTTAAATGTTCTGCCTTCCAGTTTAAGCTCGTGTCGTGCTGCTGGTGAGGCAGATCTAGTCAAGCAAAATTCTTCAACCAATAGAATGTCAGGTGTGCTAATGGTGTTTGCCCCACCCTTGTAGTTCCTTCTGCTGTTCTTATAACGTATAGAAGAAATAAAGAACTTCATCCTTGATTTTTATACAAAAAATAAGGGGAAGCTGGTCTTGGCTGTTGAGGGTATGAACTGGTTAAATTAAGCACTGATAGAGGACTATCAATTATATGCTGATGCTAATACACCCAGGAGTTGTAGGAGGGAGCATAACAATCTGAATGTCTTTAACGAAAACAACACAAAAAAATAAGAAGTTAAAAATCTGAAAATCTGGATCAAAGGTTCTCTGCAGACCTCATGAACCCTTGTCTCTTCTCTTTTGTTGCAGGTGTAAACAGACAATCCCCAAACTCGACCCTCCGCCACCGTCCCTGAACCGTAAGCGGGCCAGCAGAACTCTGTCCCCGGGGTCGGATCTCGTAGCTGTGCCCACTCCAGAAGAAGTCGGCGCTAAAGACGCGACCGCGAGCCGCAGCAGCAGCCTCTCATTCCCAGACGTCACCCCCAGCTCCCTGTCCTCTGCTGACTTCCATTCCCTCAGCAACGGGGAGAGCAGCTCTTGCTCCGCCAGCGAAGACTCCGGGGTTCGCTCCGAGACCAAGTCCCTGCTGTCGCCACTACGCGACGACGACGACCCCTTTGGGGACCGCGGGACCTTTTTGACGGCCTCCAGCAGCTGTGACAGTCCCCCGGATGAGAGAGGCGAGTTGTACTCCGCCGAGCCCCACGCCCTCTCCTTGCACTCGGACACCTATGAGCACCCGCTGCCCTTCTCCCCTGCGGATGATACCTGCCTTCACATCAGCTTCTCTGAGGACGAGCTATTGGAGAACAACCAGGAAGACGCCAACGTCCCCCAGCGGAGTTAGAACAGGCTGACGTTCCCTGGAAGACCTGAGCGCAATGTTCTTCAATCAGCTCTTAATGCAGTACTTACTGTCCGACCCTCTTGTCTTTGCACTGGGCTCCATTTCAGGACCTTTGATTATTCTGTCCACTTGTGACACAGTACAGACTAAGCATTAATAATCAAGTGTACAAATCAAGTTAGCCATTGGACAGATTTAGTATTTTTGTAATGAAATTAATCGTCAAATTAACTTTTTAGTATAACTAGAATGTTGAGCAGAAAACATGTAGCAACTCTTGCACTGTTAGCCCCTGTGGTATACTTGCTTTTTAACAACGCGTACGCAACTGGCTGCTTCTTAACATTATTGTTCACTCACTTGCTTTAGGTTTGACGTGTTACCGGAGGATTCCAGCAGAGGGCGCACAATCCAACTCAAAGGTTATAGAGCGCTGCACTCAGACCGATCTTTGTACTACAGACGCGGAATACGCAAGGCAGCCATGGTGCGTACGCATAGTTTTAGCGCGGAACTCCGGCCTTAGTCACGCAGATCGTTTACTGCAAGACGATAAGGGAATGCATTTTATTTTTGCTAGTAGTTGACATTAATACATTGTTTTGTATGATGCTTTGCTGCGGTGCAAACCGATGTGGAGAGTTTTAGAAGTGAAGATTTCACGCTGATGGTCGTGATCTTGGGAGGAGCCTTGTTTTCTGAAAAGCACCTGATTAGAGGATTGGCGGAAAGAAAAGAACAAGGAAGTCAGGAAAATGAAAAGGGCGAGAATGAGGGCATAGTTTTGGTTAATGCACCTCCACTTGGGGCCGTGCAGTAGGTTTTCGTTCTGTCAGAGTTGAGTTGGTTCTAGCATGTGCAGTTTGTACATTTTGGTTTTGTCAGACTTTAGAAGAAGTAGCCAAAGGGAATGAGTGTTCTGTTATTGATTCTGCATGTTGCATGATGGCATTCCCTCAAAACAAAGGGATTTGTCGTTAAGCGAAAAACAATTTTAGTTTTGCGGAAGAGAGGCAGAAAGCAAACCCTCTGAGAGCTATCGACCTTGAAAGCTTTGAATTGCACCTCCCTGAGCAGGGAGTCAGTTATAAAACGAAGCCTCGGACTCAGTGGGAAGATAATTGGTGAATCACATCGAGCCTTGGAGAATGACAGCATGGCAGATGGATTTTTATCTTTTCTTTTTCTCCTGAATGACAAGAAAATCTGTTGCTCTTAAAGCTTTCAAGACAAATTACAGTGACACTGCTGCACATTTATATTTATTTTTTTTCTAAATATTGGAAGGATTTCGGCTTTATTCTAAATTAATACAGAGCTACAACAGTATCCATGAATTAATAAGTAGGTCACACAAAAACAAATTAGTTAACTTCATTCCAGCTTCTCCAATATGATTTTGTTTTTGAACAATGTTGTCACAGATGAATGTAGAAAAATCTCATGTGCATTTTTCTGTTTTTTTGTCAAGTTATTGATCCAACAATTAGTAAATTAATCAAATTTACTAATCAATAATGAAAATAGGTGTTATATATAATAGCTCTATCAATGTATTGGCCTATTTTTACTAACAACTCGTTTTTTTCAAGTGGTGAAAATAGGGAAACGATTAACTGATCAAACTGAACAGAAACAGTTCTCTTGATTAATTCAAATGTGAATATTTGCTGATTATTTAAAAATCTTAACATATTTTATAGATGTGAAAAATGGGTGGGGATAAGGGTAAAGAAACTAACCGGGTAAACAAGTAATATTTTTTTTTACTTTGAGGCTGATAGAGCTAAGAGTCTACTACTGTTTATTAATGTTGAATTGAGTTTAACGTACAGTTTAAAGCTGTTACAGGTAGAAGTGACGATTCATGTACGCCAGAGGAAGAGCAGCTGAGGTGAGTAGAGGGCGATGTTAAGGTGCAGGTGTAAAATTGCCACAGTCGAGTTTACACCCAGAAATGAGGCTTTACCCAACATCACTTGAAGCAGGGAGATATAAAAAAAAAACAAAGCAATAACACGTGGAAGAAAAATGAATAAAGAGGACTAGCTGAAGTCACAGTACTTATCTGTGTTTTTCATGCACAACACAGACTCATTTATGTCATCTTGTCTTTTGTTTTCTGCTGAAATTACCTGTCACCTCATGTACAATGTTTTATCTCATCACTGCAGCCTTGCAAACAATTCCATCCACCGACGGAGGTCTGGCTTCAAACTGTGAAGCCTTCACATATAGTATTCAAATGGGGCGGCAGAGGAAATCCTAACACGCAGTTCACAGCTGGATTCAAAGCACAGCCACAGGCCCATTAAAAAAAAAAAAAAAAAAAGAGCTGCTTTTCTTTTCATCTCTTTGGGTTGTACGGGAACAAGAATAGTCTCTGTGCTCTCTTACCCTCTGCATTAATCATTTGTCCTTGCATTCACGTTTTGGCATTAACAAACCTTTTTGCGCACGTTTAATTTTTTTTGTCACTTTCTCTGATGCTCTGCTCCCGAGGAGGTGAAACGGTTTCTTTGGTTTGTACCTGGAACCGGCACAGCCTTTCCTCTGCAGCTCGTAGCCCGATGACTGACAGGCTTAATGCGTTCACAGCCTCAGTGAAATGCAGTAATGAGAACGGCGAGGCAAAATCCTTTAGCTCTGAGGTGTCAGAGCCATTATTTCCTCCTCAGGAGTGCAAACACCACCTGGGCCACAGGCAAAGGCGCGAATTGGCGAGATGTGTGGCAGGTTTTATTTGTGGCTCTCACTGCCTCCGTGCATCCTCCCTCAACTTGGAATTCCCCAACCGGACAATTAATAACGTCGCATGTCTGTTTGTCTCCCTCCGCTTTTCTTCTGTCTCTCCGGGGAGGTGGCTTCCATCTGATCCTCCTCTCTGGAGATGGCCTCTGCTCAATAATACTGGCTCAATACCAGACGGTCTGATCTGACCTGATCAAATCAGTGTGACACCTGCACGGAGCCACAGCTTGAGGACCGTTAACCTCAGCTCTGTTGCTTTACATCGCCGCATAAAGCGTGATGGCGGTCGTCCGGCGAGCGTGGCCGTTAATGCAAATTGTTGCAGTCGGGGATCAAAGCTCCGTGTGAGAAGCAGATGATCAAACTCACAGGGACGAAGTGTCAGCCCTTGTTTTTCTTAGTTCACTTGGTGTTTTTTGTTTTTTAGGAACTATGTAAAATATTTTGTTCAATCTAACCTTTTTTCTCAACAGCTTAAATGGGTCTTAAGTGGGTGTTCCTGGCAAGTAAGTAAACAACATCCACAAACAAAGCTGTTTTAGTGAGGTCCCTGGTTCAGTTCAGTTTCAAGATAAATCTCAGCTGTGTTAAATCATGTTTGTCATTTGCTTGCAGTTTGAAAATGCTAAAAATTACGTGCCCTGTGTGTGCCTGTGTAAATATGGACTCCCATCGTTGCAAATTTGACCTTAAATTTCTTGGATCTTGTTTTGGTCCCAAAATGATAGAAAACATATTTCCATTGATGGGTACTTTAACAATAGTCTCATCCACTAACTTGGAGGATTTGGGAGTTTTTTTCCCCAGCCTCCAGGTCACAAGTGCCTTTGAGTTCACTTTATGGGAGCAGTTAAGTGGTCCATTTTAATATCCAGCCTTTAGTAAATCCTGATAATGATTTTCATCTGGCCAGAGTGAACTGACCTCTGGGCTGTGCCACAACATCTGGATTAACAGACCAACTTGCCCATGTGAGCAGAGATCAGAGGCACAGTAAACCCTCAGTCTGGAATTTTTTTTTTTATATACTTAGAAATAAATGTCACTGGTTTCCATGCGGCAATAAAGCTGATAACATCTGAGTTTATTATTCTTTTTGGTTGGGGTTATTATAGTATAATAAACCCAACCAATAGTTCAGTGCTTGCTGGAGTTTTCTCTCACTATGTCATGGCTTTATTAGGAGGAGAGACATTCCAGATATGTCAACACTGGCATAAGGCTGACAGACGGCGCTGGGAAGGTGAGGGACTAGAGAGTTGTAGCAGCAAGCGGGAGCACGACTCTCTTCGAGCTGCTTTCCTCCTGCTTTAAATCTGGATGACATTAAACATCCTCTTGCACTTTGTACACCTCCAGCAAACAGGAATACAGTGTCGTTCCGTGAGCCTGTGTTGCCTGTGCGGTCTGCCAGGCACGTCTGGAGTGAGGCCCTGGAGACGCTCCCCCCCCCCCCCCCCCCCCCCCCAGGTTCAAACCATTTCCTTTCTGTGGAAGTGTCTTCCTCCGAGGTCAAGTGGAGGAGAAGTAATATCCTGGCTAGCCACCCACTACCTTTACAATCTGCCCAAAACAGGTCAGCCGCAGTCTGAGAGCCGAGCAACTCCTGTTTACACCAGGCAAAGCTTAATATAGCTTGTGATGGACAAGACTGGAAAGTGGGGTTTGGCTTTATTTTGGACCAGTGGGGCTCCCCAAAGAAAGAAAGAAACACAACTTCAACATGTTTGGGCTGAGAGCTCTGCATGAGATGTTTCTTCCGATCTGCTGCTCAGCCTTTTGATGTGTTGAACTCAAACTCACAGAAACCGAAGTGCGTTGAGGTGTTGACGTAGGCTCCTGCTGATGTAACGGTCCGTCTGTAGCAATGGGACTAAATTGTGAATAAGACTGAAACAAATTTCATGGCATCAGACTATTCAAATTAGAGAATGAATGATCAAGCATCTGTCATCAGTCACTTAAATTCAAGTTGGAAGTTTCAGGAGCCTAATCTGAGCCTGTGGATGACTCAACGCTGACAGCTCTTCACTCGCTGTCATCTGCACTTGTACGTTGAAGAGACCTCTTGGGCTCTTTGGGGAGAGAGAGATCCTGTCTTTTCCTGTTGGTCTCTGGGTATTACCCATGATTCCTGCTGCCAACTTTGATGAGACTGCACATGGTTTGATAATTACTCAGCTGTTATTGCCTGTACTGGTTTTTCATATTGATTTAGCATCTCAGGTGTTTTTTTTTTTTTTTTGTCTTTTTTTTATTTCTGATTTGGCCCAGTTTTTTGTTTGACTGTGAAAATGACACACATGCAGCAGCACAATTATCACAGTTGCTGAAAAAAAATGACGAGATTGGCTTTGGCTGCAGTTTATAAACAACAAGCGGTGAACACCCAAAAAAAGAATCGATCGAGTGAAGTATTTCAGGGAGAAGCTATGGCGAGATGTGACGTCACTGAGCAATTTGCCTTAGTGTGAGAATAACAACATAAACATCAATTTTGTTGAAAGCAAAACATCCAGAGGGAGTCTCTGGGATATCGTAATTGCAGCTTTTGCTCAGAAAGTAGAGAATATGGAATTACAGCATAATATTATCTCTGGCTGCTTTGACCCAAAAAAAAAAAAAAGAAAAATCCAATGTGGCTTCGCCTCTGCTGCAGGCGATGGACGGCAGTGGCGGCCTCGCTTCTCATCACGGGGAGATCAGAGGGACGAAGGAGGAGCGGCGCAGTGTATTGCGTGTTACGAGGCTGGAGGTTTTGGCACCCTCGTGTCTCTGAACGTGGATGGGCTGTGGTGCAGAATAGTGATATTAGGTTTTTTTTTTTTTTTCAGATTTGTGCTTGAAAGCCTTGAGCTGCCCGGGAAGATTTAATGCCTGCACCATTAGAGACAGAGAGAGTGCTGTGAACTGGACTGTGGGTCCAAGGGTGTTTGCTCAACCCTGATTATTGTTTTGTCTGTGTTTTTACAACCTTTAAACCTTAACCAGGGCATGGGATCATTGGGAGAGATGGAAACTTTCTGAGTTTAATCAACCCTCTCACTTAAAAACAAGCGACGGTCCATAAATATGCTTCACAGCCAGCAGCCATTCATAAATTGGATTTTACAGTTGTCATGTGGAAAAGTTCACAGTTTATCACTTTCAGAACCTTCATCCTTCACTTTGTTCTTTGATGAAAACTGTGTTTGGCGTGCGGGGTAAATATACTCTGCCGCTGTTACCCAGCTCAGTCAACAGTTTAAACACACAGGCTTCCACTGTGTTGGAGTGGGAAGGTTATAGCTTAGGGGGAGGGGCTTGTCCATCACCTGCACGTAGACTTGTTTAGTCAAAGTTCTTCACGCTTTTTCCCACAACAAAAATACGCATTGTTTGGCTGACTATGTGCCACTCTGACCCAGTAGGTGGCGCTCTAGCAAACAATGCCACATTGCTATCTTAGACATGTATGTAAAAATGGACGACCCGTCTTCACTTCCCTCCACTGTCCAGAGGCACAATACTCTTCATCGGAGCACCTAAAGCTCCACTGTGTGTCTATTCTTTTTTCACTCGTTGCACACTTACCTGTTTTGTGACCTCACAAACTGCCCCAAACTGCTGAAATTAGCCTCAGGCCCCGACCTTTACTGTCATGGAGCCGTCTGCAATTATTCAGACAATAACAAAAGCCACCAAGCCGCCATTCTTGCCATTTCAGAAGTCTCTGTTATATGAGGCCAATTACTGGAACCTCTGTGTCATCTGATATTTGTTCTTCGTCATTGTCCTCCTGAGTGCCGGGGGAGCCTGGCTGTAATTTGTAGGAACAAATTTGCCTTCACTGTGTGTGTGTGTGTGTGTGTGTTCAGGCATAACAAAGCATTTATTAGCAATTTCTTCCACATTGTGGTTCTCCTCATTTAGTATTTTTTTCCCCTTTTTTAAAGCAATGTTCAAAAACTAAAATCAAATTGTTAAAGCAGCTCAAACTAAATTCCCAGACTTGATTTATTTGATTTAGAAGAGTTTTGAATCAATCCGAAACTTCAGAAGCACCACAAACTAGTGGTAATGTGTCATGAGGTATCACTGCAATGGGCATGTATTTCATTTGATGTTTTTCCTCATACAACATTTTAGTTTCAAATGTTGCATCTTTCTATCGCAATACCGAGATGATAAAAAGAATTCTGAAACTTGACCATCAAATATTTCTTTTTATCCTGTCAGGTTGACACGGGGGAAGGAACCACGTGCACAGTCCCTGTTCTTAAATGCACATCTTTCACCCACACCCGCAAACACAAAGCGACTCCACCCCACTCCCCTGCACACTGTTACTTCCTCTTTGCGTTGACATTGCACCACAGTCTTTTTTTGTCTTGAAACATATTCAATAATTCAACCGTGCTAACCTGTAAATGATGACATTTCCTAACCACCTACAGCCCCTGAGGTGACACCACCTCCCCAGACGTCCTCCCTCAGCCCAACATGTACTCACCCGTATGTTTTGTGTTGTACGTTGTACGTTTAACAGACTGTTGGCGAATAAAGCAATAGTAACAGAAACAGAGGGACGTTCACTGATACCCTTTGTGTTCACCTGCACGTGTGACCTTGCCTGTAATCTGACATCTGGGTAATAAAAACGCTGGGTGCAGGGTTGATGTGAATTCCCTCCAGTGAAATATTGTGTTGATGAAATATTTCATTTGCTTTGGGGTTCTAGGTTTTACACGTCTTTTTATTAAACCAACTCTTATGGTGAATTATTTGAAGCACAGCAATTTTTTTTTTTTTTTCCAAGGAGTCTGATCCTTCAATGGCTGACGACACAGCTCTAATGAACAGAAGGATAATGTGTGAAGATGTTTTCAGAGCGCACCTTAGCACATTTACTGAAAATGAATATTTGTTTAAATTTAGAGTTCAGACTTTCAGATGTATGAAATTTTAGATGTAGTAGGATTAGTACTTACGTTTGAGGGTTCATAACGTGACAAGAAGCGACAACCCACAGTAACAGATTAGCATCAGAGGTTTAATCTTATGGATTTTCTCTCAATGCAAACATTTGCACAGACTATTGAGTAAAAGGATCGTTCCTTTTACCCAATAGTCTGATTTCATAATTGAAATGGACAAAAAGTGCATTTTGTCTATTTCAATTATGAAATCATGAGTCGAACTTTTTAACCTTATACTCCTTTGCCCTGTTTATTTAAAAAGATACTGTGTGTGTGTGTGTGTGTGTGTCAGTGATAACATCAGTGCAGTGAGTCACTCAGTATTAGCTCAGCTGGTTGGGCACTTTCCGCTTTCTCCAAATCGGATACATTTTCACACTCAGTTTAGTTCATGACATGAGGAGGAGAGCTCAGATATGTGAGCAGCAGGGGAATCACAACAAGCAGACAAAAACACCTCCTGCTGCTTCCCCTGTCGTTCACTCCATTTCCATTCCTTCTCTGCTTTCTGTTTGTTTGTTTGTTTCTGTTCTGTGTTGCATTCACTTTTAATCCCTGGCCACTAATTAAGCTTTTCATTTAATCGATGAACCTGAATATGAGCATAGTATCTCTCCTTTAAACAAACAATGCTAATGAACAAGACAAAATGTATTTCATATTTTTCTTTGCTTTTTTATATCTACCTATTTAGATCATTCTTTTAGTCATTTTGCATATTTATGTAATTGTTTAACTTGGCAACAAATGTCATTTGTCAACTTATAAAACCAACAGTGCTGCAATCCCTTAAATTCAGCTCATTATTATTATGGCAGATTTCCCATTTCCCCATTATGTGTATTGCAGTTACTGATCATTTCTTCATCCTTTTGATTATCTCGCCCCATTGTCCACTGAGAGATTTCCTCAAAGGCATCGATTCCTCAGGAATGGATGACTTTTTGAAGAACATTCACAGGAGGATATAGATGCTGCGTAATATCAGCCGGTGTCTCGCTCAGTCACCGTTTTTAAAATGAATGCCTCCCTCGTGGAAACAAATCAGATTATTCACACGGGTGACAAATTGATCGGAAGGATGCTGAAGCAGCAGGAGCACCCTCCCTCTGAGGGGACACACAGCAGGAAAACATCCTGTCCCATTTGCAGGGCTCAATCTCATACTTGTCACAAAGGAAAGTGCGTAAACACACACACATGGATAGGCCCATTCATCATGCTATAAACATTGACGCAGACCTCAGCCAGGGAGCGTTGATTTATCTCACTATTTTTATTCAGATTGATTTACGTCTTTTAATTTGTATTCGTCCTCTCTTTTTATTGGAGGGGGTGTCGGCTGTCTAATTGAAGCGACTTTGTCATGTTGCCAGGCAGCAGTCACACAATTCAATCCATCCATCCAGCTTCTAATGTTGCCCTCGTGGTGTTTGTCCTATAACAGATTAACCTCAAAGCTGTTCACTGTGCTATCACCGCTCCATCACGCCCATTCAAACAGATGACCGGAGCCTGTCTCCGACCTTGGAGAGTCACTGCTCTTGCTGCCCATTTATAAAATATTGGTCTGTCTGTCTTTCCATTACCTTCCGTCCTGCCCATTTTCTTCACCCTCCTCTTCATCTTTTCATTTCTCGACGTCCTCTCTGAAGTCCTCCTCCCTCCTATCTAGAATAAATCTTGATTTGCTAATATCTCATTCATTTATGTTAGGAATCTCACTGTCGTGTCAGGTGGAGGCTTTTTCAGTCGTGTATTCAAGAGGAATGTAGATGTATTTAGAACCAGCTACCCAACTCAAAGTGAAGAATGTATTGGATTAATTTGGTGCTGCGTGTGACCTTCATATTACTGAAGAATACCACTGAAATCTTGGACATTGAGTAAATAACAGATGCTCGCCACCTCCGCATCACATGCTTCTTCCTTTGTGCCGCAGAAATAGAAATGTGAAATTTCATAAAGGCTGCAAAAAAGGATGTGATCCGAGGCTTTGGAAACATAAGACACATATGTTGAAAGAAATCTAATGATGATAATACAATAATACAATGTTTTAAGCAGCAAATAAAAGACAAGCATTTGATCAGGAATCAGAAGGAGTTCCATTTAAATCAAGGTGTATAGATAATAAGTGTGTTGTTGGTCTTTATACTATATTTCTTATATTGTATTATCTCGGGGGTATTATCTTCACAGCACACTGTCTCTCTTTTCCTCCCCCTCTTTGTAAAAAAAAGAACCGGACTCCTGCATGTGTGCGTTTGTCTGTAGTTATTGCGAGAGGGAACGCAGGCATGAGAATAAGTTATGATGCATGAGTCACAGTCAGAAAAGTTCACAATGGGAACATGACCTTTTCTTTCCGTCTAGAAACAATCTTTGGCAGTGTTACTCTGTTCTCTCTTTTTTTTTACCATCCGAGGCAGGTTCACGTGCACATTACAGCAGAGATAGTTCATCACTCCTCCATCGATTATTTTCAGCAATTCATATAACACATTGACACATAATACAGTGTAGAAAACAAATCCTATCCACATAAGTAAATATTCCTGGAAATATTTCACAGACATCACAGAAAATCAGTTAATACACTTGAGTGAGAGTGAGAGGTCTGTTCCGATTGCACAGACAGACGTTAACATTGCATCACTGTATCAGCCAGTGGAGAGTGAGCCGAGGTCACGCTGTGTCTGCGTTGTGCTCTCGTCGTCTGGGGAATGATGAGCACATTTCTCTGACCCCTCTGTCAGAGCCTGCAGGTGGAGGCTGGGGTGATGGAGGGGCTGAAACAACAGGAAGCAAAACCGACGCAGGGCAGCAGAGCCTTTGACAACAGAGGGAGACATGGGAAATCTTTGCAAAATTGGATGGGAGTGTATGGTGGAGAGGTCTTCGGAGAAGCCTCACTCACTATATGGATCATTATTCTGTTCCTCAGATAATGAGAAAAATGAAGATGATCAGAGATATCTGATGAGTCTTCATTGATCCTCTTGGAGGAAGTCTGAATATTATATACAAAGCACCCCAGGTACAGAACAAATGTGAGTAAAAAGAAAAGGATAAAATTAAACTTTAATACAATATTATTTAGGGACAATCAGAACCAGAAATACACGCTGCACATACTGTCAGTACGTCTACTTGTGATTTGCTTGAGCTTGTGGTGTACATGATAATAATCTCAAAGGGCCATGACGTGATGTTTGATGTGTTTTGAGTAGGTGGACGCCGTTCTGGTGTTTTGTGTGTGCATGTGTCTGCGTGCCTGTCAGCATTGAAGGACAACGTTGTGTTCTTCAGAGATGGTAATGAGCTGCAGAATAATAAAGGTTAGCCGACACACAGGGACGTCCACGGGGGGGTTTGATTGTCACTTCATGACTTCTCCAGCATTGTTCACTGGATTTGCACGAGGGAAAGTTTCCACCCTGCGAGAAACACAAACAGGTCTCGATCCTCCAGCATCTTCAGATGATATCAACAGGATGACTTGCAAAGTGCATTGTTATAAACAGTTATTTGAAGTTGGTAAAAGATGCACATGAACAAACTCTGATGTTTAAAAATGGACATCATGCAAGGTGTTATGTAAACAACGGATTCACAATAAGGGAAGACAGGGGAATATCTTAGCATTCTCATGAATACTAATGAATGCTAAAGAGGAATGCTAAGGCAGTAGCAACCCAGTGGTGCAGCATCATGGACAACGACTGCAATCATGATAAAAGTTGATGTTTTGTTTTTGTGCGTCTTTGTGCTATTGTTGGTCGATGCGACATCAGTGTTTATAACAGGAGCAGAACAAAAGAGGCGTAAATGAATTCTGCTTTTTGCATGAAGGGTTCATGGGGAGTAGCTAATTAATAAACAGTACACTTAGGATTTTTTTTTGTTTTTTTTTGGCTCCATTTATGTTGATCAGTGTTTTAAAAAACTGGATGCTAAGCAGGCGCCGAGTGGGAAGAGGCAGAGAATAGAGGTGAGAAGAGTCGACTGTGACAACAACCAGTGTTTTGGAGGACTGAGGAAATCATAATACGATTAAAAAAAAAAAAAAGCCATACATTTATCCAGTTTCTGCCTTTCTACTTGTTAGTGTTACATCTGTATGACACATGCACGCTAGGTGATAAGGGGAAGCCCTGCAGCTGCAGCCTCAGTCGGGTGATTGACAGTCGTGGTGAGTGGGAATCCCTGCCTGGGGCGGCTGCACCTGCTCACCTCGCGTTCCCAGGGAAACGGCCGCGCTGAAGTACCTTTTGTGCAGGCAGTCGGTGGACTCAGACTTTTGGACAGCCTGGCTGCAGGGCTGGACAGGCCATCTGGCAGAGCGGGCACTCTCCTGGTGCCTTTTCTGGAGTCTGTTTTTTTGTCAGTGGCTTTATTGACACTGGACCAATCACATGTTTAAACCCCACCACCTTTTGGGCAACAACTTGAGTAAAATAAATACAATTTCCAAAAAAAAAAAAAAACATCAGCAAAAGGAAAATGCAAATAGGGATATTATATAAATGCTAAGGCAGGCAAGCGGGAATGACAGGCCAAAAACCCATTCCCTTCAAGCTCATTGTGCCAAATGTGTGAAACATTGCTGCAGCGCCAAAGGGACATGCAGGAGGATGAAGGGAGGGAGCGAAAGGAGGGCGAGCGTGCGCAGCGATAAGGAATGACAGTAAGCAGGAGCTAGCATTGTGCTGATTGCCTCCTCAACAATATGTTAGGAGAGATGTTGATGACGACCATTAGGCTATCACTACTGTGAGGTAACAGGAAGCCATTAAGATCCCCTGGATAAAGCAGAACAGAGGCCAGGGGGAAAACAACTAGCTGTTGTTTATGATGGAATATTGATATACCTGCTGTCTGGTTCATTATAATATTTATTATAATAGAATCTTCAGTTTGTGGGTTACTGGGGCCAATTAGAAACAGCACAGCTATACGGTTAGAGTAATTTAGGGTTTAAATAGGGTTATGGGTGGTAACATTAGCTGTTCAGATGAGTTCAAGTCTGCTTTGGCTCTATCTCTCAGTTTGCCACTAAATGGCAATGAATCCTGGGATATGTTGGCCTGCAAAGGATCTACCTGGTGGAGCCTTTGTGGTATGGACACATCTGCTGGCCACATTTGAAGGAGCTTTAGAAATGGGACAGCCTCACCGTGCATCGCTGCCATAACCAGTGTTGAAACGCAGCCTCACAACCTCAGATGCAGCCCCTGTATTGGGACACATCTGAAGTTTCCGCCTGGTCTTTAAATGACCTGCTGCATCATATATTGAGTAACATCCAGCAACTATAATAGAATTTGCAAATCAGAATAGCTGCCAGAAGCTTGAACAATGACTATTTGAGTAAACCTTGTAAAGGAGTGGAAAAATGCTGGAAACTATGGACCCACACATCTGTGCAAACGGACGGAAAAGATTTTAGTCCCTTTCTAGAGCGGTGCATATGTAAAATGTTCCCATCTGCAGAATCCAAACAAGTATTTTAAACAGTCACAGCGACATTTATGAGGAAGGATGTGGCTATTATACAACAGATGGACGCAACAGACAAGTAAGCCCATCTCTGAGAGCTGCTGAATAATTGACATCTGTTTCTCTGATCCTCCCACAGACCCAGGAGGACCTCACCCTCCAGAGAGGCTGGGGAGAAGGACAGAAAGTGATTTGCGGCGTACACGACATGTTGCTGATATGTTGAATCATTCCATGTAGCCGTGCATCGTGGCCCGTGCCTGGGCTTGAAGCTTAAACGTGGGCAATGGGGAGGAGATGGATGGTCGGCCAGGAAGATATTGACAAGTTAATGCAAGTAAAGGGGAGAGCTTGAAGCTACATGATACTTGGCTGCATTCATTCATTAAGTTAGTCACCCATGTTTCCATCCGAGGGCTCCAAGGGATTTCCTCTTCCTCGGTCAATGCATCTAAAGGACAGTCCGGTGATTTATATTCCAGTTGACCTCAATGTCAACAGATTCCATGGAAAGTAGAAAAAGGAGTTTGCCAAAACTTGAATATTGTAACGTCCCAATCGTATTATTCCAAGTGCCTCGAGATAATGCAATTTGTGGTTTGGCACATAAAAGATGAAACTTGATTATATTGAAATGATATAATTCCTCATTGCCACAGGCTTTGATTACTGGCCCAGAACTATTAAAGTCCCATCAGTGATCCTTTATTATTGTGTTGCCTTTTGGACAGAGATCAGCTGATCAGTTGAGTCAAATACTCCTGATTTTCACTCCCACTTTTTCAAAGTGCTTGCCCCAGTATGCTAACTTTGCTCACTATGGCGATGCTTACATGCAGCTGGGGATTACCAATGTCCTCAGGATGCGTCCCCGGGTGTGATGAATGTCTGGTTTTGGATTTCAGTCTAGACAAGACACAAACATTACCTGCTGCTGCAATGCAGCTAGTTTGGTTATAATCAGATTTTTAATAATAGTCTTGCATTTAGTTGGATTAAATGGAAGTCACAGAAAGTACAAGACCGTGATTGACCTGACTTGCTCTTTTCATTAGGAATAAAATCTAGAATAGCATTAGCTCTGTCCCTTTTATTTCATGGAGGCCTGCACTGTGCACTTCTTTCCTTCTTTACCTGAGTTCATCTGGAGACCATCTACATATATTTTAGATGAGGGCCAGGGGAAATAGCAGTCATAAATCCAAATGATCTACTGTATGTGTTTGAAAGCCTCTCTCTTATCAAATCTACTGAGGGGGGGTTGATTGAGTGGCACCATCTGCCTGCTCAATGCTGCCACTCTGGGTGACCCTAGCTCTGGGAGTGGGAGAGAGCTTCACTGGCATTCTGACAAGAGCCAGGTAAATGTGTGTGTGTGTGTGTACGTCTGAGTGTGTCTGCTTGAATAGGTTCACAGTGATAAGCTCTGAATAACCCTGTGATTGAGAGAGAAGGAGCCAAGGCACATGGAGACCTGGAGACAGAGTTTACTCTGATCTGCAGCGGGTACTCCTACGTTCTCTAGAATAAACTTCAACACGGTGACAAAAGAAGCCTGTGTTCATCTGACGGAAACACGCAGAGCTGCTCGACTTTATTGCTCGTCTGTAATGACAAAAACAACCGCAGCAAAATATGCTGTAATGAGACTTTACATTGTGGTTTTGTGAGTTCAGTGCAGGCACAACAAGGATCTAAGAAGAAAAGCTCACTAAAGACATTTTCCTGCACGCGCGCACACACACTCACACACTCGGTAATTAAGTCAACATCTGTGATCACAGAGCACTAAGCTGTAATTGCTGTGCTCCATTGTCCATCCTGCTGTTGATGAGGGTTTAGACTTCAACTGACACTGACAGAAGAAACGTCAATAACGCCCGACTTTGGGAAGTTGATGTTTTATTTTAATGGTGCAGAAGTCAGCCTTGAAAATTCAGTTTATCGTCTCTCTGCATATGCAACTTTTACTTTTAATAATATATATATATATAATAGTATCAATACAGAATAAAGGGAGTGTGAATACCTTGCAGGATTAGGCAAAGATGTTAGCCCTCTTAAAGTGGCTGACTTCAGTTATCTGCGGGTGCAAGAGCAGAGGAATATGAATGCTGAGGAAACAGCCCACCTCCAGTGATTTCGCCATAATTACATTTCAGAACAGAAACAACAGAGACGGTTGTGTCGTCCCGTGGGAAAACTCAAACTAAGCAGATGGATGAGGGCATTGAAATTCACGAGACGACTCGCAGCCTCTGGAATAATCTCTATAAAATGAGGTAATCCATGAACATGACAGGATTATTTAAAATCCCGTGTGGCGATGTCTAACCAACATGTTCTAGTGCAGGGGCACTAATTGCTGTTCTGCTAATATTTTAGTGCACAACAGCTGTGGAACTGCATGTTGTGTGCAGAGGCTGGGGAATAGAGTCACCAGTAAATTCGGAATATTTTTCTGTCTCTGCAGATAAAGCAAAATTTTTATGGGCTGTCACTTTTCATCTTTGATCTTTGCATGACTCTAAGTGCTCAAACAAACCTGTGAGAGGCTCAACAACCTTAATTTGAGAAAGAGTTACTGCAGTACATCAGAGCTTAATATCTGGCCATCCCTGCCTGGCTGACTGCTCTTGTTTTCCACCGTTAGTGTGTGTTTATTGGTGCAATCACCTGCGACAAAACGGGGTGATACTATAGTGCAGGGTTTTATGGGTAATTGTATTCATGTGCACGGAGCTGATGTTCATTACCAGAGGACAGAGAGGATTGCTTTGAACGAAAGCCAGGGGATGGGGAAACTCCAGCACTTTAATGGCTCCTCATCTGCAGAATTTTCTGAGAGAATTTTTTCTTGTGATCATGATTTTAGTCTGAAGTCGCTGCTCTGATTGTCGGCTGAACGCACGAGTGGGGCACTAAAGAGGTGTGCGATCTTTAAAGGATTGTGCAGGCGTGTGTGCATGTGTGTGTGTGTGTGTGTGTGTGTGTATGCACTGCAAAGGAAGGAAAGAAAGAATAGTCTTGTCCTCTATCACATGCACTAAGACTGCCCTTGAAGTCCTTTTCTTCCTCTTGAATGAAAGTCATCAACCCCAATGTAACCCCTGCACCTGTTCATACAAGCTAAGTGTAGACCAGGACACACACACACACACCCACACACACACACACAGCTGGTGTGTGGCTGAGAGCTTGAATTGATTCAGTAAGGATTAGGTCTGAAAATGATGACTGATCATATTCTCAGACACTTCATCATGTCATGTTTCTTTTCATTTTTAGCAACATTCACATAAATCCCATTGTATATTTGAAATATATATACAAAAGAATTGACTAACGAGAGTGGTGCTCCAAAAAAAGAAATGGAAAATCTGTCCCTGATCTGCACCAAATTTATTGGGTTCTTGCCTGACTCAGACCCCACACCCTTCCACCAAGTTTTCAACTAATCCCTCTAGTCGTTTTTTAATCTGAATTGTAAAAATTCTGATTAACGCAGATATGCTTTTTTTACCCTAATAAAATACCTGATACCTCAGCAGCATACAAAAAGATTCAGGACCAGGAAGAATCATCATTCTTTGCTTCAACTGCTCATAAAATGTGTCCACACGGCTCCTATAATCTGTGATGAGGGGTCACAAGCGCTTCCACTGAAAAGGTCACGAGGTCAACAACGCTGGAAACCACCACTTAAACCTGAGAGAGCGATGAAAGGTTTTAAGCATGACTCTGTGTTAAATTAAAGCCCCTCTGTCCTGCTGTTGAAAGTGCGGTCGCTGCAGTGGCGTTTGGCTCTTCTGCACGCTGCATTGAGCCTCCTCAGGGGAGGGCAGCTTGCTGACACTCGTGCCCTCGTTGCCAGCCGCCGATTCCTCCCTTCACACCACCGAGAAAAACCCCACGACCCAGAGAGACGTGTCACCTTCGGCATTATTTGCTGAACGTCGTCCAGCTGAATTTTTTTACACATTTAAAGCAAATGCAGAAGAAATCCTCATAATGTCATTAATAGACTCGCCTAAGATGAGCTTTGGTAACTTGTGGTGGCCCTGCTCTCCTTATTATTCTCTGTTTATTGCTCAGGTCAGCAAGACGGCCGTGGATCAGTCCATTAAAGGCTGCTGGTGAAGAGATGGAGAGGAGTCTACCGGCTTTCCTCAGTCCTTTACTGACGCTGTCTCATGGAGATTTATTTCTTTTGATTCCACAAACTTACTCAGACTGGCACTGTGCAACACTAGCTCATATAAAGTACATAAAATGACCAAAATTATTAGCGAAAAAGTTCTTTGATTTACATTGGTCAGTGTCCCATTCACTGGCGTGGAGGAGGCTGGGATTGTACAGCAGCCAACTCACTTCACTGGAGTCGTTCATCTTTATGTGCAGTCTTTGGTTCAGACCAAATGGGACATAACGAGTAATGTCCTAGTTATTTATTTAAAATGTTGTTTGAAATGTTAAGCTGCTCTCAACAGTGTGTCCCAGTGACATCATCAGCTTATTAATTTACAACCCTTCAGGGCACTGCAGTGTGATCTAATTAGCTTTCAAATGAATGCATGTCCTTACATTTACTGCTGCTTCATTTACCTCCTCATCCTAAAGATTTCACCCACCCACCCCCTGCCCTTCCATTGCACAAGCATCCTGTACAAATTGATTTCCTGTTTCTCAAGTGTGAGTGCGCGCTGCATCTCGTCCTCTCCTCGCCGCGACCCTCGCCACTTCCCAACTAATGGAGGCTTCACACAGAATTACGCTCAGCTCCCATCAGGATGGGTTGACCTTACAAATACACATCTAGAGGACACCGGTCAATCTGGTTCTAAAGACTGAGCCATGATCGGAGCAGGGGGCCGGCTGCAGCTCATGACAGCTGGCCATAACTGTGCCCATCAAAGTGCTGGGGACTCTAGTATCCCTTTAAGAAACTAACAGCCACAAGGCTTCGCTGTCAAAGAGCTTAGATGCTCAGTACTTCTGGAAGTGTCTCTCAGAACTCCACTGCATTTCATTAACTCCAAACTCTGCTCCTAGCAGCCACAGTCATGAACCTTATAAACCTTTATAAAATAGATGTGCAAAGTACTATCCCAACCAGTTTGATAAATATGAGTCCAGCAGTTTTCTATTGTTATGTGAGACCACATAACACACAGCAGTCCTGCACCCTAACAGTGATTATAAAAGTTTTTTTTCTCATCTCAGCCCAGAACACCAAAAGCTTTTTTCAAAAAGCTCCAGTATGTTTGGACTAATGTTTTCATTAAGTGCTGCTGGAGGTCAAGGCCCAACACTGTCCTCCATCCTTGTTCAGTAAATACAAAAAAGGCCATCATACGCTTTAAATGACCTCACTCAGGAATTAACCTTGAGTGACTATTCCTGAGTCCAAATACCTATTCAGAAATAAGACAGGAATTGATGTACAGTACAACATGTGTATTTTCTCTATATTACAAATCAGAACACGGCCTGTTGCGCTGCATTCTGCCACAGAACAACGACGCTAATTAGTGGTGTTCGAGAGGGGGCAGCTATTTAAAGGCGTCTCCAACCACACGGCGATGTGGTAAGCGGCAGTGCTGTTGAATCACACAGCATCTGAGCGTTTGAGCAACAACACTGAAGTTCACCCCGTTCACACAAACAAGGTGAAGTCTTTGGATACAGCTGTGAGTCATGTTGAGAGAATTCCTCATCCAAACAGTGGGCTGATATACTGGACCGCGTGTGTGTGTGTGTGTGTGAGTAATCGGTTTACTTTTACTTCCTTGTATTGGATGGAAAAGGTGAAACATAGTCTGTCAGCCATGTGGGTATCAGAATACTTTGGCTTCACTTTGGGGGAGCCATCCTGTTGTCCATCTATATATACAGTTACATTGAGTCTATCGATGGGGGAGGGTTTGGAATTTTGCATTGGTGTATCAACCAAAAGTTGGCGAGAGATAATCATTCTCAGTTCCTGTGAATTCCCAACTCTGATACTAAATGGAACAAATTAAAGTTGTTTTCCAGCAAAGTATTTTTAGACCATGTTTTATTTCAGATGAACTGTGTTTTTAGGAGAGTAGTCCAGACATTCTTCATTGTAAACAACGAAAGCCTTTGTAAAATAAAATACGAGAGGACAACTGTGAGGCGACATGAGACCAACTGCAACCAGCAGGGAGTGCATTTTGGCAGCAATCGTCTCTGTGCCAACAAACAGCCGGCACAGAGGGAGCTCATAGAGAACAGTGGCAGATTTGACTCAGAGTCCCGGATAAAAAGAAAGGTTGATCAAGACAAATACAACGTATTTCTGCTTTTTTTTAAAAAAACTCTCTGTGGTAATTTGATTGTTGTGGACGTTTGCCACGTTGTTCTAAACCGAGCGGTTGATGCACCCAGCCTGAAGTGAGCTGGACCTATTCCATGTGTTTGAATACACGACAGGAATGAATGCGATGGAAAGACAAAATAAAACATGCTCTGCTGTTGCTTCAAAGCTCAGACTGGTTTTACAAACACTGTTGTACTCCCTGAGTGCCAACAAGCCGGCCTGACGCCGGCTGTATGCCTACAAGGGAATAGCGCTCATATAGAGTTAAAGTTTTCAATAGGCACATTTTCTGTTATTACGGTGGGACTGGTGCAACCTGCAGGATTATCTAATGCCATTGGAAAAATGCTCCTGACCTGACAGACTGAATCAATAAAACAGGGGAGAGCACATCTTATGAGTCTATTGTGTCAGCAGATTGAAGGACGGCTCCATCCTTTGAGAACCAAGGACTGATGAAAACTCCACTCAGAGCAACAGTCATTGAATCACCACCACATATGTGTTTCTATTTCTAAATCTATCATATGGTGTGATATGGCTATTTTCTTCATAGCAGGACTTAAGAGTACATAAGAGATAAGGGGTACATGTATAGATAATACTAAAACCTCAGCACTTGAAATAGTTTATCTTACTTCAAAGACTACTTACTCAAGCAGACATGCTCTCTTTCTTTAAGTCAACAAAGCTAATGTGCATGTGTCTCGCTGTCTGTTGCTCAACATGTGATCTGTCCAGTTCACTTGTGGCGCTTAACGAAGGTCAAATTATGTATGCGTGTATGTCAGGTTTTTAAGTTTTGCAAGATCCTAGAGGCTGTCCAAAGCCTTGTCCCTATAACCTTAACCATGTCTTCACTATCGGGTCTCTGGCATTAGGCATCCCATGGCACCTTACCCTGGCCATCACCACTAAAGTACCTTGCCTTATCTATTTTATTATAGGCCATAGATTATTCTAAGACCCTTAAAAAGTCCACTGAGTGTGGGCTTGAAGGTGAGAAGAGGCCAAATGATCATCACTCCAAAGTGGGTACACACACAGGATGGAAGTAGTCTCACCACCACTTCTCTTTCTGCCATTTCTCTCTCTCTCTCTTTCTCTCTCTCTCTCTCATTGTGGAGCTGGAGCAGGAGGAGCGCGGCTGTGCGGCTCCACACTTGAAGATCACAGGCTGTTCGGGGCGGTACAGAGTCCTCGGCACGACCGCTCAGGTTGACTCCATGCGCTTCGGTCCCTCGCTGCTCCATGGACGCACCAGCAGCGGCAGCAGCCTCGACAACATGCACCTCTGAGCGCTCACGCACGCCGTATTCTGCTTAGCCTGAGCGGGGTGACAGAGGGGGGGAAAAGTCTGCAGGATCACTTTCCTTATTCTCCGCGGAGGTGAGTCGAGCGTAAAAGGATTTCTCCTCCTCTTCTTTTCTTCCGCCTCTCGCAGTCCCCTGACTTTTTGTTTTTTCCCTGGAAAGGCAGCGGTGCTGTTGGCCCCGGGTCT
This sequence comes from Pseudorhombus dupliciocellatus, assembly GCA_016785235.1. NCBI lineage: Eukaryota > Metazoa > Chordata > Actinopteri > Pleuronectiformes > Paralichthyidae > Pseudorhombus > Pseudorhombus dupliciocellatus. The sequence goes on from JAFBJW010000217.1 coordinate 1,159,565, forward strand.
ACCTGCTCGCTCAGCACCCATGAATTCAGATAAAAATGTGTACCTCGGCAGAGACAAAGGCATCATGCGGAAGAGAGCCCTGCTCCTTCGGAAAGGTTGCAGCTTCGAGATTACCAGGTAGGTCCTCTTCTTTATTTTTGTCTGGGACATAAGGGGGGGGGGTGAAAAATGGCCAGACTACCAGAGAAACTGCTCTCTCCTGCGGGGAAGTGGCGCTGTGCACGAGGAAGAGGAGAGAATGGGTAGATTTTGGGGCAGCTCTGTCACCTTGTGTTGGTGATTTGCCCAGTGCGCATCGGGAGCAGAGGGATGCCCCCCCCCCAAATAGAGCATCCAAAGTGGGATCATTTCCTCCTCTGTGTCCTAACCAGACCTCCTGATGCCCTTTGTTCAGATTATCGTTTTTAAAATCCACATTACATGCCCGCTCAGACCGCTGGGGGGGCGCGTTACGCACGGATACGTGTCGTCTGCACCTGACTCTGCAGTGTTGACACTGCTGCTTTCGTGTCGGGACGCTGTCGATCACCGTTTTTTACTGGCACAATCAGATGTTGATTGGGCAGCAGCAACTGTGCACCCCCCACCCCACCCCTACCCCCTTCTGTGCCTCAGTGCTGTCCAATCATGCGCAACACTAGGGGGGGGGGGGGGTATGCACGCACAGAATATGCACGTTTTAGTTCACCCCCTGATCCTAAAAATAGCTTACAGCAGACCGAGGCATCAGATCACCTGCTGCAGTCTGAGGTGCCGCTGTTCACCTGTGTCACACGCACGCACACACGTTTGTGCAGCCCCCCCCCCCAGGGTAGCAGACAGGGCTTGGGTGTTGTTGGCACATGGACTTCAGCTCATGCGACCTGACTGTGTGATGGTCTGAACCTGCTCCGCTCCCTGTGTGGCCAGGCAAGTGTGTGGTTGCACACTGTGGTCTAGAGCGGTAATATTTGGTTTCACTGTCAGTGATGTCACACCAGCTCTGTCTACTCCACCGCTCAACCCACAACACTCCCTGGTGATCAGGAACTGGCTTCAGAGCTTTGGCTTCAACGATCAAAGCTGCTCTCATTAGAGCAGCATTTTCAGAATAAAGCAGCCCGTCCGTTACTTACTTAATTCGTCGATCAATTTAATTATTTTCTTGCAGAGGTTATTGTCAGATAAAAATGGCTTTGGGACTTTGAAACAAGGCACTTTGAACATTTGGCTCCGTTAGAAACTAATTCAAGGACCTGAAGAAGAAACAGGCACGTTACGGGGAATGGTTTGCATGTGTGTGCAGATGCAAATAAAAAAGTGTATCTGTTGAAAATCTCCTAAAGGGACTGTTGTGGAGGAATGTGCCTCTCTCGCTGTATTCTAATGACTTCAGTGTAAAACCGGGACACGTTGACAATTGTCCCATTGGAGAGCATGCAACCATCGTTGTTGTTTAAAATTGATTATAATACACGTTCAGTCAACTCTTATTTCATAACAAACCTCACCAGTCCTGCTCGCACCTCCTCTCTTCTCATTTCCTGCTGTTTCAGAGTGAGGAGGCGTGCATCTCGCCCCATCGCTCTATTAGCTGATTACCTTGTCCGGCATGCGTGTGTGTGCGTGTGATGGCGAGACGTGTGCATGTTAGAAAGCTCCGCTGCCAACTGTATTCAGGTTGAGAGTCCTGCCAAGAGTGGTGCCAAGCTGTCCTCCAAATTACACATCCCTTTTAATTTGCTGGATTCTTCCTCCTGTGTACTTTCAGTGCAGGGGGTCGCTGCCTCTCTGCTTCGGGGCCCAGTCGCATAGCATGACTGCGACTTCCTGGCAGACTGTCTCTCAGACAGCAGCAGTTTAACAGACAATCAATCAGAGCCGGGCCTGAAGTGCTCCTGCTTTGGGAAATAGATTCTCCACCGTGCTGAGGGGATGTGAAAGACATTCAAGTTAAGGGCTGCTGCTGCTGCTGCTCAGGAGTGTGTGTATAATTCATTGTGCTGCAGTGACGCACAGCCGTACAGAGCTAACACATCTGAACAGCTTCACTCACACACACACACACACACACAGGATGTTAGAAACATGCTTTCACATGCACACTCGCTCCGGCTGAAGCGTTTCCATATGCATGTCACAGTGTGTCATGAGGTAGTTTCTATCACAGCATTGATCTGCCCTGTTTTCCTCGCTGGGCCACAGACATCACACTGTATAAAAGGCCCTCTATCCCTGCTGAATAATGTTTACTTCCACCAAGGAGGTTCTGTTTTCACCCCTGTCCCTTTGTTTGTTGTTTTTCCTTGTTTCTAAGCGAGGATCTGTGAAACCTGCAGGGAGGGTTACTGTGAAACTTGGTGGAAGGATGCTGCAATATTTGGGGGGGATTCAGGATTTGTTGCCGTCTCTTTAACGGGGCGTTATTTAACATAATGATAGTGTGCTGTAAGGGGACTGGTCAGCTCAGGTGGAGCCATGTGCTTTATTGTGGTATTCCAGTAAGATATTAAATCTTTACCTTCTCTTTAATCTTGTGGGATTTTGATGCATTTTTAAAGTTACAATGAAAGCAGCCAGAAATCTCCAATTTGGATCTACAGGTTGGAGATTATTTTGGGAGGAGTTATTTGTGTTGAAGCGGTCGTGATCTGCGCTGAGGCCCAGCTAATCTGCCGTGAGAGGCACACATCGCATTACATTATTATTTCTCTGGCTCTGTTTTGGACACGGTCTCATTGTGACTAAGCCTTAGCTAACAAAGTCAGTGGACTGCCAGCTGGTGAATAATCTCTCTGACAGCGGTGGCCTGCAGAGTTCCAGGTGAAAGCAGAAAAGTGGATGAGACGCCTGGGGCCAATTATTTGGCCATTCTTCCTCTGGTATGCTGGTCGCAGGTGGTTGGAAGGTCCAGGTGGCTGCATGTGGCTTCAGAATCTGGAGGTTATGGGTTTGTTTCTGAATCTAATATTTGTGCATGCGTAGTTTTTGTTACTTCCTGTTACTGTGGTGGTAAGATGTGAATTGTGGTTTGTTTAGCGCAGCCAGGCCATAACCTGGTTGTGGTTACGTGACTGGAGCTGGTGCGCAACTCGCTACAACCCCTCAGGCACAACTGGTCGCAGTTAAGGTTAGGGATAAGGTTTTGGCGATGCTGTCCATGGGTAGAAGTCAATCCAAGGCTCTAATAAGGATAGCTGTGCAAACTTGATTGTGTGCGTGGCTGATTCTTTGTCTTTGCTCGAGGCTACGTCAGAAGCCGCCAGTTGCGTCGCAGATAAAGAAGGCGCCATGCAGACATGAAATAAAGCGGATTCTTCTCTCTAAATTAGATCTGAGTTCATTATGGCGTTGCATAAGGGAGCATGGACAAGCTCTTTGGCCTCATGTCTTGATCTTGACAGAGAAAATGTCCGGATCTCCAGCAGGAACAACCGCATTCTAACTTATTTAGTGTCTGTTTTTTTTTTCCATTATTTTCCTTAACAATCAAACTATGTGTCTTTATAAACTGTCTCTGTCGCTGAGCTCCTGGCTCTGGCGTGCCTCAGTGTACTTCCAGTCAGCCCTGGCAAAGTTTGTGTGAATGAGCTTGGGCCTGCAGCGACACGCGAAGGAGCCAAGACAGCACTGGCTTGACTGCGACCGCAGACCGGCAGCGCAAATGCAGCTCTTCAGGAGACAGAGCCAGAGGGACGGGAGAAAAATTCATGCGAGCGGACATAAAGTACTACAAACATACCAAACTGTGACCGCTGCAGGCCGTTGTTTTCTGACGGAGCGCGTATTAAAAACTCACACAGAGAGTCTCTGCGCTCACATGCTCTCTGCGAACCCGGCAGCTGACGGTGATGCGGTGGAAATTAACGCCGTAGCGCGGAATCTTCTCAGGCTCCGTTGCAAAGCATTTGACGTTCGTTTAAGGAAAGGCGGGCGGACACAGCTCATTCATCATGGAGCTAAAGCTGTGCGATCAGAGCATGTGACTATTTGGTTTTGCTGCTCTAAATGAACAAATATGGGTTTTTTTTTAAAGAAAGAAAGCGCCTGTTTGCAATGCAGGGAGGAATGATCAGGTTTGACCCCGCAGATTAATGAGGTTTGAAATGTGTGCATGTCCATTAATCACTCTGCTCTGTTTGCCAGCGTTACCCGGCCCCTCCCTGCCTTTCGCCGCCCATGCACCGCTCCATTCATCCACCATACACAAAAAAAGACTCGGCGGCAGCTTCTCCCTGCGTTTTCAGCCGCAGTCGGAGAGCAAAAATAGACCCTCGTCAAGCTGCAGCCTCTGAAACTGCCCCCCCACTCCTCCTCCTCCTTCTCCTTCCTCCCCTGAACTTCTCACATCGAAGGTCATTTGAGTGCATTTGCTTCGAAACGCTATCAGTGTCTTCATTAACCGCGCCCACTGCCAAACCCACAGTGTTTGTGACTACGGTTGCCATGGTGGGGGTGAGCTGCAGCTTTCCGCTGGTCGTACTGGCACAAGACGGGTTCCAGATGTGGCCCAAGTGCAGCGCGCCTCCGTCCAAGTGCACTGTAAACAAAACGGGTGAGGGGAGTTTGGGAGCATGTGTCTCTTTAAAAGAGAGAAGGGGGTGGAGAAAAAGGAGAAGGAAATATGTATTAGGGTTTGTCCTCGTGCGGTTTCCTGGCGAAGCTTTTACAGTAGACTTCAAAGTGGAATGCGAATGAAGAACATGTGTTTTCAATGTCAGACATGTTTTTTATGTTTTTTTTTTTTTTAGATCTGGGAATGCACTAACAGACGGGACCATAGTGTTCTCAGACAAACCAGGGGGAAAGTGGTTTGAGCTGCTGGGGTCTCCCTCTGTGTTACAGTCTGTCATAAAGCACCCAGCTGGGAACTGGGATGATGGACATTTCTGCTGACACAATGCACTGGCCTGCTTTACATACTGGGAGAGTTATCAAGCTCACACACACACATTTACAGATTTTTCTTTCCCCACTTGCATCAGTAGAGCTGCAGAGCTTAGTCGGCAGATGGAGACATTATGGATTTTAAAAGATGGCTTTTCACCCTGTACCTGCGTCTTCTGTTCCAACTTCCAGTAAACTGTGCGATTCAGTAGACGTCGCTTTAATTTGTTTATGAAGCTTTAAACCACCTACACTGCAGCTCTCAAAGCAAAAGGCCTGGTCACACATGCGTGAATGCAAAGGGAATATTGTTCATTAAAAATGAACTCCACTCTTTAACACCAATGGCAGTAAGTTCATCGCATTTCCTGCAATAGCTTTGAACAATTTTTTTTTTTCAGCACGCTGAGTTCAATACGTAAAATTGTCACACCTCTTGCTCAGCATCATCCAAATCGATAATGCGTTCACAAATAGCTGCAGGAGAACTTTCTATTGACCACCCCGCCACGTGCAGTGAAGCCTGAAAGAGATGGTGCGTTCAGGACCTATGATCTCTCGGCCCGTGTTGTTGCAGTGTCGTCTCACTTGTCTGACTTCCATAGAAGGCTGTGGCTGGGAAATCGAAGCGGCCGTGCACAAGGCTCATGGTTCTGCTCTGCCGTACAGTCAGTCCCTCAGTGAGGTCTGATAAACACTGGACTGTAATCACTCCCATATGTGGCTGCATAGCTCAGCACAACCCGGCGCAGTTCAGCCAGTGCGCACAATGCAGAGCACCGGGCTCATTTAGACAGAAAAATAGACTCAAATTACTAGAAGAAGAAAAAAAAAGGCTTGATTACAGCCCTATGCAAACTTTCCCTCTTTGACGGGAACATCTGCTTCCATTTAGGGCTTTAAGACACATACCTATATTAAAATGCACTGTGCACCGCTTCGGGAAAACTTGGAGGCTGGAAAAATATTCCCCCATTATAGTTGGATGGAAGAGAGCCAGCCTGCTGAACTGGGTATCGGCTGAGATGTGGGCAGCACGGCCACAAGCCACATGTGTACGACACTGTGTGTGTGTGTGTGTGTGCTGCTTCACACCAGCCCACTGCCCCCGCCATAACCCTCAAAGCGAGATCTAGGAGAGACGCCGAGGGAAATGGAGCCCGCGGAGGGTTACTGTTGTACATTTTTACCCTGCGGTTGTTCAGGGAGGTCGGCCAAAAAAGCCTCCCCTCGGTCAGCAGAGGGAGCAACACAAACATGTCCGGAAAGAGTGAAAGAGATGGAGGTGAAGTTCAAAACTACCTGCAGAGGAATCAAAGACAGGAATCGTTCCAGTGGAGGTCGTACTGATGTGGCTCAAGATAAGTTTATAATGTGGGGATTCTGTTGTGGGAGTTCCAGCCACTGTACACAGGCCTGCTGCTGCAGTACAGCACAGGGGTTGTGTTTACTTTGGCTTCGAGCGCCTAATGCCAATACTGTTAGAGATATATGTTCATACACACGTAAACAACTTTGCATGGTGTTGACTGTGACAAATTCACGTGTCATGCTCCTGAAGAGCTGCGGTGCGATGTGGCCTCACAGTGTGGGAACACCCAGTCGGGAGCAGCATCACATGCAAATATGACTAAGGACAGGTCAACACGATTAAATCAACATCAACTTGTTAGTACAATGAGACTTTAAGCAGGTTTACAGAGCTGTGGGTTGAGACACGTCAGCACCCAGGTGCTCCCTAAGAGCCACTTCGTCTCATTGTGTTCTGTCCTGAGAGATGTACAGTGATAGACTATGAATTGACAGTTGTGTTGTCCTGGATGACGTTGGGGTAGAGCGGGAGGTCGGCAGTTCAATCCCCAGCACCGAAGCATCCTTGGTTGCCCCCAGTGTATGAATAGTGTAGCAGCCATGGAGGCTGAATGAATGCGTGTGAATGGATGAATGCAACGTGTGCTGTAAGTGCTCTAAGTAGTTGATCATAGAGGTTCGTGCTCTATGCAGTTTCCATTCTCTCGCTGTCACAGGCTCAGCAACACAGAATTTTCTCCTCAATAATGTTTAAATTAATCATGATATTATTTATTTTAAATTGTTCTTAAAAATGTAGTTTTCTTTACTTTGTGAGACAAAATAAAAATAAAAAGGTTAGTAACTGCAGCTGACGATTAGTTAAATTCTAAATAATTATAAGTGTTTGTGGAAACTGTTTTATGAAGTCTTGTGTTCAGGCGTATTTAACTGTGATAAACGTTCCACCCACAAGAGGGCAGACTCTCACCACATTGTCTCATCCATAGAGAAGGTGGACGTCATATCTGAACTGAGTAAAGGTTTTGTTATTTTTGACCTTTTACCTGAGTTTTAATTTGAGCTTTGGATGTGTCACATCACTCGTCACTTGGGTATAAGTTGCATTAAAACCCAGCAGTTCAATCAGTGTAGCCATGAGACGTCTGTTCCACTATAAGGAGTGAGCTCTGGAAGATGTGTGGACTCAGATTCAGTGTTTCAGTTGACTCACACACAGACAACCAGGCCAGTGTGTTTTCCTTGTGTCCTGAGGAAACAACAAGAGCCAATGTTTACTTTCAGCAGCAGCAGCCAGGACAAACATGCATTTGTCCCAAAAACTGCACATGAGCGCATGCATGTGGTCAGAGGGCCCGAGGGCAGAATGACGTCCAGGGCCGCTCTGATCGTTTCAGACAAAAGGTTAATTCACCTGATCACATTTAATGAGGGCGGCATCACACATGACACTGTGACATTTCTCAGGGGCCACATGGTGACCTGCTGGCATTTGGGGGCGCACTGGAAACAAAGGGGCCAAGGTCTGAATCCGAATCATCCTTCGTGTGTGCGTGTTCAGTGATCTCTTTCTTACATTAGTAGCAAAGCATCAATTTATAAAGAGCATTATTATAGAATTTTAAGTAGTTATTATTTTAATAGTTTGTTTTGATCTGCCCTCAACCCAAATCCATTCTCTTCTCCTGAATATTTACCAGTTCTGGTAGAATAATAATTAGATTCAAATAATTTGTTTGAAGTGAATTTACTGTTTATTGACATAAATAAATTCACTTTCAAGAAATAATTATAACCTCAAACTTCTACACACTCACGTGGATTCTACATTAGTCAAATTTGTACTCATGCAAATACGGAGCGGATAGATTTAACTTTAATTTTGCATTCGGGTAGGGTAATGTAGTGTGATTGAATGATTCCCGACCTTGGTGCTCGTCCAACTCTTCAGGGCTTGAAATGTCACAAGATCACTCTCTGGACTCGTGGGGAAATATGACATTTTCTTCCTCTTGGAGTTCCAAATGGGAAATGATGGAATTCTGATGTTTTTTGCATAATACAGGCAAACAAATGCAAATGAGACTAGTGTACTCAAGGTAATGTTTCCTTTCAGCCCGTTCACACAACAAAATGTGCTCTTGAACTCAGCATACGATTGTGATTTCAATCATCCAAATCGCAAATTGGGCCCTAACACGTCAGCCACCGATCAGCAAAAGAAAATTTGGTATACATGAACAATTCCGAATTAAACAAAAGCAGTCATCTGTGTGCCTCACACAGTGACAATGCTCAGAGCCATGTGATATCATTCATTGATTTGCATTTTCCACCTGAGTGTGTGACACACGAACCCCCACGGTGTTCACGCTTTGCATTACGCTGATTGCAGCGTTGTTTATACTGTACGTGTTTGCTCATTTCCATCTCTGTGTACAGATAGTAGCTGCGCATCCCATTGCATCGCTCGCTCTCGCACACACGCACGCCAACAGGGGCCTTGTTTATCCTATGCGTGGGAAAAGGTGGCGTGGTCAGACACGGCTTATGCGGCGAGACTAAAGGGCCCGAGCGGCAGCTGACCGGAGAGATGGCGCCGCATCTGGGGGGATTAGCATGCTATTGAGCAGGGGCTGTGGATAAACGCCGCGAGGGCTCATGCACGCACACACACACGCGCAGTTTGTGTACCTGTGCACTGCAACAAGCAATACTGGCACAGGCACGTGGATTAGTCAACCCCACACGGTGTAATGCTTACACCCACCCATTTATAGCCTGAACTTTGAAGTTGTAGTCGTCTGGGGGAATGCAGAGCCTGGGATAGTCCATCTCAGTCAGGTCTCACACACCCTCACACGTACTGGAGATTGTGGGCTATTGTTTATGTTCCACCTCCCTACAGTGAATGAACCCTTACAACCTTTTGCTTTTCATGCTTTTTAATTCACCATTATCCTACTCGCCATCCCGACTGGCCCCTCGACTCTAATCAGACATCATTAAATGCTGAATGCTCGAATCACGCAAAGAAATTAAAACGTGAAGGCACTTCATGTGTTTTAAATGGCTCCTTGTACACAATCCAGTGACGTCACATCGAGCTAGAACCAGAACAAACTCCCAGCAGCCCGGGGACACACATGTTAATGGCGGTTTGTCGTATGGTGACGCACAGATGGCACGAGTACGAGAATAAAAAAGGTCACGTCGGTGACTGTCGTATTATTTTGACTGCGTTGTCAGGAATCCTGCTGAAACGCTACAAACAGAGTCGGTGGGTTCTGACTTCCTCAGTTTTCTAAATCTAAAGCTTATAGTATATTGACAGAACACAATGTATTTCTTGTATATATTAAGTTAACAGCATCAGTTGATGGCATGAAGGTTGTTTAACCTGTCAGGTTGTATGTCAGGTTAATAGCTCAACAGATGAGTCTTTGAACAGGAAGTCTTCACTGTTTTAACTTCCCTTGTTGCGGTCTTGCTTCATAGGGGACTGTTAAAAAGGGCAAAAAACAGAAGCCCTCATCCAAAGGGTATCGAGCTCAGTGCGTGTCAGATTGTGACAGTGGGAAGGTGTGGGACAAAGTTGAGTTTATGCAACATGTATGAGGTGTGTGCGTGTGTGTGTGTGTGATCAGCCTAAGGGCTCTAATTTGAGGTAGGGGTGTTCAAGTATCTCAGGTCGGTTGTAACTCGATCCTGACGTGTGTGTGAAAAAGTTTTCCTTCCAGTGGTCTCTGGCGCCTTCAGGCTGTAGCAGATTACCGCTGCATTTCAACACAAGCTATTTTTAAAGGTAGCGCACGTTCAGAGAGAAAACACTGTGTGTGAGGATAGCTGGAGGTGTTTTCCTTTAGCGTGGCGTGTCACGGGGGGGGGGGGTTATGCTGATTAAAAATTGATGAGTAGCTGAGTGTCGTGTTGCCTGAGCCGAACATTCCTGCACTATTTAATGCGTGTCAGTGTGTGTTGGTCTGCAGACATAGGCTACGGCTGGACTATTGTAGGTATCAGATTTACCCCAGCTCGAGTTTCACCTGCTGCTCTTTGTGCGTGTGTGTGCGTGAGCAGAGAATCAAGAATTAAAATCCCTCTTCACATGTTTTTACCACATTTCTCTGTTTGCGTCACGTTCTCCTCAATATTACTCATTACAGCAAAGGGGAAAGGTATTTAATCTGTCTCCGCTTGTCTGTCCTGTTGCATCATACCCTGAGTATTGAGGACGGATAAAGACAACCTCTAGTCAGTCTGACATCTATTTGCACCTTTGTTGGAATTGTACAGATGAGTGGCCACCGTGAAATGAATGCAGACGTCACATCTCCGTTGTCCAGAAACTAACCTGAAGTAAGCCGTAGAGTATGACTTGCATTTTGATTTTACTTCCTTATATCAGAATCACCCCCAAAAATCCATATTGGTCTATAAACAGAGACAAGGAAGATGGAGGGTTACGTGAATGAATGACCTCATCACTGGCCATTCTTTTTGTTCAGTGGCATTATGGTTAAACCCCGAGGAGCCCGTAAGACTGATTGATTGGTGAAGATCACAGAGGCCAAATAAAACGAGAGAGACATTTGGCAACGCTCTCTACCTCGTCCTCCATGGAGGGTTTACTATTTGTAACTAAAGACTGTATTTTATCACTAATTATACAGTATTTACTCTGGGGACTGGAAAAGCATCATTAAATATAGAGGTGATATCTCATTAAAGATTAAACCTATAATTACTAATTATCAAATCACCAGCATGTAAACGTAGAACTATAAGCAAGACAGATGGGCCCTCTGTGTAATTTGTGGCCCCTTGACAGCGCCACCAAAATCCTAGATGCGCCACTGCTGCACCCTGACATCGTTTAAGGCTGGAGCTGCAGGAGGCCTCGCGTAATTGACGGTGATGTAACTGCAACTCAAAGAGGGGGATAAAAGACGATAGGACTCATCTGCTCTGAATGGTGCCTTTTGCTCTGAGAGAGCCCCGAGCAACGAAAAAAAAACAACCTGTGAGTGTGTGTGTGGTGGAGGGGGGGGGGGGATAGAGGAAGGAATATAGGAGGAGAGAGAGAGGGGGGGGGGGGGATCACTCAGTAAACACACAGCTCGTGCGGCAGAGCTCAGTTCCACCATGCTGTGGCTGTGACCAGTTGCGCGCAAAGAGCCATGAGGAGCCCGTGACGCGTCCTTGGTTTCCGTAAGCTGTTGTCGGTGATGAACCTGCGCTCCTAGCCGGAGGACGGAACACAAAGAGGAGAGACAGACGCCGCGTTGTTGTTGTTGTCGCCTCGTCCGCTGGACTGACATCGCATGGGGACATGAACAGTGTGGATCCAGCCTCTAACAAACTGTTGACTTTCTATCAGCGGTAAAAAAGCAACCCTTCTTCTCTTACCTGTGTGTGTGTGTGTGTGTTTCAGGCATGATCTCATCTGTTGAATGCAAAAGCTCCTCTGTCGTCGCTCTGTCGTTTCCCCGCAGCACTGGCACATTTTACTCATAGACCAAAAAAGGCTGATAACACCTGCTCCGCTTTACGCAGCGTTTAAAGTGCAGTTCCTGCCCTCCTGCAGCGGCTCTGCGCTGTTCACACTGTTGGTTGGGTGTCAGACTAGTGTGGACGCGCATCAAGTGCATGATGTATTGATCTTCTTTTTTCCTTTTGGTCCGGGATGGCTGGCAAAGTGAGCCGGCACTGAATCCACAAGTCCTCGGTGGGGAAGTGTTGACGCGCAGGCACCGACTCTGTCTTGGCCACAGCAGCTTTTTTAATTAAACCACAGCAACTGCTTCAGTTTTATTCAACCGTCCAAACTGAATCAACCCTGAGCTGAGCTGTCTTCTTCTTCTTCTTGTTCCTCTTTTTTTTCCCCGGGACGTTACAGTAGAGCCTATATGGAAAGTCATGAGTTATTCATGACTTGCATTTCAAGGCACATGCAGCTCTGACAGCAGAATGACGGTTATAGCCGGATGCTCTGCCACATACACAGCAGAATGGCATGTATGTGGCAGAGCATCCAGCTATAACTGTGCAGCCCAGTTCAGACTTGAGTCCAAGGCTACTCTGCTGTTGCTCAATCCCAGCTCCTTTAGTGTCGATTAATCTGAAAAATGCCACCACTGCAGCACCGTGAGGCTGGCACGGCTGCAGTGACGCTCTCTCTCTCTCTCTCTCGCATGTTTGCAAGAAGGGCCGAAGAAAAGTACACGAGAAATCAAGACGGCGCTCTCGTCAAATGTCACAGAGTGACCGTGCCTTTGCTGTTCATCAGAAACGCGCACGGTTGGGTTAGTGTGAGCTCTGCCTGCTGTGCACCGAGCAACACATGTGACTGTGTTTATTGCTCCCAAGTTTTGGTGCATGCATCAGCAGTGTTTGACGCTGGATTGAAAATGGCTTGACCACCTGATTGGAATGTCGGAGAAACTGGATTACGAACCAGTTTCTCCCTCTGCATCATTTAACACACGAAGCCTGCACGTCTGCAGCACGGGAGCTGCTGCAGGAAACATTCCACTGACATTTGAATTATTTAGACTGTCAGATGCAGCTGCCAGTTGTGGATGTGCTGGATGTGCGTGGTGCTTCTGTGGCAGTTGATAGGCTTTCCCTGCTTTTCATGGTCCCCCTCTGCAGACTTCTTTTTGCTCTCCTTATGACACAATCTCATAAAGAGCCACTTTATGGAATGATGTAAGAGTTTAAACTGATAAAGGGATTGGCTTTCTCTTTCTCAAGCAGCACGAGGAGGTTTAGTGTGACGAGCTGCAGTGAGATTTACTGTACTGCATGTCACTTTTCTGTGCACATGGAGCCTTTCAGTGGCCACTGTCCATTGCTTTATGTGACCGAAACCGCAATATGTAGCCTTTCCCGTACTCCATTACTGAATTTACATTTTACCTCTTTCTGCTCCAGAGCGATTTATCTTCGGTCCAAGCTTTCAGAGTCATTTTTTTCCTTTGGCTAACAGCCATTATGCTGCTGGAAAGTAAATATCTGAATTGTGCAGACTGTTGGAGTTATGATTTCCCAACATGCAGCCATATTAGCTTTGAATGCAGGATTAGAGTTAGGGTTACAAAAGGGCAGGTTTGTTATTTTACTTCCCAAGTCTATAGTCTGCAGTCTTCAGTATTTAGCCACAGCGTTGTGCTAAATGTGGAAGTTACAGTTTGTCCTATGGGAAAACCCAGACTTAACATTTTCCCAAATTTTGAACAATGGCAAATTCAGTTTAATGCTCACATTTGAGATAAATTAGTCGTCTTTTAATTGCTTCCTATCGAGAGCCTTCTGTGTTCTGGCTTCCCGCAGCCCTTGTTTGTCCCTGACCCTGCGATATGCTGGGGGAGGGGCCATGTTGAACCACACCTTGACCCCCCCCCCGCCCCTGCCCGCCCTCACAGGATAAACTTTATAGATAACGGATGGAGAGTCGTCATCAATGAAGAAGATCTGTGCCACAGGTGTATGTTCACTGGCTGTAGTGTTGAAGGCTGGTCAAACTGAGTTACATGTGCTGTTTCAACTGGGACACCAGGCCATCTGCAGTTACAGCCTGTCATGACTTCATGTCTTCAGAAACAATATAAAATGGCTATGGAATTATATCACTTTTATCTGAGCAAGAAAACAACCTTGGAGCAAATAGCAGATATTTGCAGTACAAACATGACTGATACAAGTTTTAGTTCTTGTTTTTATTTTTATTTATTTATTTATTTTTTGAGTCTGCGAACATACAGGACCTGAAGTCAGAGCTCTGACGACAGGTACATGCCCCTCATCAGACTGTACTCCCCTGGCTCTGTCACTTCTTTAATGGGTGTTGGCTCGGCTTGAAAATGCGTGGTCCTGCACATTTTAACATTTTAATCACCGCAAGCCCCAAACTCATGTCGCCTTAGCAGTGGAGCTGATGAGGAGGTTGGCTGGGTGGTGCCACTTAATTATCCCCCTCTGACGCAGCGCCTCTCTCATCACCCCCCCCACCCCCCCCAAAGCAAAGGTGAAGGGCAGGAGACGTAGCCACCTGAATGCTGAGGAGACAAAGTGGGATTGTATTCAGGCTGAGCGCCGTCAAGGAGTCCAGGTTGTGATGGGGCTTCAGCGGGCCCCACCCTGGTCACCACAGCCAGCGAGCAGTCAGTGAGGAAGCGGTGATGGATACATCCTGCAGTACAGACACACTTTAAGATATGACCTTTAAGATTGAGTGCACATTATGTATAAACAGTCCCACTCTGCCTCCATCCCCTCCTCCCGCAAAGAGAGAGAAACCTGACTAGAGAGGGAAGAGCTAGGGGGAGGGAGGCGGAGAGTGGGGGGAGGTGGTCCAGAGAGGAGGAGGATGCATGTAGCTCATATAGAACACTCAACCATACAGACATCACACGCAAATCAATACACAAAATAGACATTATATATAAAAAAATACATTCTTCAAACACCCCCCTGGGGCTTTGGATGTTGTTCAATTTATGTTGTCCTCATATATGTGGCAGTATCCAGAATACGCCTGTTGTAATAATGACACATAATACGCCTCATGTCTATGTTCACATGTGTGGGAGATGACTGGTGGCTCGTGCTGTGCGGGGGGGGGTGGCGATGAACGAACCTCGCCTGCAACAGGTTACGATCGAGGTGCATTTTTTTCGTATTCCCAAGTGAGCTCCGGTTCCTGCGGAAAAATCACTTTTGCGTTTTGACAGCAGGTGTGAAGGGTTGCCATGTCGCCTATCAACACCTGGAGATTTGTTTCAGGCTCATTATTGTCAGTCGAATCCTTTATTTCCTTGTAGGTGGTGAGAATTTCCTTCGCCGCACCTCGTGTAAAGTACATTTAATATTGCATTTAGAGTTTCACAGGAATCCAGTGTTACCGTAGAGCTGTGTGCGGATCTTCTCTAAAATAATATCCCCCGCTTGTTCTTTTTACAGTGCTTTCGACTCAGATCAGGCTGGATCAGTAGTAATGTGATCAGCATGGCTGAAGAGAAGAGGAGATGTATGGGATGCTCAGTGGTACATTGTTAACGTCGACCAGTGCACTGTCACAACACTGAGCCTTGAGTCTACAGAAAGGCCCTTGTGGGGTCGTTGTGCTTCAAGCTGCTGCGCTACTCAAGTCTGAATACACATGAGTGCTTGAGCCTGATCACACACTGATGTATCACGGAGCAGAGTGATAGTGCAGTTTCTGTTCAGCTGAGATTAAGTTCATAGCGTTATTGTTGTTTTAAAGGACCACTTCTGTTATCCCTCAGCCTCATGACGTGCCTCGTGACACGTGTCACCTCCCCAAACACAGACTGCTCATTGGTCGGGACCTGTGCAGTGAGTCAGGAGGCACGTCACGATCAATAAGAAGCATGAGTGATCTTGTCGCTACGCTGTGGCTCACACAGGGGGGATATTTATTTGTGGGATATTTAGAAATGTTGACTTACGAGCGTAGTCCATCAGCATCAGCAAAAAAAAAAAAAAAATTAAAAGACAACATGCATCCGGAGAAAATCACCAGAGGGCTGTGGAGCGTCCTCACGTGGGTGTGTTTATGTCAGTGATACGTATTTCTCTTTCTGGACGTTGGTAACCTTGACTGTCGCTCCATTTAATGCAGTGATGGGAGCTGGGGATCTTGTCCCACTTCAACACGATGATCAGATGATGTTTTTCCCAAACTTTTCCAACTTTTTTTCTTTTTGACCAGCAGGACAGATAAACCTAATAAACCTAATAAAGTGTATTGTTGAAGATATTTAATGTAATTGAAATTTTTTTGGTCAAGCCTTTTGTTTGGCCTGTCAATAGGGTTGTAGACACAATATTCATATTAAGCAAATTGGCTAAGATGACTATATTATATTATATTAGGTTATTCAACTCTTTCTTTTCGCATGCGTGGTACTTTCTTTTAGTCACTTACGCTGTGTGCGTTTTTCTATTCGACCAGCAGCCAGCTCTTGCAGCCAGTCTCCATCTATCACTCGGCCCTAATTCAATCAGGACCCACATCTCAATCAGAACTGGGTTGGCCGCCACTCCCAGCCAGTCATCGTGCCACTGCTGGCCCTGCCACGCCGACAGAGACACAGAACGGGAGGAGGGGGGGGGGGGAGAAAGACCAAAAGAAAAGGAGGGGAAGGGCAGAGAGAGAGAGAGAGAGAGAGAGAGAAATGTGAAGAAAGTGGTCATGAACAAGGAGACAAAGTGAGATCAAGGGACGTGAGACAAGCAGATGCTGCGGCTGCCCCTCATGTATGCGTGATGTCACAGTCAATGCCTGCGGTGCGACGGAGGCCATGTGTGTGACCGTGTGTTTGTTTTGCAGCTCTGCCTCGGAGGACCTGGGCTGCAGGCGTGGAGACTTCAGCAGGAAACACTATGGGTCGGTAGAGCTGGTGAGTCCCACCCACCGCGCACTCATCTGCTTGTTGCTCTCTTTGTGTCTCAGCGTGTCTGTCTGCTCATCCTCCTCCTCCCCTTTTCTGCCGGCATTGGGGTGGGGTGGGGTGGGGGGGGGGGGGTGATAAGGTTGGGGGGGGGGGGGGGGGGGGGGGGGGGGGGGGGGGGGGGGGTGATAAGTCGTGACGTAGTGGGTGTGGTTCAGAGATGTGCTTTCGCCAGAGTGGATCACAGCGGGTGCTCGCGCCTCCGAAGTTCACGTGTGGCTGATGTGATGCTGCTGCACAGTGTGTGTGTGTGTGTGTGTGTGTGTCCCTGCTGTTGGTTGCAAAGCTGTCGAGTCATTGTTGGTTCCAGGGAGTGTGTGTGAGCGTGTGCGCGCGCGTGTGTCTGTACATCCTGATAGCCCAGAGGAACAGGAAGTCCTAGAGTCTGGCTCTGCGATCGCACTTCCTACCAGAGACGTATAATGGGTTCGTCCACGACTGCTGCTCAGCGCTTGTCTGACAGATTAGTGTTGAGGAGAAACCACACGCTGCCTATCAGCACGAGCAGACCGACACCACACACTGCACTGCTCCGTGTGTGTGTGTGTGTGCTACACATGCTGTCATGACTCATGGATGTGTTCATGATGAGTCAGGTCATGGATGGGAACGTGAGGAGGACAGGTGTAATCATCCCAGGTCTGATACTGGTTTGCATTTCCTCCCCGTGTCTGTGCGGGTTATCATCACATCTCTGGCTCCGGCCTCCCACAGTCCAAATATTGGGTCTAGGTTAAATGGAGACATTGAAATTGTTCATATTTGCGAATGGTTGTTTCTCTATGTTGACACTTGACTCCAGCTTCCCACCGTGGAGGAGATGGATATGAAATCAAGCAATTACAAACGTGTTATATATAGCTAATTAAAGCAAGCAGTGTTTGTGTCTTAAGGACACTAAGTCTTTGTGCTGTGTCCAAGTTGTCGGAGCTACGCATTCAAAGAAGGGTCTCCTTAATAACAGAGTGCAGCGTCTGTGACTCATCCGCTCTGCTTGTTTTGTGCTTGGCATCAGAGCAGCCACAGTGGCCACAATAAGAGCAGCTACCTCCGCAGACATGTCCACAAAGACGTGAGCGGCTTTCCGACATGCACTGAATTCCACAGGTCCTCCATCTCCTCTGCAGAGGAGACCTCCTGGTATTATGTTGGAATTCAGGAGAAGTTGACGTTTGAACGCAGCAGAGAATTCCCATCTGGAATCATTGTGTTGTGTTTCATGAAAGTGAGACAGGGGCAAAAATTTAAAAAAAGAAAAAACCCAAGTAGGTAAAGCTGAGTAATGCAAAGTTTGAAAAACAAATAATTAGACAGATGTGCCTAAAATTACATCCCATTCCTGATTCATATGCTTGTTACGTGCAAAAAGTTAAAAAAAAAACAGCAGGAGGTTGAATTCACTAAATACACAAAGGAGTAAGAACACACACACACTTGCCATCAGCCCACATACGTCAGCTCACACTCCACATCCTGCACGACGGCCTCTACACTCACAGCTAGAGACAAACAGCACAAACACACGGGCATCTCCCCGCCCTGTTTTGTCTTCTCGATCCAGTCACACCTCCGCGGTCCCCCACTGTCCGCCGCCTAATTGTGCATTGTGCACCAGAGCCTGAAGCCGACGGCAATTAAACCCATTCAGTCCTGACACAGCAGCTCAGGGAGAGGGCCGGTGTTTTCCCACTGAATTGAATTGTCTTTACACAAGGCACAGAGATGAAGGCAGTGACAAATAGGAGGAGAAGTGGGCGCCGACTGTGTCTGAGGCTGTGTGCTGTCCCAGACAGAGTGAGGGCATTTTGGAAACTTAGGACAGTTTGGTTGTTTGAGTATTTAGTGTAGTTTGCGTTTATTTTTGCATTTGTCTCAGTTCTGTGTCGCAGTTTACAGCAATAACTGCAACTGTCTGTGTGCGTGTTTGCGTGTGTGTGTGTGTGTGTGTGTGTGTGTGTGAGTGAGGTTGTAGCTGTCAGTCCTGCACAGTGACTGGTGAGCAGACGGCTCCTCTCCCACCTGCTCGCCAGCGTTACTGTCACTGCCTGGGAGGCTTTTCACTGCACTGTCACGCTGACTTTATTCCCGCTCTCAGCGTGGGCGCGTCCCATTCTGCGCGTCGCTGCCGGTTTGTTGACATTAAAGTGAGACCGTGTAACTCTTGCCGAACAGCGGGCGACGCGGCCACACGTGGTTATTACAAGGTAACGGCAAAACTGCGTCGTCACCTTCTTGAGGAATGGTGCGTTCAAGCAACCGAATCTGACTTTTGCAGCGCCCATCCCAGAGTGACTCCTGGGTGGATGGGGGAGGGGCCCAATGGCTTCGGCCCTGGTCGTTAGTTAAGTCATCACCAGTGTCGCCGTGGCATCAATGGACAGATATTGATGTGGAGCTGCTGTTAGCGTGGCTGGATTGGTCCTGGCCACAGGCAGCGTTGATGCTAATCCGGGCACAGTCGATGGCTGCATGGCAAACAGCCACGCCACTGACACGGTTTGTCTCTGATTTACATTGTCACCCGGGATTGTCCTCGTCACTTGTAGCAGTTATTCCGTGCCTACAACAATTAATCATGCGTTACGCATATGTGCAGTCATCAGTTTGATTTGATCACGTATAACTGATAAAAATGGTTCTATAAAGAAAAGATGAGTCCCTTCTTTTTTTTCTCTTCTGCAGTTCTACAAAAAATACGAAACCACAGTGGCATGTTTCTCAGAAATGATGAGGAAAAAAATTAAAAACACAATGGGTGTTGGTGTCACAGAGGAATCAGGCGTTCACTGCACAGCCCATGTTCCCTTGGTTTTGACGTTTTCATGGAATAACACAGTGTAGAATTCATGACTGAGGCCATTTTAAGAGACTCCTATAGAATAAATCACCTACCCATAAATAAACCATCCTCATATAAATATACGTCATTTCGGGAAAATAAACAAAGTCAGGAATTATTCAATGTGTTCTGTTGACTTCTTTCTTTAAATGCGGCCGCTGGTTTTGTATTTCAGGCTCAGACATCGGCTTCCACCAGCCACTTGAATTCCTGCATTTACACACTATTCAGTCAATATTGTAATTTATCGCAAGTGGATAAGGTACAATTCATTTTCTTACACTACAGTTCGCATAAATGGCTCAAGGCTTGATTTTAATGTGTCATTCATTCATGACACGTCATTCATTCCCTCTCTCTGATTGTGCCCCCCCACCCACTCCCCACCCAACCCAGCCCGTTACTTACCGCTTCCCTCCTCCCCCTCTGCCACTCCCCCTCCTGCTCCGCCGCCCACGCCTCTGTGGTCTCTGCCTTGGATCGTGAGTGTGCATTAACAGGCCCACTGATGAGATCAATTATCTATCAGCATTCACAAAAACGATTGATTTAATACCCCAACACACACACACACACACCTCTCTCTGCACTGCAGCGCTCCTTTGTCCTGTGAGCCTTGGGGAAATCGGGCGCTCTCAGAGTCCGCAGCGAGCCTGATTGTGTTTGTGAAATGTTCAAGTCATGCCCTAAAGTGGGAGCTGTTTAAGAGTGCGCTGTAGGAGCCGTGTGTGTGTGTGTGTTCCGTCCATAAAGCTAACCCCTCGTCCCGTGGGCTTACGCAATGTGGAGACGGCTATTATTCTTTTATCATTCGCCTTTTTGTTGTCATTACATTGCTCTTTGACTTCCCTCCCTCTTGGCCTCATCCATCATGCTTCCCCTCTCTGTATACATTTGATGCCTCTTCTCTTTTTTTCCTCTCTGCCCCATCCCTCCACTTCCCTCCCAGACGGTTTATAGGTTGTTTGTTAAAGTGTAGAAGCATAACCGGCTTCCCCTTCTCCCCTGTTTCCTCTCCTCTGCCTCCCCTGCAGGCCCACAGGGAATCGCTGGGAGTGCAGCTTTTCCATCTTTGCGCCTACTCTGCTGCATGATTTAGAGGCAAGGGTCTGTGTGATGCATGCATGTGTGCGACTGTGCTGCATAGACATACGTACGCACACACGTGCATTCACACACACAGACTCCCCAGGGTGCTTAATCTCTCCCCCCTCTCCTCTCCTTTTTCATTTTTTATTTCCACCCAAAAACAGCAGCAAGCTTATTCACAGGCAGCAGCAAACACTTAACCAAACATGCACTTAATAGCGAATGTCATTTTTTTTTCCTCTCACACACACTCACACACACACGCTAAGGAGGCGGTGCATTGCTCTGTGTGAACACTGCATTGGTTTCCCCTCCATTATCCTGCGATAGGACAGTTAATGTTGCAGGAGGCAGGAGAGAGATGAAGAGAGATGGAGGCCTATGGCTCCAGCCTTCACTTTCCATTTCCTGCACGCGCACGCTCTGATCCCGCACATGCGTTTGTTCGCTCACGTGCAAACACATGCAAATACAAGTCCGAACCACCACATGGGGAAACATGCAGGAAATACATGCGTTTTCGGGGGCGTTGATATGCATATGAAAGGGGAGAAGGCAGTGGTTTTTACCGCGTCTCCTAAGACACCAATTACTGCACAGAGCCCCTGTTGTTTATCAGAGGCTCCCACCTGCAGTAAACACGCGTGGCTCCCAACCTCTGGATTATTGTATTATCTGTACATACAGTGTGCGGAGGAAATGCTGCCTGTGCTTTACATGTTTGCACATCAGGGCTGGAATGTCTCATTCATGGGAATATTTCTACAGCGTTGACACGTCTTGCCATTTCTTTACAATAGAGTCAATAATTAATCAAATGGAATTGAAATGGGTATTTGGTTAAGCCACTATTGGATCGACTACAAAATGATTGGCAGTCGGGCAAAATTGCAGATATTACAGAGGATATGAGCATGTTTCATATCTTTGAAATTTTACAGACTATAACTGATCAGTTACCTAGGGAGCTAGTCCTTTCATTAATCATAAGATAAATTATTTGTTTACCATGTGTTTGCAAAAAAAAATACAGCTTGACATTTCTGTTGTGTTTAATCGTTTGATGATAATGGAGCAAGTGAATATGTGAGTGAACTCACCTGAGACCCTTACACATTATATTTTATGGGCTTAATGATTAGTAGAAAATAATTAGTATCTTAACTGATAACTGGAATATAGATGACTTTATTTCATTAGATGTCAGAGGTCATAATTAGTCCTCGTCTATCAGGAATTTCCTTCTCTGGCCCCTCCTGACTATTTCTGTCTATCCGAATGTGAGAGCTGCACTACACACTCTTTTTTAATTTACATGTCAGTGACCTCCATTTGTGAGGCGGGCAAAATAAAACACCATTAAGCCAAGACGGTCAAAAGAGCAGAGGACAGGGACAGAGGGAAGAAAAACCAGAGAAGACAAGAGATCAACAAGGGTGGGGAGACTTTGTTTTGTTGCCTGGCAACGCAACATCAGTCACTGCGTTGCGGTTGAAGAGGAAATGAGGATGTGAATACAGTGAACCCTCGCTATAACGCGCTTCACCTTTCACGGCTTCACTGTTTCACGGATTTTTTTTAGTGCAGTTTTTTTTTCTGCTTTTTTAAAAGTGCATTGTGTTCTGCATCCTGATTGGCTAAGGGACTGACCTGCGTGAACAGTCTCCGCGCCTCGTCGCTGTACAGTAGGCTACAGCTTGCCAAATTTACTTTTGCAAATTTTCTCAATGACAAAACCCACAATGTCGACGAAACGTTCTGCACCGGCAAAGGCACCTGAGGACACGCCCAAAAGAGAAGAGAAAGATGCTCAATATCCCAGAAAAAGTTAAACTTCTGCCTATCACGGGTTATTTTTGGAATGTAACCCCCGTGATAAACGAGGGTTGACTGTAGTAATAGTATTGTCAATTCGAATGAGAAGAAGAATGGGATGGGATTCACTCAGAGGTAGATGATGGCTGCAACACTGACCGACCAATCTCGGTCAGTGTTGCTATCCCCTGGAAAATTAACGAAGAGCGAACAATAAATCCCGACCCCGACCTTTAACCCGCTTTTACAATTCAGCGGCATCTTTCCAGGCCAAGGCTCCGTCGCTCTGGCAGAATTGATGGAAATGACTGTGGACGTTTTTACGTAACTCTGCTAACAAATAAACCAACAGACGCAGGAGAAAACAGACGTCCCTTTGTTGAGGCTGTTATTGTTTTATAGGGAACACTATGGACGCACTGTTATGTATGTGGAGGCCCAACATGGAAATAGCTGGCACTCAGGTCTCATCAAACTCTCAGCATGGAAGCCAGTAAGAGAAGCATTTCTTTAAGTTGTGTGTTCCCCCCCCCCCCCCCCCCCCCCCCCCCCCCTCCCCTGTGTTTCCCTTACATCACTACTGGAACCATTTCACGCTGGTAATGCCTCCTCTCCAGTAGGAGAAAGAGGTGAGTCAGCAGGAGACAGAAAATTGGAGCGATAAGTAGAGGGTGGCAGATAAAAAGAACACGAAAAAAAGGCGAGCTGAGGAGGTTGGGACGAACCATCACAGACTTAATTCTTGTTGATTAAAGAAGAGGGGCGACGATGATAGTCCACAAAGGGGAAGGCAGCTCGTGTTCGTGGAGAGGACTCGGGTTCAGTGCTGTCACGTGGAGGTGATGTGTCTGCCGTGCTTCCTCCTCTGCCGGTGATGACAGCCATCTCTAATGTATTTACGATGTATTTATAATGTATTTATAAAGATGCCTCTGTCTGTGTCTCTCCTCTCAGCTGATTTCCAGTGACGCAGATGGGGCTATTCAGAGGGCAGGACGCTTCAGGGTGGAGAATGGCTCATCAGATGAGGTACACAATTTAGCATAATACACTTTTGTGCACACGTGCCCAACCCATTCACTCAGCATCCAATTTATGCAGATAACGATGCATGAGCTTGTTTTGTTCCATTATTTATGATTGATTTAACAAATCCATGTGTCAATCGGATTTGGTAAATTAATTTGCTTTTGTGGACCAAAAACTGAAATGATAACTGTGTTTTCCACAATCGTCGAGACTGAATCAAATCTGTAGGAAGGTGTTCAGCTACTGCACTTATAAATTGAAGTGATAACGGATAAGCGGTTGGAAAATGACATGACATGACATATTACGTGGGATACCTGGGTGACTGGGCCCAGGAAACAGCCAAATAGATGAGCAAGACAAAAAGTCTTTCCACTATCGCCTGACTAACTTTCAACAGCGTTGTGGCAACATGGCCGACAGCCAGCTTCCTGCCCCGTGTTCTTACGAGTCAGTTGAATATCAGCCTCCTTTGCCGTGCTTACTTCTTAAATGTTTTGTATAAAAAGCAGTTATGTTTTATGGCTATTTTAGCCCTGCATCTAAATGAGATCTCCCCCCTTTTTGTGTGTTTGTGTTTGTCAGACGTTGGACTACACTCCGGGAACCTGGAGGAGAACCGATGTCCATCTGGAGAATCCAGAATACCACACCAGATGGTTCTTCAAATACTTCCTGGGAAAAGGTCCGTCCTGTCCCACTCTGTTTAGAACGCACACGCTCACACAGCACTAGTGTGAGATAGAGGGAGGGAGCGTGTTGCAGACAGAAAACATCAGCTGAATGCATTCCCCCGGTCCACAGGATACTCCTTATCTGGCGGGGTCAGCCTCGTCCTCATGTCGCGGCGCTCTTCATTCAAGGCCGATATTAGTTAGTATCCAGTCATGTCCCCACTGAGAGTCTCAAATTCACTCTGATCTCACACGCCGCCAAGGGAGGACGCCTGTGGAGGACACGCAGCCTCAACACAGGCAGCAAAGGCTTGCCCCCCCCCCCCCCCCCCCTGACTGTGAGCTCCTGAACGCAGCAGCCAAGAGATCATTAAAAACATAGAACTGTGCATTCGATGGATTCGCTGCTGTCATTAACACCTTGCCTGGTGTCAGACTCGCAGAGAAAAGGTGGTGCCGCAAAAATGACGATCCATGTTTCCCTGCTGTGACTCAAATGCAGACAGACGAAGGGCAGAAGCTGAAGATCCATGCAGATTATTGCGAGGCAAAGTTTGGCTGCAAAAAAAAAAAAAAAAGTTGACAAAGATAAAGAAAAGAAATGCCCCTTAAGCTCGGGTCGTGTTGTGATCATGCTGTAAGACACGTGCCGTTTACAATGAGCCGCGTCTCTGGATATTTGGCTCAACCTGTTGGACTGCGGCTGAACCATCTGTGTCTCGCAGCCTGAGCTGAGCTGACTGCACAACACGTTGTGAACCTGAGGCCAGTTATTCTCACACGGGGATATCTGTCTGATTAAGCACCCGATGCAACGGATGGATGGCTGTAAACCTACATAGACGCACACAATGCAATCATTTGACATTGGAGCGATTAGGCTTACGAGTTCCTTTCCTGCGGTGTAAAAAAAAAAAAATGGAGCCACTGGCGAATAAACAGAGCTGGAAACCAAATGGAGGGAAAGAAGTGAGATTGTGGGATTGAGGGAACGCTGGAGGAGAAGAAAGACGTCCTGCGTCTAATTGGGTTGGCGTGTCTGTTCAGGCATTGTTTTGTGCGACGTTACCCTGTCAACCAAAGAGGCTCAGGCATGAATGTGTGACTCCGCTGCGGTGTCGTCAGGCGATCTTTGTGCCACTGTCACACACACACATGCAGAACTGGATGTTGGGTGCAAATAAGAAGGATGACACACAATAAAGAAGAGACAAAAGAAGAGAAAGACAGCAAAGGGATGAAAGGTCGATTTAAATACCTGGGAGGATGTGCATTTGTCAATCAGAGAAAACATGGACATCCAGGAACCAACATGACAAATATGTTAGCATGATATTGTTTATTTCTCCTTCAGTCCACCAGAACTACGTGGGAACCGATGCAGAGAAGAACCCCTTCTATCTGTCAGTGGTCCTCTCCGACCAGAACAACCAGCGGGTTCCTCAGTACAGAGCCATCCTCTGGAGAAAGATGGTGAGTGAGTCACTGAACTGCCTCCAAATGAATTCATGGGTCCCTGCACCTATATGTAACTGCTTCACTGACACAATCGCACAAACGCACGTGTAAAGTAAAACGACCACATGAAGTTCAGTAGAAAACAAGCCCCCTAGCTGGGTTTGACTGTACCAGAAAGACGGGAACTTGAAACTTCTTTCCCAGGGACACCAGCTTAATCTTGAATCTTCAATCACAGTGTAGGTGTTTTTTCTTCTGCGATCTAAATATAAGAAGGCACAAAATTGCATCTTGAGGGACGAGGCTACTCCAGTTTGAGTCACTCTGTGTGTGTAGGTGTGTGTGTGAGGGAGGTACATGTGCATTGTTGTGTGTCGGTAGTGTGGTGACTCAGCTTCATGGCTCCGATCTAATTTTGGTCACCAGACTCATCTGGAACCTGATTAGGGTGCTGCACCTCCGCTGCCTGATCACATTGATTTGTCTTGTTTCTGTCAGACTAGAACCGGTACAGGATGTTGTTGTTGTTGTTGTTGTTGTTGTTGAACAACAGAACAACTTTGTTTGACTCGAACTTCTCTGATTGAATTTGTGCGGCTAATTGACGAATGCGTTGCGTGCTCTGAATATTCCTCAGGGTTTCATCCGTGATATTTTATACTGCAGTGAGAATCTGCCGCAGGTTGGTGGCTGGGACCCTTTGACATGTCGCCCTGACGGCGTCACCAGGCTTTTAGAGACGCGCCTTGATCGAGTTACTCCTCAGAGAAAAGGCTGCTGAAGCCCTCAGTGCAAACCGTTCATAATCCCTGATCTATGTCATCCTATGTCAGGGGACTCTGAAGATCAGCCTCCCGTACAGCCCGACCAAAACACTATCGGTCAAGTCCATCCTGAGGTGAGTGTGGCCTGGAGCTCCACACTGACACACTTTTTACAGTATCGTGTATGACACTTAATCCTGTTGGTTATCTGATGATGGCACTAACCCCATGTCTTTTTTCAGTTTTAGTTACAGAAATAACATGCACATGTGTACAGTGAATTATTTTATTAGGTTACTGTGTTTCTTTTCAGTGTATTTTTACAGGCGTGTACTTTAATTTTGTTCAGTGATGGATCATCAAGTGTAATTTTCACATGCTGTTCAGTCGAGTCTACAACGACAGCAACAGACTGTAACAGGATGAAATCAGATTCATGAAACAGGAGAGTGGAGATTACGCATCCTCCGGCAGAGCAGCGTAACTGCTCAGCGCTCTGAAAGAGCACAGGCAGGATGTGAAATCCCCCGTGTCAGGTGTCGTCTTCCCATGAGCCCCCTTTGGTGCTGTCGCTCTGCCATTAATCCCTAAACACCCGCTATCTTTATTCATCTCTTCATCCCTCACTCCTGCTCCTGCTCCTCCTCTTCCTGCTCCCTCTGTCCTTCTTCCTAGCGCGATGAACATGGACAGGTTTGAGAAAGGCCCCAGGGAGATCCTCAACCCCGAGATCCAGAAGGTGAGAGCATCAACCTGCTCCTGGCAACCTCAGGCTGTGTCATCCCTACCTGCAGCGCTAGTCAGTGGACGTTATGATAATAATTATCATGTCTTCTTTCGCCAGGATCTGCTGGTGCTGGAGGAACAGGAGGTATGAATGGGTCAGGCTCAGTGTTGCTGTCTCGTTTTCATTTTTCTGGGGGTCGAAAACAACTGCTTTTGTGTGGGTTCCCAGTCGTGTTCACACACCTACATATATCATAACAGATACCCAGATAGCGAATGAAACAGGAACTACGTTTGCCTTATAATACGACCCAAATCTTTACTATGGTGTTTGATGTAATTGCACAAGAAATATATTAAAATCTGACTTTCGATATCTGTGTCATATCATAGTCTTATCATATTTGCTGGTTATTAGCACCGTTGTTAAAAGAAACTGATAATTTTTATTATTTTCTTATCCAATCACCATTTTTTAGGGTTCTGTCAACTTCAAGTTTGGTGTCCTGTACGCCAAAGACGGACAGCTCACAGATGACGAGATGTTTAGCAACGGTAACTACTGCTTTGCCATTTTGGGACATACAAGTTTGGGAAAAACACTAGCCTGGCTGCCAGCTCCGGCTGATTATTGGATAGACCGACAAGAGCGTTATCAATGCTTTAAATCTTCTCAAACATGAATAAATGGCAAAATATTGCTTTGTAATAAAATCAGCCTCACAGCAGAAAATATCTGTTAAGTGGAAATGTGTGTTTCAGAGACTGGGAGCGAGAGCTTTGATAAGTTTCTCAATCTGCTGGGTGACAACATTACGCTGCAGGGATGGGCAGGATACCGCGGAGGGCTCGACACCAAGAGTGAGTGGGCGCACATCTGCTGATGGCAATAATTAACACTGTCGTCGCTTCAAAATATTTTAGAAAAAGCTTATTTGAACGTGGCAACTTTAACTCTTTGCTTGCTTTTCTTGTTTCCTTGTGCTTGCAGATGATACTACAGGAATTAAGTCCATCTACACAGTGTATCAGGGCCATGAGCTCATGTTCCATGTGTCCACCATGTTACCCTACTCCAAAGAGAACAGACAGCAGGTTGGTGGCTGCGGAGCTGTGCTGTTTGTCTGTTGGCACGCTTGTTACTTTACACATTATCATACACATTCACCATTTCATCGAGGATATTGGTCATAAGCTGAGGAATCGTTCAGTGGGAATATACAAGCACTTGGGTCACTGGCAAGGAAATCTTGTGCAATGTCACTCAACGCGTTGGCTTTAGGGAGGAAAGAAAAGAAAGGACGAAAGATCATTGCTGTGCTGCGGAGCTCTGTTCTGCAATGTCAATATTATTGAGTATGATTTAAAAGGCCTGGTGCTCACCAGATCTGACAAATGGCAAGTGATAAGTGGATTTCTCCCTAAGATATAAAAAGACATTCTGGCTGTCGATAATACAGAACAGCCTGTGCTTGTAGAGCATTTAAAGTGTGGCTGCCGGTCTGCCGCCCGTCTACCATCCACCTGAGTGACAAGAACTGCAGGCAGATTAGAGAAGATGACTGTACTCCACACCTGACTGTCTCTGCAGTGTCAGTCCACTTTAAACTGAGGGGTTCTGCTGTCAGTGTCATCCTGCTCAGTTCAAAACATCTAAATGTAAAGAGCAGTTTCTGTAGTCGTGCCACAGAAAGTCTTCAAAGCAGCCCAACAAGGAATGGGTTCAACCTTAGTAGTAGTAGTAGTAATGTTCGTCCCTTTGGCCCTGTGTGATTATCGCCTCAGTAAATCCACGTGCACAGACAATCCCTGTCCCGACGATGAGTCGCTGTTTTTGTGTCCTCATCTTTGCTCTCTCCTCTCTGGCAGGTGGAAAGAAAGAGGCACATTGGAAACGACATTGTCACCATAGTATTCCAGGAAGGGGATGACGCATCGTCAACCTTCAAACCATCGATGATCCGATCGCACTTCACCCGTATCCTTCGCGCAGACAATGGCTGTCAGAGAAATGAAGTCGTGACCAGAGGGACTTTGGCTAATGAGCAGAGCCCACGTCAGCCCTGTCCTCTGATGACATACGTGACTGCTGCTGCTGCGTCTCCTATAACATGTGTTTCCTTGACTTCCTCCTCCAGATATTTTTGCATTAGTTAGGTATAATAGCCAGAATGACAGTTACAGGTGAGTAGCTTTGTTTCACTGTGGTATTTCTTCTTTCTTCTTTTCACTGCTGTGACCTAAAAGATCTTTACTCTGCCCACTAAGTCATTTTGATTAAAAATGACTCTCGACTTGACCGAACCGTCTCCATCACAGGTTGAAGATTTTCTCAGAGGAGAGCGTTCCGCTGTTTGGACCCCCTCTCCCGTCTCCGCCTGTATTTACTGATCACCAAGAATTCAGGGACTTTTTATTAGTCAAATGTAAGAAAAGCTGCATCACAACTGCATCAACTATGAAAATCAGCACCCGTTTGGGGAAACTAATCCCTCGTCATCTCTGGCAGTAATCAATGGAGAGAAAGCCACACTGGAGACGCCAACGTTTGCCCAGAAGCGTCAGCGGACCCTCGACATGTTGATCCGCACGCTCCACCAAGACCTCATGCCTGACCTGCACAAGGTACACACCTTTGTCCCTGCCCTCCACTTCAGCTCACGTCCAACTCTCGCATGTACGCACACTAGCGCGCACTGCAGTTCTCCTCCATCCCCAACTTGTCACCTCACTTACTGGCAGCGACTGTAGCCACTGCTGAGCTGCGTTCTGCTGTATTCCACTGCAGCCCTCTGCATACTGCACCATTCCGACTGGATACTGCTGCAATGCTGACTTTCTCCCTCCTCTCGTCAGAACTCGTTCTGACTTATCTTGGTTTTTGCCTCCTTTCACTGTAGCTGCTTCTAACACAACTAAAATGATCACTGCGGTTCACTCCTGCTGTTTTTACCCCCCGCCAGGGTCAGTCTCTAAGACCCCTCTCTGCTTTCTTTTTCTCTCCGTGTGTCGTGTGTGTGCGCGCGTGTGTGCAACATGTTGGCTGCCGATGGATGCGTCTTTAGGTTCCCTTTTCTCCCCAGAACATGTTAAATCGACGGTCATTCAGCGACGTCCTGCCCGAGTCGCCGAAATCAGCACGCAAGAAGGAGGAGGCGAGGCAGGCTGAATTTGTCAGGATAGGGCAGGTAAAAAAAAATTACCCAAGCGCACACACACAGTCACACACACAAATGGACCCCAAACAAGCAGAGCTCTGCAGTAAGCAGCTAGAAACACTAAGAGGAACAGACGCATTAACTCCTCGAAACTAGGATACACAGTGACAAAGGTGGGTATGGGCACGCACACACACATTAGCACACTCATTAGAAACACAAACAAAAGCATCCGATCCCCTAAGAAACCAAGACAGGGTCTGAAATATTCACTGTCATCATGAATTCCTCGCCATGTTGTATCCTCTATTATCCATGTGGAGGTAATAAAGACGGAATAAGAAGATTATGAAATTATGTCAGTATTAGCAATTATTTAAGTAGTAAAAGTAAACAGCTTGTTGTATTTTTTAACAAATACCGGATGAGCTATGTAAGTCTCTTATAACCGCACTTGTTTTGTCAACATTAATACACAAATACAGTGTACAGAGAGCAACTTATCTTTTGCTGATGTTTGGTTCAAACCATTTTTTGGGACGATACATTTTTTTTATATTTATTAAAATATAATGGGGAGTGGTGATGAGTAATGAGTGGTGTCAACAACCTCCAGCAATAAGCTGAAGCAGTATGGCTGTATGGCTGGAGAGGGAAAACCCAGTGGAAGAGAAGTCACGTCGTTGCTGCACCGCTCACTGCTGCTCGTTGAGGTTGTTGCTTTTGCACACGCAGCAATAACTGAGGATTGTCTCAAGTCTTTTATCAACTCAGATCCTGTCTCATCTGCTTGACAGCGGCCGGACACAGATCTGAGTGAGAGAATCTACCCGGGTCAATAAAAGTGAGGCAGAACTGGGTTTCTAACAATTGAGAGGGACCCATGGATACTTTTAACTTGGGAGGAGTCATGTAAATTGAAATGGCAATTCCGGAACATATCTGTGCTAATCCTCCACGGTATGCTTTCCTCATAAATATACTGTTCATTTGCCTCATTAACCAGCCTTATGTTATGACCATTCCAACCTCTGCTCTGGATGATGACGTCACAAACAGATCATTACAAAGGAACAAAATGTGAAAACAGGCAGCGTCCCACTCCTCCAGGGAGGACGGTAATCTTTCAACTAATTTAAGGCTGATGGATGTGGAATGAAAAGTGTCTGTGGGGAAAAAAAAAAAAAACAGGTAAACAAAATAAGAGCATTTTCTTTCTTGACTACCCACAGATATATGTCACCGGAGTCTGCAGCTTTTCTTTTACATGAGCTCGAAAGACATTTTTGCGCCTGTGTCTTTTTTCAGTTGTCTGCCGACTTCATTTGCCGGCCCGTGTTCTTCTTTGTGTCACCATTTGTGTTCTCTACCTTGTTTCCCTCCTGTTTCCGCCGCTCGCTGCTCGTAAACACAAAGCCGAGGCGTCGCCACTTTGTGCAGATAACAAAGGAAGGTAGACGTGTCGAGTCATTGATTATCCAGTTTTGTAGAGACGAGGCGTTTGTCCTCAGCTAAACTGACTGTTAGCTCGTCGTGTGAAGCTCATTACACGCTGGGAACTTCATGTTCCCGTGGATGCCTGAGAAGTTAGAACATGCATTTGTTGTATTTTCTGAAGGATGGTGAAGGCACACGGCGCGGTGAAGCCGCTGTGCCGTGTCCCGCTATTGATTTCATTATCTCCAGATCGCCTGTTTATGCAGATTTTGAAATTGAAAGGGCTGAAAGCGTAGCTTGGATGGGAATTTGTCAATCTGATCCGATGCTTGCTGATTGGACATTTGTGCCAAATATTTTCTATTTGAATGATTTAGTGTCATTTGTTGTTGTCACCCTTTGCTTCCCCGCCTCAGTTGGCTGTCCGTCACACACGGCCCGCCTCTGAATTTGCATGGAAACCAGCGAACATTAATGACCAGTTTAGATATTTGTGCTGGAATAAAACGGTGCATAATTCAGCCGGCTCGTTTCCCTGCCTGTCTTCCCAGTGATGCATTTATATGCATGATGCTCATGCAGCGCTCACTCATTACTCCTGCATAGGGTCAGAGATTTGAAAGGCTTGTCCAGGCATTATTCCATTTGAGGGGTTTCACAGGTGCGCCTGCGGAGTAAAGTTGTACCTGTGGTGTAAGCCAGCAGCAGCAAATGTAAAGAAACAAATAGTCTGAAATAGTCTTTTTTTAAATGGTTGTTAAAAATGTGTAAAATTATCAATTGCAACAATAAAATGCACTTACAGTCTAGTAATATATCCTTTATGTTGATGTGTGCTCCGTGCTACAAAGGTCATTTTTCTTTTGATTTAACTTGTGGTGAGAAATAAATATGCGGCTCTGTAGACATTTTCATACATTATTATATTTTGTGTTAAACCCAATGCTGCCTCTTCTCTGTAGGCGCTGAAGCTGAAGACCATTGTGAGAGGCGACGCCCCGACCAGTCTTGTTACCACAGGCCTGTGCCGAAAAGAGGTGAAAAGTCATTACGGGTCTTCCGAGACAATTCAGAGAGAACAATTAATACTTTGATTGCTAATTGCACACCCACTCATGTCTCTGTTAATCCGCCGCAGCCATGGGAGTCCCAGTCGTTCTGCAGCACGTTCCCATATGAGATTGTGAGCGCCGACTCCTGGGGTCAGTCGCTGCTGGTCGCCACCGACACAGCGGGGGTCATGCTGCTGGATGGTGAGGTCATGCTAATCAATATCGCCCCATGTCCTCTAGAATAAAGCCACCCATCCATATCCATTCAATACCGTGCTCAGCAGAATGCCAAGGCCAGCAGCTAACATGATGGTGATAATGATGTTGTCCGTGTTTCAGGCCCAGACCCAGCTTCATCCAGCGCTGGTGAGAGTGCAATCGATACTTCTCTACCCCTCTCATAGGATTTAACATTACAAATATTTTCAACTGGTATTTCTCCGAAACATATTCGTTGTGTTTCAGAGACGCAGACTCTGCCTCCGGTGCAGGTGTTCGACAAAACCATGGTGGTGAAGCAGATGCACGTTCTCGAGCCTCAGGACCTGCTCATCACCAGAGCCGACAAAGGTAGGACCGAGACGAGGAGAAGCTCAGCACCTCCTCGCTGCACCTCCCCGCAACTCCTCTCCTCTCCTTTTGTCCTCCGCTCGCTCTCCTTTCCTTTCTTGCGGCCGAGCGGTTTGTATTTACAGCACATCTTTCTCTCTCATCATCCCTTCTCCTCCCTCTCGTTTCATCCCTGTCATCTCTCTCTCTGTGTTGTCGAGTACCTACTTACCCTTTCCACCTCCGCTGGTCCGGTGAACACATTGATCACTCGCTGTGATCTAAGGAAGCTGACCTATAGACAACCAATCCCCGTCAAGTGTGTTTCAGAGATTGCTTGTGTGTGTGTGTGTTTATCCTTGGGGAAGGGCTTGACTGTGAGTGCAGCGGGCTTTAGCAGACTGATAGATATGCAGACCAGCCGACAGATCAAATGAAACCTGCAGACGTGGGAAGGCTAGTAAAGACACACCCTGCGCACACAGGATGTTGCCGTGTAATGAGTCACATCTGTACAATTTGTCACGTTTTTGCTTCGAACCAAAAGAGCATGTAATCCTTTTTTCTGCTGACGATTAGCTGACCCGGCTATTGACAAACAGGATTGACTCGGATTTGATAGCAATTATGTGACAGTGTGTGGCGGAAACATTTCTCATGGCCGTGCGTGCCTGTCGTTGGGGGGGGGGGGTTAATTTCTGGGAGCCCGAGCCTTCTCATAATCCGCCGTCGTGCAGAAAGGCACTATCGCCTCGGCGTCTCGTGGGAGCAGGCTAAAAGCAAAAGAAGTGTAACCTTAATGCCGAACAGCAACAGGAGCGGCTCTCTGTTTGTTTCCCAGGGAAGGACGCTCGACTGTATGTGTTCAGGCTCAACACGCTCAAGAGAGGCCTGGAGGAGAAGCAGCTCGTCCGGAGCAAGTGTGACAGTCGGGAAAATAAACTGGAGAAAACTAAAGGTACACAGGACACGAGATGCACGCTGTAACAACAAAGAAAAATGTCGTGTACTCTGCCGAACCCTGGTTTGATTCAGAGCTTAAAAGTGGTTTCACAATTATCCATGTATTTTATAATAAAAGTCAGGATCGCATTTTATCTTTGAAACAGGTTTTGCTTGTTTGTTTGCCTAACATTTCAAGAATCATTTACATGGCTCATTTATTTGGTACCATTTTGCCCCAATGACTCTGAACCCACATATAAAATCTAATGTATGTGAGAAACGTGTGTTGTTTTTGCCTTGAAAAGCTAAATCCATTCTGTTTCCTCTCAATAGTTTCTTTTTCCGATTTTCAAACATTATATCTGCAGAAACTACATGCAGACCAGTTTCTGTGCAGCAGGTTCCATATTCTCATGGAAGTTCCGGGTCAGCAGGTTTATTTATATTTGATCAGACATAAAATGCCCGCTCTCTGCCTGCAGCAGGATATTGTGACCTTAATCAAAGTCGTTTCCACGGCAGCCTTTGACCCGCTGGGGGTGGGATGCCAGCTGTTTGTGGAAGCATTGATCTGCGGGACGATGCCAGGGAACAACACCTACAGCACAACACATGTCCGATATATACCTCCTGCACTCTCTCACCCCGTCCTCCTCCTCCCCCTCCTCTTTGTCCCAGGCTGTCATTTGTACTCCATCAACACCCACCACGGCTCCGAGCTGAGGATAGTAGCAGCCATCAGGAACAAACTCCTCCTCATCACCAGGAAACACCCGCGTTTCGAGGGCTTCAGCGCCGTCTCCGCGGGACCAGACTCGCCGGTGGAGGAGTTCCAGTACATACGGGTACGACCGAGGATAAATGAGAAATGAGAAGGAATCAGATTGTTGAATTTGGTTCCTTGAGAATCGTGACACCGGTGTTTCTTCGGTATCAAACTGAACTGGTGGTCGTTGTCTCGGTGTCTGCATTAATGAATGTGTAAATGCTGATCCAG
This sequence comes from Pseudorhombus dupliciocellatus, assembly GCA_016785235.1. Taxonomy (NCBI): domain Eukaryota; kingdom Metazoa; phylum Chordata; class Actinopteri; order Pleuronectiformes; family Paralichthyidae; genus Pseudorhombus; species Pseudorhombus dupliciocellatus. The sequence goes on from JAFBJW010000217.1 coordinate 1,194,752, forward strand.
CAGATTTTTTTCATGCCGACACATGCAGAAAACAGGGTCCGATGCATTACTCACTCTAGTGAGACGGTATAACAGCCACTTACAGTGGAAAAAATATCAGAGGTTTTAGGAATCAAGTCCTAATATTTCGAGACTTTACTGCTTACCTCTTAAAAGCATCTGTAAAATACATATATTTGCAGCGTGTTTACCAGATGGAAGCAAGATAAAAAATATAATATTCTCATATCAGGATTTAAAAAATATACATTATATTATTTGATTTTTGACGTTGCAGTGTAATTTACTGTTTGTGTTGTGTATTGAATGCAGCCATCACTCTCAGGCCTTAAAGCTATAAAAACATCACGTACACACGAACGTATGTGCTGAAGTGATTAAAGTAATGTGTCTGTGTGTGTGTGTGTGTCGTGCGCCCCTCAGGAGATCTGTCTGTGTGACCCTCCGGTGGTGATGGCTCTGGTGGACGGGCCGACGGGGGAGAACGACAACATGATCTGTGTGGCCTACAAACACCAGTTTGACCTGATCAACGAGAGCACTGGAGATGCCTACCGGCTCCATCACGTAGACGCCAACAGGGTGAGGTTTGCTTTTTGTCCTTCTTCCCATCAGCGTGTTCACGTGTGCTCGGCAGCTGAGCCGACTGGAGACCTTCAGTTGACCCAGTTAGTCGCTTTATTTACCTCTCTGATGAGCAGCCTGCTCTGGTGAATCAACACGTTGTCATTTGCGGAGAGCAGCTGGGAGGAGACGTGAGGGATGGGGCCGCTGGAGGACGAGCAGCTGCGCTAATAAACAGTCTTATTCTGCTGTGGCCATTTCTCAGTCGACATAAACAACAAACGTCAGTCTCAAGCAGACACGTCCACCGAGCACTTACAAAATGTTTACTTCAGCCAAGGAGGTTGTGTTTTCATCTGTGTTTGTTCCTTAGTCCTTATCCGGTTCTTGTCCAAAAATGACTGGACAGATTACCACGAAAATCGGTGGAAGGATTTTAGAATTTAAAGCCGTTTATGAGCGGTTCTCAGGGGCCCCAAGCAGTTGCCTGCCTTGCCAGCCATGCTGCAGCGCCCCTGCCCAGAAGGTTACCAATTACTTTAATCATATGTGACCAGACATTACTTCTTATAAACGGTGTCTCTCATCCGACCTTTGAATCCTGCTGAAACGTTGCCACTAAACTGACTCGTTTCTGCCTGCAGGTAAATTTTGTAGCAGCCATTGACGTGTATGAAGACGGCGAGGCGGGTCTGCTGTTGTGTTACAACTGTGAGTTGCCCCTTAACTCCGGACAGTTCAAAGACAGATCGTTACGTGGTGGTTCTGTCAATCCTTGTCCAAAGTCCAGAGGACAGAAGCAATAGTGAACAGAGGGGACTTCAATATTGAATCCGAAAGTTAAAGTTGTGTCCCATCTGTGTTTCACAGATAGTTGCTATTATAAAAAAGTTTGTCCGTTTAACGGCTCCACACCCATGATCCAGTCCAACACCTCTGACTTCCACTTCAGCTGGAACCAGATGCCCAACGCCATTGGTAAGTTACCATGGCAACAACTATTGAACCCCACCCTAACCATGCTCCTGGCCTGGCCAGAGCTTGCTGTTGCTATGGGAACACCATTTGTAGCCACACGCATCCAATTGGCTTGTGAGATTACTGTGTGTGTGTGTGTTTGCTTGCTTTTGTTCTTGTGTTTAATTAATGCATGAGACGAATGATGAAATAATGAAAACACAATAGATTCAAAACCTGAAATCCTGAGCCTGGTTCCAACAACATGCTACGGCTCTATAGGCTCCTTGCAGCGACTCATGTGGCCTGCACACACACACACACACAGACATGCTCAGTATAAAGTCAAACAACATATAACTCCATGAAACTATATTAGAAGTAGCTTCTATTTTATTGAAACGTGACAGTGTTGTACAAAGCCTAATGATATGCGAGTATGCAGCATTCATGCAGGAGCAGGCTGTGGTTGCCTGCAGCTACAGTTCCAACACCTAACACCCGTGTGCCTTCGCAGTTTGTGCATTTCCTTACATCCTGGCCTTCACAACGGACTCCATCGAGATCCGCCTGGTGGTAAATGGGAACCTCGTGTACACGGCGGTGGTTCCAGAGCTGCAGTTGGCTGCTTCACGGGTCAGTATGTTGGAGATTGATCATGTGAATGTTTTCTTTGAGGATTTCTTGTTTAGTTTTATTGTATTCTTTGTTCTGTCTGGTCACTCAGCGGCCATATCACTGTGGAGCAGCTTTATGTTCACTCCTCCAGGTTGGGAGTGTTTTCAGTGTTTTCAGGCCACACTGCGTTCCAGAAGTAGCTGTCTCAGCTCTCTCATTTCAATCAGTCTTTATTACTCCAGTGGGAAATATGGCTGGCGATATGCATGGCTACAAAGCAATAATACACTCGTAATTCATGCAGGTAGATAATTTAAAACAGACCACAGTGCACCTGACATCAAATAAATGCATCTTCTTTCACTGCTCTCATCCGGTCTCTTTGTGATTTCATTTTTATTTTTATGTTTCACCTCCTCCCTCCATCTCGTCCCTGTCCTTTTAATATTTCCTGGAAGGATCTCATTCCATCTCTCTCTCTCTCTCTCCGTGTCCGTCTGTTTTTTGCCGCCCACAGTCAGACATCTATTTTGTTTCGTCGGCTCCGGTCAGCTCGGCCTCCAACTGCAGTTCAAGAGACACCAGCTCCCAGAGTTCCCCGCAGACGCCCACCGGCTACGAGATGCCTGTGTTCCCCTCGCCGCTCGGTGATGGTAAGCGCTGCAAAGCAACAGCGGCAGAGGATGATTATATTAGTGCTGTGACGTTGTCAGAGTTGCCTGCAGGCCTGTTTGACTTTGGATATTCTGTGCAGCCAGAGCTCGAGGTCCATTTACATTGTTTATTTCAGGACAATGGTTCGAGCCAAAGCCAAAGCCACTCCCCCACAGGGTTAACATTACTCTCCCTGATTAGAATTATTTCAGATATATAATTGAATAATTGAATTGAAAACTGTATGTCTCCAATTACTGTTTCTTCATCTTTTGACAATGACATTTCAAAGCAAGCTTGGAGCTGTTTTGATCTGTAAAATAATTGGCACTCCTGTGAGTGTGATTTGTAATTGGATGGTCGGAGGCATCGTCTTCTAAATTCTTATTAACTACAAATTACAGAGAGGAAATGACTAATGACCCCCCCACCCCCCACCCCCCCACTGCCACCACCTTTCAAGGGAGACTACACACAATCTTAGAGGCAGAGCCTGCTTTCAAGGATGATTAAAGATCAATACAAGCCCCTCCCTTACACCCTCAAGCTCACTTGTCCCTGTCTTTTATTGTACATTTGACCATACGGGGTCTCCCCCCTCCCCCACGGCTGACCTCTTCAGATCCGAAACCGGAGGTTTATTTGTGATGCACAGCTGTTGTCAGTGACTTGCAGGTCTGTCATTCAGCGGGAGCCGGTAAACCAATGGCCGACGGCAAAGTCAGCTTCATTAGGCTCTGTGGCTGTCTCACAAAGGACGCCGTGTTGTCTTCTTCCAACGCGCCCGTGCTACCCTGACAGAAAGGAAATAATTATTAAAATGTCCACAATCAAGGTGCTCGTTTCCTGAGGGGGGTGATGGGTATTTACAGGTCCCATTAAGGCTAACGGGGAGGGGGGGGGGGGGGGGGGGGGGGGGGGGGCAGGTCCCATTAAGGGGGGGGGGGGGGGGGGGGGGGGTCTGGCTGTCGCTGCAAAAATTAGCTGAGGAAGGGCTTTATGCTTTTAGGCTGGACTGGGCAATCATTTCTCTCAGAGGGATTCTCATTCTTTCTCCTGTTTTTTCAGCATATGATTGTGCATCTCTGCGACCCAATCACCTACTGTGTGTGCCTAAATTGTATGTACTGTGTGTGTGCGCGCGCGTGTGTGTGTTTGTGTGTTTGTGTAACCCTCTTCTTCATCCCTGGTTCAGATTCAATACGGATCCCCTATGGTACCAAGCTTTCCCTGTACATGTCTAAGGATGCCGAAGGTACTGCAGGATTCTCGTCCTCAGCTCATAATGCTGCCCCACTCACATGCACGTGCTCGCAGAGTATATCACCCTGTCTGTTCCGAGGCAGCATGTTGACTTAAACGTTGGTTGAATGTTAAGTGAACATCACATCCTCCCCACCCCCACCCCTTTGTGTCCTAGAGAATGAGAGGGTGGGAAAAAAGGGGAAAGTTAATAAAAAAAATTAAAAAAAAAAATTCTAAAACGAAAAGTGAGGAGATAAGGGTGGGTGTTCGGAATAAGAGGGGGATGAGACACAGGAAAAGGTATGCATGAGTATGGGGGAGTGGTTGTGTACAAGCAGGAGGTGGGGAGAGAAGGAAGGAGGGAGCGAGAGAGAAAAAAGGGAAAGAGGGAAGAAGAAGAAGAAGACGACACGTCTGCCGCAGCATGATTTACAGATTGCACTGTCGCCATGGAGACTTTTGTCAGCCCTCACTTCGATCCAAAGTGCTTGTCCAAACAGCGGTGCCACAATCCAAGGGTGAGGGTAGGTGGTGGGGTGGGGGTGCTAGCTGTAGCACAAGATGCAGGGAGGAGGGGGCGGGGGTTTCGGAAGAGGTGCTGACAAAATTCCCCATCCTCTGACTCTGCCTGTGCACCTGCTGTCTCTGCTCCTCGGGGAGGGGAGGGGGGGGGGTTCATCTGATGTGATCGCATCAGTAACGCCAGCGAGATGTTGTTACTGATGTGGCTTGCAAGACGCCGCCTGCCTCCGCCTCACCAAAGCAGCCGACAGTGAAACAAAAACATGCTGTCCAGGAGAATTCAACTTCACTTATAGTGCTGAAAACAGCACGTTCAGATTTGTTTTTTGTTTTGCCAGTGTGGTGGAGCATGACACTCCTCCTGGCCCGGAAACACATGTGGAATATATATCGATCTCCTGCGATATTTGTATATTCCAAATAACTGCATGCCTTTCCTGCATTTTGCTTTTAATACTGCCATGTTTTGCCAGCACGGGTGCAGGAGGCAGGATCTGTAACAGCACTAACACAGTGTACCTGTCAAACAGCAGCGCTGACCCTCTATTTTCCTCCATGGCTCCTCATTCACCTCTTCACCCGCTGACATTTCAGATGAGACGGTGCTCTTTGTGCAAGCATCGGCTCAGTCTCATCCATGTTGTTGCTACCAGCCCGTCTCAGCGGGGCAGTCTGCGGCTGCTGCACTGCAACACTGCTCCCGGATGGCACGATTGGGCACTGCAGGCTGCCACACTGCAGCGTCTCCACCACTGTGTCTCCCCCACCCCCTTTTGTCAAACTCCAAATATCCATTTAATTTGTCCCGCACTGACTCTAAGCACTTACCATCTCCGCGGAATAGATGGTCTGCTCTGGCTGGCAAAAAGTGAACAGTTATATTACGGCTGATTAACTTTAAGATCCCATGCTGTTTCAGTAAATAGGACTATTAATCACGTTAGTCTTTATTTGAATGAGGGAGTTTGTATTGCGTCAGTTTGTCAAGTCCCAGTCTTGTTAAAATGCAATATGAGTGTGTGCGTGTGAGAGAGTTTTTTTGGATTCAGGACGTTCTGCATATTTGAGTTCATAATCTAATCAACCAATCAATTTTTTTTTTTTTTTTTTTTTACACGTTACAGTGACTGTTCAAATCACACCATAATCACACCACACGTAAGCTCACGCTGTCGCAATCACGCGTCTGTTTTTCTCCGTTGGTGCAGTTAAGGACTGTTGAATAAACCGCTCCACATTTAGCTCTGGACACAGACAGAAGGTCGACTTGCTGTCGCCTCTGTGAGTTTGACAATACAGCGAATAAGAGCAGTGCTTGAATTAGCAGCGTCCTTAATTGCACGACTGAGGAGTTGTTTGATATGTTGGAAAATAAGTTTGTTCACCTTGTGGCTGAGTGTTAGATGAGAGGACGGCTACCACCACTCGTCTGTGTGCTAGTTTAGTTTATCTTTTTCTTTTTAAGCTTTGCTAACCGGCAACTAGCACTGATTAACAAAACATGCGTGAGACTGGTATCAATCTGCTCTAACTCGGAGCCAGAATGTAACTAAGCTTTATTTTCCAAATATCAAAACATTTATCTAATAATTGTCATTGCTCCTAACACCATGACTAAAAATAATTTTAAAAGAATACACTGAAATATTAAGCACCGTTTTGACTCATAAGATATGGAGGCAAATAATAAAAATTTTTGTAGCCAATCAGGGACAACGTGAAAAAAACAATATTGGCCGAGTTTCAAGGAGTTCCATGCCTTTCTCATTCACTGCCAAACATTTCTCTCCCCATCCGTCTTTGCTCTTTATATACATATGCGTGCATATGGTTTCGTGTCTGTTCTCATGATCTGCCTTGTCCTCGTCTGTACTTTCCTGACTCTCCTCCCCTGCTCTCTCTCTCTCTCTCTCTCCCCCCATCCCAACCGTCCCTCACTCGCAGGTGAAGCAGCGTGCAAGCACATGTTCAAGATCCCTCTGTGTAACCTGGTCGGCCGCAGCATCGAGAGACCCCTCAAGTCCCCGCTGGTCAACAAGGTTATGACGGCGCCGGCTCCCGCCATGGTGCCGCCGACTCCCCTCATCTCCGCAACGCACTCGCTGTCCCTGTCGCGCATGGAAATCAAAGAGATAGCCAGCCGCACACGGAAGGAGCTGCTTGGTAAACTAGAAAACTATACGATGTCTCCACAACACATATATGATCCATTGTCAGCCTAAATGTCTAAATGTGAGGCTACGACCAGTGGCGAGGAGAGCGAAGCAGTCTGAACAGACTCGCCTAGCTACAGAGGCCGACTGCCAGCACTTCCAAAGGTCATTTATCAGCATGGTATGCTGTGCTAATCCTTGACCGGGAAGCACAGGCAACTCATGAAGGTCACAGGCTGCTGAACGAGCCTAAAGAAAACCAGCTGCAGTTTTACACAGAGCAAACTGACGAGATGATCCCGCCGAGGCTCATCATACACCGTCCCCCTGATTTCCAGTTGTGATATTAATATTTTCAATTACGAGAACGGTGAGATTACGTCTCTGCAGGGTCATTTGGTCAGATAATCCATTCAGATTCAGCCTGAATTGGAGTTGGAATATGTCATATAGCCTTCTGGCGTGAGGCGGCATAAACCAAGCTTGCCGGCTGTAGCTTTGCGTTCCCCAAATGTTGTAATATTTCCTCAAGAAGTGTCCATTTTCTGCTGCATGACTGAAGGCCTGACAGAGGAACCAAGTGGGAAGTCGGACAGCGGAACAGTCAAGCAGAGGAAGATGAGCAAGAAGAACACTGAGGAAGAGCCCAAAGCTCGAGCACTGACGTCAACGAACAGCGACAGGTGACGCTGACGGGTTCAGCAGCAGCTGCACATTTTCATTTGTTCTAACGAGTGTGTGATGTTTGAGCTTGAGTTGTGGCTTTCTGCGCACAGCAGGTTAGCATCAGACTCTTTTGACGCCGAGCTGGACGTCCAGCTGCATTGCTCGTCCAGTTCGGAGGCCGAGCCAGAGAAGGCGGTGCTGCGGGGGGAGAGCCCGCCTCTCGCCAGCGCGTTCGCCCTCTCCACATCCTTTGAAGAAGATGTCCTGGACCTTAAGTGAAGACAATCCCATCGTGCACTTCTCTGCCCGCCCACTCCTGTACTGTCTCCATTATTTTTATTGTTTCGTTTTGGTTTTGTTTTTGAAGTAGTTGAGTCCTTTGTTCTTGTCGTCCCTCTGTTGGTTCGTTTTATATCTACGGTCTCTTCTCCATTCATGGGACATGATGGGGTGCAGTGGGAGTTAGAAGCCGTGTCGGTGTTTGTGAGCTCACCCTCAGCCGCTGTGTGTTGGGTGTTTGTGTTGCCCCGCACGGGAAAAAACCCCAAAGAGGCGATGAGGTCGTGCAAGCTGCCGTGGTTACTTCAGAGTTCTGCAATGGTTTTTCCAGACAATATAAACGGTTTGTTTCCAAACCACTAACTGAATGTAAATCTACACATTGAGGCACGGCTAAAGTCCCCGCGTTCACAATGCCCTCAAAAGTTGCTATATGTGTTGTATATTATGTGATTATTTCGAACCCACTTTCAAATGTTGTAAGATATGCATATGTGCGTGTGAGTGTGTGTGTGTGTGTGTGTGTGCGCATCTGTTTATACATGAAAATGCATACACAGTGACAGGCATGTGTGCTTGTCATGCCTGTGATGCATATTTATACATATATTATAAAAATCCATTTTATTCCCACATTTAGTAAAAGTACGATGTTTTATGCCGTCTGCGCATGTTAGTCCGTATTCCTCTCCTCAGTCACAGCACACAGTTAGACAGGGCTGGAGGCAAAGTCTCCCACAAGTGCCATTTCCCAACATCCCTTCACTGAACTACACCTCGAACGGCCACCGCTGTCTGGTGTCTGACAGTAGCAGCCATGATTGTAGTCAACGTCAGATTGCTACGGCGACCCGCAGCTCCTTTTATTTACGATACCGGAGGTCCGCTCGCAATGTCTCGTGTGCTAAACATTTTACGCCCTCATGAGACGGAGGCAACGCTAAATCTGCCGAGAATTCGGAATCTTTGGAAATCACGAGGCCTGCGAGGTGATACCAAAAATAAAGAGCATGGAGCAAAACTCAACCCGAGTCAAGAAAAAGCCACTGGAGCGGAACATGATTTAAAGAAAAATCCAGTTATTATATTATGTATCAAAGGCAATTATAGAGGTACAATTTTGTTGCAAAATAAAAATGAGCCAATACTAACCATGACTACTTATGACGTGTAATTAACTGGGTAGCAACGACTGAGATGGAACAACTGGTGTCAACATCTGTGCTTTTTAATCTCCCCACTTTAACCATCACTTGTCCTTTGACGAGCAGCTAAACATGTCTTCAAACCCAACAAGGACACATCAGAAGACATGCGTTGTTTCTGTTCAGATCAACTCCCAGTGTGTTAATTTAATAAAGTTGGATTCGATGGATTTAAATAGCAGACTATTGACTAAAATAGTCGCGCATCGCGCATTTCCCAAAACACCCCTCAGTAGATTCATTCCAACTGGGTTTCCTCTAAGAGTTCAAATATGTCAGACTTGGAATTTATTAATACAAAAGCATCTGAACAGATAACAAACAAGGATCCAATAAGAGCATTGTACTGAGTTAATAACCCCAAATCTAATGGACAGTTACAGCTGTGTTGTGGATAAACATCCTTTATCCTGAAACAACCACATGTGTAGTCATATTACCAGATCTTTCCATGACGTTTCATTTACAATCTGTTGGCAAAAAGTAAGAAAACAGCTTTTGGAAGTTGCATAGTGTCACCAGATAAAGAGCTTGTTTGCTTCTTATTTATAGCAGTTTTGTTACCAAGTGAAACCAACAAAGTTTATTGGTCCAATAAACTTCCCCGGGATCTTATTTTTATCAGTAAATTAGAGATACCACCACCACCAGCCAGACTCCTGTTATCTATGACTGGCGTGAACCTTTTCGCCTCTAGGCCGTTCCTAATTACGATTCAAACGATATGATGTCAGCCCGGCATAAGTCTCGAGCCTGAACCGAGATAACTCCAGCCCATTCGTTATTGCGCTTGTTTTCTTTAATTAAAAGAAGTCAGAAAAAACACCAGTGGTAACCAGAGAAAACATGAAAGGACTTTTGCTTGCACGGGCAGAGAATGTGTCGTCATGGCAGTTAAACTGAACCGGTGGAGGGGCCCTTTACAGTGAAGGGAGTTCTCGAAGTATACAGCTCCAGATGACTAAAGCCATTATAACCAAGGGTTTTTAGAGGTTTTCTCTCTCATGTGGATGTTTGGGAAAACAGCAGGGCAGCCAGGTCACGTGTTCCCAGAAATCCCCACTGTCCTGAGGGTTGAAAGGTTTGCTCTCAGTCATGAAAATACAGGTCGTCTCTAGGACCACGTCAGAAAGCTGGGAGCAAAGCTGGGGTTCTGACTATAAGCTACCTGCCTGCTTGAGAGCGCCTCCATGTGGCCGTGTCGCAACACAGCAGCCTTCTCATCCCGCATGAGCCTCCCTCCACCCTCCCTTGTCCCCCTCCTCTCATTGTTTCCCACGTTCTCCTCCTGCCTGTGTCAGTGGCGACCGTCCAACACTTTGACGAACTCAGAAAACTAAAAAGGGAAGATGGTGATTATGATGAAGGGAGTATAGTTTTTATTTTTGAGGAAATCTACTTAAATCTTTATTGCTCTGGATGAGGGTGGTTGATCGGGGGAAAACACTGCTTCTCCTTTTTCTCTATTTCTGCCCTTGTTTCTACCTCCCCCTTGGCATTTAGCTGTTTTGTTTGTTTGTTTATTTTGGTTGATTTCTTTGTTTTTTTTGTATTTGAACCTTATATTTACTGTTTAGACTGTTGCTGAACCTCTCTGTGATATCAAAACGAAAGAAAATGAACAAAAAAAACACCAAGTGTCTTAAAATATTGTATTGCCATCGTTTTTAATGCCAAGTACGACTTGTAAATGTTTGTGTATCAAATGTGGCCTCAAACGAAACTGAACTATATTATTATTATAATTATTATTATTATTATTTGAGCAGTTATTTTAAACAAGTGCTGTAGACCACTGCTGTGAAAGTAGTTGATTCTGTTCATTGATATGTAATAAATATTTATGAAATTTGAACCCTCTGATGTTTTTGTATTTAAATATCTGAAGTGCAAGGCTTTGAAAAAATACAGCAGAAAGAAAAAAAAATCACAACTGCAAATATTAAAAAACCTAAATATGAAAATATGACTGACAGCAATTTTTAAAAACAAAAACCTCGTCTTTAACATCCAACGCCCAAATACGAATGCATAATCTTAAATGATGTTACGTCACCCCATCAAGTTCATTTTACCATCATAACATTTGTCCTAAATGTGTGTAATTTCTTTATTCCTGTCATTGTTTCCTTAGAGCTGCTTTTATATGAATGAGTGTATCGATGCCCAGCGCCTGAGGTTGCATGTGGATGTGGCTTTTTTTTTCTCAGATAAACTTTTATCATTTTGAATGTTAACTAGGTTGTTGTGATATTTCCATTACAAAGAAACACACTCTTCTAATCTGCATTAACAGGCTCTTATGCCTCCCCAAGTCAAAGTGTGTCTGCCACTGAAATGCTGTGATATTTACTCGAATTACACAAAGTCAGAGGTGTTCTAAGTAGCTCCTGTGCTGCCGTGCAGGTTAATGAGAGGCTCAGATGTGATGTTGATCCAAGTGTAGGTGGAATAGTGCTGTCTGTGTGTGGCCACAAGGTGGAGATAAATAATGATGTGATGAATAACATGATGGAAGTTTACTGCTTTTTACCTCTGCTGCCTGAGACAAGGGGAAGACACGTTTAACAGTTTCATTGCGGTTAGTGTTGGGTCTGTGTGTGTGTGTGTGTGTGTGTCAAATCACTTCAGCTCCATCATTAAGGCTCAGTTTATTGTGTGTGTTATGTAAGTGTGCTACGTAGTGGAGCAAAAGATGTGCCTCTTGTCTTTAAACCCTGGAGGTACTGCAGAGGCAGGTTGCTACGGCCACTCATGCATATAGACACACCCGTGTTGCTGGTTTCACTGGGATCATATCCGTTGTTAAGGGACATTATTCAAAGGCACGGCCATCCCACGTTTCCCCGGGTCTGTAATATTCCCTTTGTGCAGAGAATAAAAACTATAATCTCCAAACTATTTCCTGCTTTTCACTTCCAAAGTTTAGTCATCATCGGTGGAGGGAAAGTCACACGTTAGATTACTGGAAATGCAGCTTGGTAATTTGTCTTGTTCACAATGCGGGCGGGTGACACACTCAGACCACGCTGGAGTGTCCAGTAGATCATGGCTTCCCAGCAGCGTCCAGCCCCTCAGCACATGAAAGGAAAGGCAGCACAGCCCAAAAAGGTCTTGCATAACCAGCAGAGGAATGCATGGAGCCTTTCTACAGATCTCTGGATCATCTCACACTGGCACAGGGAAGTGGGGCCCCTCGACCCCTTCACAATACAGCACACTGTTTCTGCACGGCCAAGCAAAGTAAACAGGGATCCATCTCCTAATATGATTCAAATACTGGACTCATTGTGTTCAAGTAAAGGATGGGTTAGCTCAGTTTGCTTCATTCCCAACAAAATGAATAGTACCCAACAACACTGAATAGTAATAAATTAGGATCACAATACTTTTAAAAACTGTTTTCACAGATAAACTATTTCACATGCGCTTCTCTGCAGGATACATCTCTCAGTACAAACTCTTACTTTAGTTATCCGTCTTCTAAAGAGACACAGTCTAAAGTATTACCTCGAAAACGGTTGTGAGTGAGTGAGTTGCATTCTAATCGTTCAGCACGTTGTCCATCATCATGTCAGGAGCCATTATGCGTTGTTGAATTAAGCAATGCAAACAAATGTCAACACAACAGATGGAACATCCACACAGGAAAGTGACGAGGCCGGCGAGGATTGGAGATCACATGAATGTCAGTCTGTGTTGCATGTAAACACAAGAGGGGGGGGTGGGGGGGGGGTCAATGCATTGTGAAATGCAGCGCTGCAAAAAACATTCCCGGAGTAGTTTGAGCCAAATGTTGAGATGAGGAACAACCTTCATTTTAAATACACAGGTACAGCACAAAATGTCAACTTCAATTCTCGTTTGAAACATTCTAGCAACAAAAATACTGACAAAATCTCACAAAACCCAGTGAAGGCACGATCACACGCACCCCGCAGTGTATTGCACCGTCGCTGGCGTTCGTGTCTTTTAGGAGTCTGGTAGGAGGCTGGTGTTTACGCGTATGCTGCAACCGCCATGAGGATCTGCAGGGCCATGGAGACGCAGGGTATCTGTGCGAAGGTGTAGGCCACGGAGCGGGTCGGTGCTTGTAGAGCCAGCAGGTAGGCGACCGTGTGCAGCACGCGGCACAAGAAGAAGGTGAGGAAGTGGAGGCGGGCCATGGTCAGCGAGGGTCCGGTTAAAGAGTAGATGGCGCCCAGGAAGAGGAAGGGGAGGATGTTCTCCATGTCATTAATATGAGCTCTGTAGGAGAGAGAGGATTCCATTACAAATCTCTCACAAAGTACGACATAGGTTTCTTCTTCTAGTTCCATTCTAACTCGTCATTTGGATTGTTTTGGTTTTCTGGGGAATTGGGACGTGTGAAAAAGGAAAAGGAAAGGCCTCATCCGATATTGAAATCTGGGATTTCTTACTGAGGTGACTCATCAGTTTGGTTCAGACCTGTTCATCTCAATCGAATTGTGTTCAGCAGTCGATGTGGGAATTAATATTTTTTGGCAGATTGTCACGCCCTTTCTTCCAAGCATCGGGTTGGCATTTCTAATAATGTTTTTCTGGGAAGCGCGCTCTCTTGTTTTCATTTCCCTTCACACATTCTGTGGACATTCCCCAACAGACAGATGTGGAGAAAAGAAGGAAAAGTTTTTACCGGCAGGAAAACATCTGCTTTTCTAACGTCACGGCCTATGACAAGTTCAAACAAAGCAAAAGTGCCAAAGGCTACCGACTCTTGTTAAACACCAGGGAAGGAAAACACGTTGTGTCACTGAAGTGTTGCATGGATCATATGAGCAAAGGATGAGAGTGAGATTCCTACGTCTCCCATTACTCTGAAATAACTCCACTCCTGCATTCCTTATTATATGATGTAGCAAACCACAGGACATCCCAACAGCGTGCATAATATTTTAGCCTTTCAACATAAAGTATTAAACGGCAAGATTACACTATATAATTCGAATCCAGGTTCCAAAAACAAGCAACATGCAAATAATAATCATGATGGCAGCATCCTATGTCTCAGTATAGTTTGTTTTGGCCTCTGTGAGCTTCCACGATGCAAAGTATTTTTTTGAAAACGTTTTCCAAAGTAAAAGCATGTCTTCCTGCTCTCACCTCCGGCATCTCTCCACGTATGGGTCCTCTCTGTGATACTGCAAACTTCCATGTCTCATGGCGTCCTCGGGGTTGGCAAAAGCCTTTCAGGAAACAAACCAGTGACTCAGTCGGGATAGAACACAGTTTATGAGTGTGAACTGTCCCTCAGTCCCTCCGAAGCCGCCACTCACCTTTTTGCGCAGCCTCACCTGCCCCGTTATAATCGCTAGGACGTACATTTTGACCACAAGCAACACTCCATAGAAGACAAAACAGGAGAAGACCTCGCTCCTGATCAGGGCTGCCATTGCCGCTGTGATGAGGTGAGTCCAGGGCGAGTTGCAGACGGAGCAGCTCCGGGGCTGGCGCAGCGCTGGTGCGTGCGTAAAAAAGCTGCACCAAGTGAGTGTGTCTCTGGGCGCAGGTTTGTTTTTATCCACGTTTACTGACGTCAGCAGCCCTCGGCGATGATGGCAGATTAATCAGAGAACATGGAAACATGTCATTCATGGCTCATTCAGGCTTTTACTCCGTCCCCCGCGGCGAGAGATTAAATACTTTCAACTGCAGGGTCAAAATACTTTTACTTTCTTACCCAAGGAGGGTGGGGGAGGGATGTCCTTAAACACCATCGAGGTTCTTATATATTTAACTAAACTTTGCTAACTTCCCACATTACACACGGCATATATTAGATTAAGTTCAGGTAGGGAGCATTTTAGTTTTGTGGCTGGTACATTTGAAGCAATTGAAGTACACGTTTCTGTATTTTCTGAGCCATATTTTCTACAAAGTGATTGTAGTTTCTGGCAAAAGCTTGACAGGGGCCTTAGGCAAATTTGGATCAGGGAGCCCCTCATTGAACTAAAATTATATTATCAGCAATTCTCTGGGGTCCCTTCTTAGCTTGGAGCCCTCATTAAATATCCATTTTGTCTCTACCCTGTGGCAACACCCCTGGTTGAATCAGATGGATATTTGAGTTAAAAAAAAAAAAAGAGAGAGATGCATTTGTACATGAGGCTTGTGCTGTTGACATTCCTGGTTTTAAAGACAATAGAAATGACCACAGAGAGACACACAATCACCATAAAGATGCCACAACCACAACAAAGCGCAAAACAAGACATACAAGGACCACAGACACAAGTACAAGAAAAGCTGAAAAAGTACGATGAAGAACAACCACAAAGTGATGACAAATGCAACCACATAGCTGCCTTAGCACAATCACACACAAAAAACCTGAGCATACCACTGGCTTACATGGCCTATATCTTCTTAAGTTAAGCAGTTTTAGATCGTTGTAGAAATACTCTACCACTTATTCATGTGTGTGTGATGCTGTTGGCTGAGACGTAACTTTCCTTGGCATGACCCTGTAGTCTGATTCAGAGACTGACTATTTGACTTCAGGAGCCAGCACATCTTTTCTTTTGCGTACGCTGTGGCGGTGGTGTGGCCGGGGCGATGAATTCATCCCTGCTGGCAAAACTGAGAGGTTTGTTGCAAAACAAGGGACATTTTCATTTGACTCACGAGTCTGGTGGTGCCATGATTCTGCTCCTCGGTTGTTCAGCATTCTACACTGGAAGGTTAGCGCTTTCCTCCACGTCCAAGGCTTTGACTTGAAATAGATTACTTCTGTATTGTTGTACTGCTACTTAAACATTGGAGTATTTCTGCTCCCACTGGATCTCAGGATTACAGAATAGTAATAGTTTTTATGTGAAACAGCAAACCCCCTCTCATTCTGTTCGTGTTCATCCCATTTACTGGTGATCGGCATGAATTCGAATTGTCTGATGTCTGATGATAGTCACCATCTAGTCCTATATTCTAAAATGACTCCACTTGTCCCGTGTATTTTCACCACGTTTATTTACAAGTTTGTATTCTAAAGTGTCAGCCTTCGGGCCCCTGACTCTGCCAGTCCAAGGTGAGGGAGCTGCCCGAGCTGGTGTCGTCACAGCAGTCCTCCGCGTCGGAGAAGGACGACATGTAGTGGAGGCCGGTCACTCTGTGGTAGCCACCTTGCTGCATGTGCGGGAAGGCGGTGAGCTCCGTGGCCCTGTGGCCCGTCCGTCTCACTGTCACGGTCCACATGTCGACCAGCTGGGAACACATGGCGCAGCCCATGGTGTGTGTGCATAGGTCAGGAGGCAGATTACACAGGGATACACAGTCGCTCTACACACAGGCTTCAGTGTGCGTACTCATCCCCGGCTGTCTTCATTGCACCGTGTGCGTATTCAGTGTTTTTTATGTCTTTCTCAGTACATTTGATTTGAAGTACCTTTCAAATACAGCATATTATAATTACTCTAAATATTAAGGCATCAAACATGTGGAGTAGTTGAAAAACAATCCAGTTTTTTTTTCCTCTAACAGAAGTTTTGGCAGCAGGGGAAAAGGGGGTGCGGCACAAAGTTTCATAAAATAAAAATACAAAATCGACGCGTCAAGTTCTGTCCTGTTTTGACGCGACCAAAACACCAGAGCAGTCGGAGCATCCAGCCCTGCCTGTAGGGCGCGCGACCGGCATGAGTTAAAAACGTCAGGTCAATTGGACGTGTTCTCCGCCAGACACGGCATGTAAATATTTACAGGAGGTTCCTGTTGCAGAGATCCAGAGACAAGAGCTCACAAAGAGAGAAGAGCTGCAGGGCTTTTCAGGGAATCCAATCCCAGGCCAGGAGACAACTCATGCGGTGACCCGCTCAACACTCACAGTCACTTCATGCTACCGTGACTGATCAGTCACTTCCTGTGGCGTGCTGTTGATCCTCTATTCAGCTGGGTCAGACACTGGAGCCACCTAAAAGCCTGTGGAAAGAAGCAGATTGGAAGTTAGTAATAAGTATAAAAACCTAAAAAATGAAACCAGTTGGATATTCAATAGCGATACAGGAAGCAAGGGAAGGACTAATATGTTTTAAATTGTGGATATATTAGAAATAAATGATGAAATAAAGAAAACAAACACCAGGCCACAGAAGCATACCTCAAATTTAAAGCTTAACTCTCAGATCGTCGACCAGGATTCAGCAAAACAGAGACTCCAAAAATAAATCGAAACCTGACAACCTGGTAAAGGCTTAAAAATAGATGTTCTGTGGCAAGCATCCATTTTATCTTTTGGAGCACAATGTGGAACCAGAGCTACTCTGAGGTAAAACAGGGCAGGAACTACTCGAGTGTGGGTAAATTGGAATATTAAAAATGTATATGTAAACCAGACAGAACCCATTTTGTACTTACAGCCGCAGCAGTAAGGAGACAACGCCGTTATTTCTGCTACTCAAGCTCCGATATGAACTGGGAGTGAACAAAGGTTCATTCTCATATCGATCCTGCATATTTTGTAATCGCTGCAATTAACTAATTCAGCTCCCAACTGCCCGCCCAGCGAAATCCATCATCTGACCTTCACTATATAAAGCAAGTGATGAGGAAGAATGAGAATGACTTTAGGATGAGGAGGACCAGTGTTCTGCTGCTGCTGCCACACCCATCCCATCCCAGTGCACACACACACACACACACACACACAGCAGAGGCGACCCTCCTTCATGCCAGCCATTCACAACCCCTCTGATTTATTATTCAATGGTGTGTGTGTATCGACTACTGTGACATATTTCATTATCGATCGGTATCTCTGGTGTGTGATCCAAAACACACACTGCAGTGTTAAAGTAGGCAGCCCCTGCCTCAGTGTAACCTTCATGTCAGAAATACATGACCGAGCCAACGCTGTGTTAGAGTCTCTCACACACACACACACACACAGTGCAGCGGAAACATGTCTCTGTTTTGGGTGATGTGATGTGGTGTGTTCGGATGCTGCAGATGCATGCGCGTGTGTGTGTGTGTGTGTGTAGTTGATTAAAGTCAATCCCACGACACAGCTTTATTTGGGTTCTGGCTCTTACCTGAATTGTTCAGTGGTCCTGCTCTCCTGCCTGCGAGGATGCTGAGTGTGTGCATCAGCTCCTCCCAGCAGCCCGCTGTGTTTTCCTCTGTCTGCTTCTCTGTCTGGGCTGGATATGGCTCAGCATACATATGGGACTGGATATGACATCACAGCTCTTGACTTTAGAGTGGCTCCCTCTTTCTCCGATTCGAACAGGTTAACCCTCTCTCATTAAATATGATCCTTAAATCCATTTCTATTTTATATGTTTATCGAATGCTACGGCGCAATCCTCTTCCAAGACCCACCTCTCTCTTAAAATTCTTTAATGCTATCCAGCCAAATAATTATGGCTGGGGTTTTTCACCTACTTAAAAAAATGCATCTTGCAACGTTAATTAAAACAAAAAATGGTATGGATCAGCACCAAAATCAAATATTCAAGGAAGTATTTTCCTTGAATATCTTTATGTAATCTTGGTTACGAACAAAAAAAACTAATGAGATATTTCAAATATTCCGTGCCAAATATTTTTAAATTACGGATTGATTCACCCTGTTGGGGCCACAGGGAAATTACAAAATACTGATTGGATCTCCAAAATATTGTGCTGTGTTGGCGAATAGTCCCAAACAAAATTGCAGTGAATCAAATTACTACAGGTGATAACTTACATTGAAACACTGATTTCCCTGGCTCTGTTGAGGCCCATGGGAATAAGGTCTTCTTTGTCCAGTTTGTGATAAAGGTCCCTAGCATGGGTGGGGCTCCGGATTTCTCAACAGCAGTTTAACGTCCACATTGAAATAAAACGTACGAGTCAAAGATCAGGCAACTTTAATCAATTCACCAGTCATGATTAAGTACATCAGTTACACAACACATTAAGACATCGCACTGAATTGAGGCCAACCACTTAAAACCCATATTGTTGTAAAGCATCACCGAAATCATGACAACTACTAGCACACACACACACACACACACACACACACACACACAATGATGGAAATGAGTGACATTGACAGTGACATTGTGCTGAGCGAGGCCTGATTCTACTGATAAACAGAAATTTTTGCACCTTTCAGTGGAATTGAAGTCCCACACGCATGGCCACGTGCTGTTATTCTACAAACCAAACACAGTGGGAGTTGAATGAGTTGCGCTGCCCAAGGTTTTGCTGGCAGCTCTGTCGGTAGCTGTCCAGTCTCTCTGATGGCAGGGCGAAGATTGCACGAATATTTGTATTTTCCATTGCACATATTCTCCCAGAAGGTATCTAAACATAACAAACATACACCCACTGTATTAATACTTGGAGCTATAGTTTGGACATTTGGGAAAAGGAAAAGATCAAACTTGATGACTTGAAATGAATCTTTTCTGAGGAATTGTTCTTTGAACACGTTGACAAACCCAACATGGATTGAGAAGTCGATGAATTAATCGAGCAGCTTTCAAATCATCCTCTCAAGTGTTTTGGTCCTTGTTTATTCAGACTCTCTGAGGCTCGACCACAGATTTGGGGCTGTTTGTGTTACTCGTTTCAAGTCCTCACCTGCGATGTCTGGAAAATGATCACAACGTTCACTCTTCAAACTCAAAGTGGGTTTGATCGATGTTTTGAGAAATGAAAGGAGGAGCTCTCGGGCGATGAGCACAATTTCCACCTGAATATAAACGTACCCGCAGCTTTAACGAGCTTCATTGTCATCACTCTCGTAGCATTAGAGTTCTCTTAGGAGTTGGTGGAGACCAAAAACAGAGCTGGAAGAGAGGTAACGTTGGACTCCCATTTGGTTTCTAAATAGAAAACATAAAGACATAGATAAATATTTAAAATCCACCTGCGTCTGTTTTAAAAACTGTGT
The DNA here is from genome assembly GCA_016785235.1 of Pseudorhombus dupliciocellatus. Lineage (NCBI taxonomy): Eukaryota > Metazoa > Chordata > Actinopteri > Pleuronectiformes > Paralichthyidae > Pseudorhombus > Pseudorhombus dupliciocellatus. Next base: position 1,214,509 of record JAFBJW010000217.1, read on the forward strand.
GGCTGCCTTCCCTCCAGGCGCTCTGGCCTCAGAGCCCTCTGAATGAGTTCTCTTCAGCTGGCGGTTCAATTCAGTGCTGGGATTGTTAACGGTGTTGCCATGACAAGTCAAAAGAGCTGCGGTGAAAAGTCTATTAAAACACCTGAAGTATTTTTGTTCACACCTTGGATATTTTGCCACAGGGGTGTTCTTTTGATTAGGCTTTGATATTTATCTTTATCCGCAGAGTTTGTTGAGACTGTTGGGCTTTATTAGATTTAATTAGTCTGTTTGTATCTTAAATACTTTGGATGCACTAATAATGTGGTTTTATTTCCCCAATTTCCAGCTTTTTGTTCCACATCGTTTGAGCTCACGTGTATTTTTTGCCTTCAAGTGTTCAAATTAAATGTTTGTGTCGTTCCCTTTAACGGATCCCACGCTGAAATATAGCTTGGAGATGAACGGCACAGAGTGAAATAGCTTCTTTTCTCACGGAAGAGAAATGCACTCCCCTAACACAAGGGTGTTGGTGCCGTTACCTTGTAACTATGGCGACTGTTTATCGTAATTGTGATTTGCAATCCGATAACTACAAGAAAAGGGTTCCATAATTACAAAACGATGGTGTGTTAATTTTGAGAAATGAGTCCAATTTAATTAATCGTCACGTTTTTGGTGAAAACAAAATGAAGCAGCAATTATGAAACACTGGATTTGCCAACAGCTACCGTTGAATTTCTCTGATATGGAAGACATCATAAAACAAGTTGAGGAACAGACATGTCCAGAAGCCACATTTTCTCAGTGAGATTACAAGTCTGGAAAACTATGAGCTCTTATCTAATGATTCCAAGATAAATTAGTCAACTTCCTAACCCATTATTACTATGGGACACTTCTTATTTCTTTTGTGAAAGCGATGCACTGCCGGAATTTCTTGGGTGAAGGTTTGCTGAGGCCTCCAGACTCAGACAGATTTTTTTTATTTGATGTGGCTGACCCAGACTCAGTTTGAGCTATGCAGGGAATTTATATGAGGTCACTAAGACCTGTGCATGTGCATTGTGGGTGTGGATGGACTTGAAGGCACAATGTTCAAAACTGCAGATCATCCGTTTTTACCTCATAAAGATTTCAGGTTCTAATTTCCAGACACACCTGTGATCGGTTTTAGATTAAATTATATACATAAGAAACAATATGGGTAGAAGATTTTAATCATGTGAATCAGGGATTGTCGTGTTTCTTGCACTGTGAATGGATGTGTCTTCTTCTGTCTAACAGAATCCTGAATAAGAAAACCATGGTGTATAACCTCGTGAAGACAGGTGCATTTTACACAAAATACTGAAATGCATCTTCGGCAATGATAAATAAGGGATGCGTAAATATTTTTAGAAGCGAATACCTCCTAGTAAACAACCCCTTCCACAGGAAATAGCTCCACTCATCCAATGAACTGAAAACAATACATTTCCACAATAAAAAAATATATTTGACAAATAAAAACTGTACCACTGCTGCAACAGGTCTGAGATTGTGCAATGTTGTGCTAATTATTTATGAGATCTGGCATCTCGTCTAATACCGCCCCCTCTTGGTTTAAATGGACACTGCAGTCCAGGTCAATTTGGATGTTGTATCCTCTGATCAACAGTTACGTTATCCACGCCACAAAAAAACCACACTGTATAAACTCACTGTCAGAGAAACCTGTTTTGCAGATCTGACTCTGACTCCTCTGTTATTGCAACAGATAAATATTTCCGTTTCTGCGTAACTCCTACAATCTGTCTTGCATCAGTCTTTTCATAAATTTGGACTCTCAGCTCTACTGTTTTTATCTACACAAATTCATCTACGCATTCATGAGTATATTACTTATTACATAATTATTTTTTGATTGTTGGATAGATCTGAAATTTCCATAATTTTGAACAATTTCATTTTTTATTGTTTACAGTTGCATGTATTTTAAAGCTGTTGAAATATAAATTACCCTAAATGTTTATTTTGACTCCATACATGCATGTTTTGCGCATCTCTTCATTTCACTGGTTGAAACAAACAGAACTCTTACATTCCTGAGGGCTCCGTGTTTGTCTACTTAAGGTTGGAGGTGCAAGAGTATGATTTATGCAATATCTCTCACTTTCCTATGCAACTAGTAAACAGGCAAACCACATAAAGCTTGTTAACGTCTACCGCTTGTTGCTTCTCACGACTAGAGGAGAAGTCACGAAAACCAAACATCACGCCGCAGTTCTGTCCTCGTCGTCGCTCCCGGCTCGCGGCGCCGGCGGCGGCGTATGACACCTATAGTCGCTGTGCAGCAGCCACTGAAACACCATAGCTACCACACACAGCCAGGGATGCTGAAACGATTATTACTACACCTTTAACATCGAGGATCAGAGTTGTCCAATAAATAAACTACGCGATAGTTAAGTGCCTTTTTCAGCTCCCCGCGGCACAGACTCGGCGTAATACGTTGCTACATTTACAAAGTTCTCACAGCGAGGTTTCTTCACCCTGGTGCAAATTCCTCAGCGTCTTGTGAGGGCAGGAGTGGAAAGTGGAATCAGAGGACCTGGGGATAAGTAAAAGTCGAGAATCACGCTGAGAACAAAAACAGGGCGGCCTCAGGTCGAACAGCCGGGAAAATTTACAGCTGTTTATAACTGGATATGACTCCTCTGTTATTCTTGGCCACATTCTGTGGATATATTTCTCTTTGCTGCTCAGAAAGGAATTTCTGAGCTCATGCAGCAAAGTGGGTGGAAATGTTGCAGGTTCCAGGACCAGTGCTTCCAGTCAAATGTAACCTAATAACTGGATGGTGTGCGGGACGGGGGTTAATTGTCGAAGAAAAGGTTCCAACCTCTGTTGATCTCAAAGTGCTCTGGTCTCTGCCTCGATTTTCCTCTCGCCGTGGAGGCTGTCGGGGTCGGCAGGGGCCACCGTCTGCCTCACCGCGATCTCGGGGCCGCCGCCATAAATACCCAGCAAGTACTGCCACGTCTCCTCTGAAATCTGACCATAGTCTGCCCCTGAGGAGAGAGACGATGTTAAAAGCAGATAAAGAACGACCTTTTTGATAGTTTCAACCTTGCTGATGTTTACCTTGCTTGAGTTGTATGTGTCCGCTCTTCATGACGCCAATTTTACTGTTATCGATGGGACCAGGCGGCTCTGGAAAAAAAAACTTGATGTCAAATCTTTTGTGCCATCAAAAACAACAAACAACTTAAATGTTGCGGAGCTGCAGGGTCATACCATTGTCTTTGCCCTTCACAAAGCTCTCCCACTCTCTAAACCACTGCATGCTGATACACAGGATCACTGTGGGAGCCTCTTCGGCCTGAAACTCTTTGTTCAGCTGCAGGCAAACAGCACAAAACTGCTCATTCGTGCCCCACGACAAAGTAAAGAGAAATATTCGCGCAGAGGTTAAAATCAAAAACCGCGGAGGATGCAAGCTGTCACCTTGATGAAGGTGTCGATTTCAGTTTTTCTGCGTTTAGCCAGAGCTTCGATCTCCACCTGGCAGATGGCACACATGTACAGGTGGTTGACTGCAGGGCCGCCTCCAAAACTGAACACACACACACACACACACACACACACACAAACATTTAGCAGAATGGCACAACAACAGATTGAGTGTGAGTCTGAGAGGAAGCAACCAATGACAGTCTATCCCTGTTCAAGTCTTTGTATTAAATACCTTCCTTCCGTCTGTTCTTACCTGGTATTTAAATGCCTCCTGAACGGTTTATAAGTTTTATTTGCCAAATTATTGAATCCAGGCTGAGTTTACAGATGTGTCCAATGGTAACGTTGTGTGTGTGTGTGTGTCTACACGAGAAAGAGAACGAGGCAGAGAGGGGCAGTGAGCAGAGGGGAGGAGGAGGGGCTGTGTGTGAGCTGCAGATCTACTCTGATGGAAGATTTGACCACTGATGTGGTTTCATGGTGGTTACAGATTTGATTTTTAGCTTCAGTTCTGTTCAAATGTCAGCGCGCTGCATTTACCTGTTGTAAAGGTACTCCCACACGTTCTGAGGGACTATCACAACCAGGTCGTCAATGTAGTGGTATTTATTAGGAGGGATCCCTGGACAGAGAGACAATGTGTTCAGAATTAAAGGATGAATCTATGACCTCTTCCCTCGGCTGTAATGGTGCATTTTTATTCCTCCTACACTAAATTCCCTCCCTCGTCCCGGCTGCCTGGTTAAGCGGTGATGGTCTGTAACTTCCAAAAACAACGATGCCAAAAGTCACAAACAGTGAAGGACTTTGCTTTGCTTGCTATGTGTCGTCGGGGATGTCAGAGTTCAGCCAAAATAATGGGATTGTCAGTTGCCGCTCACCCCCGTGCTGACACAGAAATGTGTGGTTGCTGATGGGGCCTGGTTCTGTGAAGGTGTTGAACTTGTTGAGCCACTCTCTGGAGATGTAAAACTGCAGCAGGCTGGGCTCCTTCATGTTGGCCAGAGCCACCACCTTCTGCCGCTCTCGCACCGACTCCTCGCTGCTCTTCCTGCGCGTGTCAAGAAAGAATCGGTCAGTGCATGCGTGAATCCCCAGGTCTCTGACCGCAGGCTCTCCCAATGCTCACCTGTAGAACAGCACATAGGCCTCTGCGTTCTGCACCACCGTCTCGTGGACCTCTGTGACATACTGATCGTCAAACTCATACCACTGTCCATTGATCACGTTCTGACAGTAAGCTATGTAGTGTCCACCTGCAGAGAACGGGCAAGAGCAGAGAACTGTAAAGACCCTGCACGTAGAAAAACCAACAAGTACTACATGCTTTATCCGTAGTGAAAGAAAGCAACGCCTACTTCCTGCCGTGCCGTGGTGACAGATGACTGACAGCAGATCATAAGTGGTGACTTGAGACGGACTCTCCTTGGCCAGGAAGGGCCGCATGTTGAGGCCCTCCAACGGGAACGACACGTGACTGTTGATCTTGAACGAGTACATGACCTCGTGCCTGAAACGTTTCAGGTGAATGCACAGAATCTACAAAAGAAATCAAAACACAAAGTCAGGAATTCATGGTGTGGCCGACTACAGAGGCGATTTGATAAGGGTGGGGGGTGGGGTGGGGGGGGGATACCTCTGGAAGTCGCAGCACTTTGCAGTATTTGACACCGTTTCTCAACCTGCGGGAAACAACAAATGCCGTGAAGTGAATGCGAATCAAAAATGTGTCTCGATGTGTGTTGTACCTCACTCACTTTTTACACCGCTCACAGCTGTACATGTTGTCCCCTGTGGAAAACAAATGCGCGGTTATTTAAAAAAATCCCACGTTATTGTAGAGTGCCACGTTTGTGTCATTGTTTACCTTTGAGTTCATCTGCAGCAAAGAAAGCAGCCAGGCAGTCCTCCAGCGTCACCATGGGCCCCCAGAACCAAGCGGGGATGCACGAGACCACAAACCTGTGCAAAGGTGCATTTTGGTGTATTATCAACATGGGATGTTGGAATTGTGGGTGGAATGGTCAGAGAGGGGATGTCGGGAAATACAATGGTTGTTGTAAAGCTGAGCGATAACACCTTTCTCTCTCCTAGAACTAACTACTGCGAAATAGAGACGAGCAGCTTTAAAGTGCAGGACAGACATTCAACATCATGAAATAACTGCGAATGTTACTCAAGCGCTGAGGAACTGCAACACGCGACACTGCAACTTCAACTGAAGCATGGTGCAAACGCTTCCTTTGCTGCTCATCGTCTGGAGGCCCTGAACACTGCAGTGCTGTAGAAACCACCCTCTCTGATGGAGCTTTTCATATGCTGCCGGAATACGCGCAAAAGGCTCATGCCAAAGCTTGTCTCTGCGTGCCTCCTGCAGTCTATGACGATAAAGGAAGATGACATTGCCCAGGTATGTGCAAAGGAATAGATACGGTTCCAGCGATACCCATCAATAAAAGTGCGGTACCTCCACCATCTCTGCATTCCTGGAGCCGCTCCAGCGTTTCGACATTCCCAACATCTTTCTTGGATCATGTCCCACCTCTGCACAATATTTCATGGAAATCGCCTCAGTGATTTTTGCATAATCCTGATGAAGAAACACTGATCCAAACAAACTGCTTGATTTCGACTCTCCTATCAAAACCCTCTCCAGTGGGTTTTAAATACAACATCACTCCTGCTGAGTCATCTGATGACTCAGCACTGGATCAATCATTTCAAAGCTCCGTCTACTTAATTACCCCAAGTAATCAGTCCTGGCCGAGTCTCTGCCGTCCTACAGGCGGGTAATCGGCAGCAGGGTTGCCAGTTTATTCAACAAAACCCAGAGTGTCTCAATCAGAGTGAAGGGACAAAATACTTTCATTTGCCAAGTTAAGCAGAAGAGCTGCAAGCAAATCAAAGGCAGTTCTGCAAGCCCTTGCATGCATCTTCTGTGCAGCATCGCACGTGGCAACTATTGTGCCTTTAAGTGTGCTCTCCAGTTTTATTAACACTGAGTCAAGATTCCACTTGTCGCAACCCTGCAGACAAAGTAGAAAGTGTAAATCACCATGTTCATTAGCTCCACGGAGGCTATGTTTGAATCGGTTTCTCTGTTATCGAGATACATGAAACGTGGCTCCAAATGTCTAATATGTGTCCAATTTGAATATAGGGGAACACAGGTGACCGCATCAGCTGAACCTGCTCCACTGACCGACGTATGGAGTCCATGATGTAAGAGATCCAGCCCTGCGAGCCGTAGGTGTCGGGACACACTCCCATCTTGACTGGAAGGTTTTGGTGGATGGACGAGTGGAGCTTGGCCAAATCCTCTTTACCAGGAATCGGGAGGGACAAGTCTTGGAAGGTTTCCACTGTGTTGGACACCTGTCACACATGCAGAGATGTGGTTCACACAGCAGGTCCCATAGAGACTAATGTGATGCAAAGATGGAAGTGGCCTCCCCTGGTGTTTAAACACGTGAAGCGCAGCTCACCCTGTCACAAGTCAAACACTGGACCAGACTGAGGATGGAGCCATCGAAGATGTCCGAGATCACGCTGCGATAGTGGGACTGTTTCTTCTTCCTGGAGCTGAGCAGCAGCTGACCTGGAAGACCGGCCACAGCAGGGAGGGGCGGAGTTAGTGAGGCTGACATCGGTGCTTTCAACAAAGGCAAGCAACAAAATCTCTGTCTTTATTATCACTATGTGACCAGAAGCGCTACTCCTCCTGACAGATTTAAGCACTTTGTCATTTTTGTAACTGAAGGTGATCCCTCTTCTGAGTCTGAGGCACTGTTGAAGAGTTTATGCCTTGACGTCCTCACCTTTTTTGAACGAGTACAGTGGCCCTGCAGAGCGGAGCGGGCTGGAGCGAGGTGGACTGGAGGACAGTTTGGTGTGCAGCTCCTGGAGCGTCCGCACAGGGCTGCAGGGAGTGGACTGTGGCTGGGTCATGGATGCTTCATTGTCTGGCTCTAAAAGGGGTCACATGATAAGAACATATATTAACCTCCACTCTTACATGAGAGCAGCTTAGTTTGGAAATCATCTGATTCTTATACCTGAGGTGTTGCTGCCCTGGTTCTGCCCTTGTGGAGTATTTGATTCCTGGTTGTTCTCTTGGTTTTGAACCTCAGCATTTGGCGTTGGTGTCGTCTCCTCTTCCTCTGCCGTCTCAGGGACCTCCTCCACAGCCGCTGTGTCCACGTCGGCGTCCTCGTCCATCTCTTGCGAGCCCCCGCGCAGCGACGAGCCGGACACTCTCCGTTCCTTCAGCCTCTCCTTCTCTGAGATGACCCCGCAGGGACTGATGCTGGCCAGGGGCAACCTGACCCCGTCGCACTCGTCCTGCACGAGCAGCTCGCCCTCGCCGGCGCCTCCTCCCTCGCCACGGTCGCTGCTGGAGCCAGAGTCGCAAGACAGGAACTCGTCCTCCGACGGGGAGCGGTCGCCGTCTCTCCTGTCCTCTCCGTCGCTTCCCTCGCCGCTCATGCTGCACTCCGTCAGGGGCTCCTTCAGCTCCTCGTGGAGCTGGTCCATCAGACAGCGCAGGAACTCCTGAGTGTCCTGCAGCAATGGAAGCATGTGACATTAAGTTAAGTTTACATCACTGGCTTGAGTCAGTAAGAGCTGTTATATGATTTTTACCAAAGAAACACAATTATGTCTATCCTTACCTGCTGAGCGTAACCACGGAACATGGGGTTTACGAGTTTGATGCCGTGAGACAGACTGGTGGGGACAACGTAGCTGGGCCTGAGAGCGGAGCAGCCATGAGAGACAGTCTGTTACACATCATTCCATGTGAAAGATTGAGTGGCAGATAAACGTCTCAGTGGAGCTCTGGAGTCCTGCTGATGTGAAACCCCGACGTGATTATTACCGTTTTTTATGCCAGAGCTCTGAGATGAGTTTCTGGTAGCTCTTACAGAGAGCAGGCTTCTTGTCGGTGCGGACCAGGCCACTGCAGTCCAGGAAGAACTGAGTGAGAGGAGGACTGGCGAGGGAAGAGAAGGAAAACTTGTTTGACTAGAGAAAATAGTAGAAACGTAGAAAAGGAGACGTACATCCCATGTAAATGTAACGAGAGGAAGTGGCCTCACCAGTTGGACAGGGCCTGAAGAGCTGCATTCATGTAGCAAGAGTTTCCGATATTTTTCATCCCTGTCAAACCTACGAGGGAACACTTGCTATTATCAACTGCGGTCTGTATCAAATCAGTGCATCTTTTACATATGGCAGCTCAAAAACTACCACCTCAGACGTAGGTTAGACCATGGAACTACAGTAGAGTTTTGTTTAGGGGAAGACGACAGATTTGCTGTACCTCTGGGTTTCAGCTCATCCTCCTCTGACTCTGAGCCTTCCTCTTCCGCCACAGCGATTGGAACGGCTTTCAGTGGGTGACCGACTGGCTGAGGAGCTGCTTCCTGGGTAAGACGATTAAAGAGATACTATAATTATGCAGGCGAGTAAAAGAGAAAAAAAGAAAAAAAATAGGTCGTGCAAATTTGAAGCTGCACCTCTGAAACAAACTGAGGTGATGTTGTACCTGCTCTGTGGCTTTGCAGTGGTGGGGCGCAGCGGGTACTGGCACCAGGGCGGGCCTGTGCTCCAGAAACACCTCCCGCTCGCAAACGTAACACCAGATTCGGAACGTCGTCAGGTTCACCGTCAGGTTGTGCCGCTTAGCCTGAGGGTTACGTGTGCACATGATTAGCCTGAGGGTTACGTGTGCACATGATCAGACAGCAGAACCTTCTGACATCATTACTCTGTCATACTGAGCAGCGGCACACGTGCTCTCTACCTGTGCGTGCAGGGTGCTGTGATCAGAGTAGGACTCTCCACAGCCAACGTAGGGACAATCATTCTGCAGAGGAAAAACAAATAAAAATCATAATCTCCTGGCTTTTGAGTTATCTCCTCCATCTCTCTATCTATCTGAATTGGCATCGATACAATAATTTAAAATACAAACAATAGATGTTATATAATATAATAATAATAATAATAATAGATCATGTCAATGGTTTTGTGGTTCCAAATATGTCAGTGTATTGGGGGTAAATTCTTGAGGTCTCTGGGTGAGGTACATCATCTTCTGAATGTCATTCTAATTGCACATGTAATGATCAGGTTGAAAAACTTCAAAACCTTCAGAAGAGGATACAAGGCTTGACTTTACCTGCAGACAGGCCCACAGGTTGGGGCCACCCGCTCCACACGACTGGCAGGTTCCCTGTAGCAATACCAAGAGAATATGAGTAGAAAAGAATAGAATATTTTGCAAAAGTGTACACATACACAAAGCAGGGTGCTAAAGCTGTACAAGTACAAGTACAAAACATCTCTACATATACTCCAGTGTATATGGCCACTGTTACTGTTATGAGACTGCTGCATCTGTGACAGTGGGAATACTTGTAAATGAATGAAAACCCACCTTGGATTTCTGGAGCAGGTCATCTTTGGTTACCTCCCCTATGGAGTCCAGGTGGGGACACATTTCCTGTTCAGCCATAGCTGTCTTCGCTCTCTCTTCAGGTGGGGGTCTGCTAATGGGACATGGCCTTAGTGACAACGCTGTAGTAACTGTAGGGACCAAGTGTTGCCGCGAATGCTAACCTCATGATATCAGCACGGATCAACAAGACACGTCATGCATTTCATCTTTAACTCTCAACATGAACGTGACATATGTCGTAGCAGCACAACACTGTACCCACACACTGACTCTGACAGCTCTGCAGACCGGGAGGCCTTGCGGTGCGTTCGATGTCAGCAGCGGCCGGGGAGCGACCCGCGTTGACCGAGGACGAGCAGCGATCACCGCAAGCTCGTCATTCCGCCGCCCCGAGACCCGTGCCGGCCGTGGATCGGATGCTAGCGAGGAACGGACGAGCGGAGCCGAGAGAGAACGCGACAGCTCCGGCCCACCAGCCCCAAACAACTCCCCCCTCCCGTCCACAGCAGCACGGCACGACGCAAGGATGGAGGAGGAGAGACGTCAGCGTCACGAATCCCCCCCCCACGACAATTACCAGAGAGAAGGGACGAATCGGTGTAAGTAATTAATCGGTTAATAATGTTAATGATAAGTAATGAATGGATATAGCGATGTATTACAATGTAATTATGGACGTTGTGAAGGAAGATGTTTACGGAAGTGACGTTATTGTGCTTTGGTCAAATGGGTCCTCTGTGTGGCGAATACCTGTAGGAGTATATTAATGACGACTACATTATAAATGCGTAACAACAACACGTGCACATGTACAATCACGTTACTGAGTAGATGACGATGAAAGCATGAAAGGACATGAAAGCACTTAACAACTGTGAACAATTATTTACACCGTCAGATCTTTCATTTAGAAATCAAAATGACACATTTCTTCCTATTTTTGAACGATTATCACTAAATTATTATTGTCCATTGTTTTGAACTCACACGACAGCGACTGTCTTTCAAAACCAATGTCTCTATTCATATTCATATTTTTTCTGTATTTATATTAGGCAGTTTACCTCCACATCAGGAAGGTTTTGAAATGATTAATGATAGAGGAAAAGAAGAGGAGTCAACGAAGTTCTGATACACACACATCTGTCTTCATTTTAATGATGGATATTTTTTTTATTTTGGTCCTTGATCAGTCAAAATGTGACGTCACGTCAAAAAACGTGGTAAACATTTGCTCTGCATTGTTTGCATTGATACTTATGAGCAGGTCATATATTGAAAAGTACTACAAATGTCACATGTTACAAATTTTGTAATTCAAAAATAATAACTGATAATTTAACACTGACATAACAAATAAAAACCTTTAATAACTTCACAAACTGAATGTGACTCCTTTCATTCTGAGGTCACGTGACCGCTCTGCAAGCCTCGCGGTACTTAGGCTACCCAGAATGCCTCGGTCTTCCTTTCTGCCTGGACCGACATGGTGGGTACATGGCTGCCGCTCCTCTGACCCAACTTAACTTCTTCTATCTGTCTGCATCCCTCCTCCCGTGGCCGCTCTCGTGGCCCGGCGCGTATATGCGGATTTTCTGACGGCTGCTCGTTACTGTCGTGTCGATATTAAGCGCATGCTGAGGTGATTTTAGTTAAAAACTCGGATCGATTGACTCAAGTGGAGCCGGTACGAGAAGCGCTGTGGCTGCTCGTGAGATGCTAATGCTAAGGTCGGTGAATTTGAGCTGTGTCGCTCTCGATTTAAACAGTTAACGTGTTTTAATTCTACTCTTGTTCTCTCGTAGTGTTATTCGTGTATCAGAAAGACCAGAGGACGGGTCTTGGTCTCGAAGCTGTATCCGGTTCTCTTATTCTGAGTGGTGGTAGTTGAAAGGGCCTACGCGATGCTAATGCTTGTGGATGTGTCCATTTAGCAGCCATGGCGCCCACGTTGGAATGGTGCCCCACACTTGCTTGATGTGGAAATGGAACTGAGTTTAATTATTATTGGCCCCATTTCAGTTTATTGTTAGACCATTTGTTATGTGTGCGACGTGTCCCTCAGCAGCGTAGATCGACTAACATGGACTTGAGTCTAGCCACGTTTGCTAACTTTGGTAGCTGTATGTGCTAATGGAGCAGTGTTTGTCGTATGATTTGCAGCTTCAGCACTGGCAACAGGATTTCATTTTAAAATGCCTGGCTGGTTTTATAAAACGATATGGAGAAGACCTAAATGTTTGTTTCCTAAAGATGTGCAGGAGATTGATGCATGCATAATGACATCTCTAGAGTGTTTGAAAGCTGCCGTACACACGTGTGTTCTTTGAATCTGTCCTAATGCCGTTTTCTTCTCTACAGCCTAAGGGAAAGAAGGCTAAGGGGAAGAAGGTGGCACCTGCCCCTTCAGTGGCCAAGAAACACGAGGCCAAGAAGGTTGTCAACCCCCTGTTCGAGAAGAGGCCAAAAAACTATGGAATCGGTGAGTGGTCCCATTTTTTTCTCTGGCCTTTTGCTTGTATGGTGCAGATGATGATGATGAATATTTGCTATCTTAACTACGCTGTCGACAACTACCCACCAAGATCGCTGATGCACTTAAGTTGCAAAGTAACCTGCTTTGGTTTTATGTTGGAATCTAAATATTCCATCTGTACCCACAGGCCAGGATATCCAGCCCAAGCGTGATTTGACACGCTTCGTGAAATGGCCTCGCTACGTCCGCCTTCAGAGGCAGCGCTCCATCCTCTACAAGCGTCTGAAGGTTCCTCCAGCAATCAACCAGTTCACCCAGGCTCTGGACCGTCAAACTGGTGAGGGTCTTGCACCAAATGTATTTGCTGTGAGATTATACTTCAAGACTACTGGAGTCCTGTAAATGATGTGAAAGAATATTTGCTATCTGAAGTCGTGCTGACCATCCACCAAGATCACTGATGCAGTCTAAATGCCTTCTACAACATGACCTCCTGTGCACTGAACTTCAAGAAACATTTTTATTTATTGTGTTTACTTTTATTTGCAGCCACACAGCTGTTCAAACTGGCCCACAAGTACAGGCCAGAGACCAAGCAGGAGAAGAAGCAGAGACTGCTGGCCCGCGCTGAGCAGAAGGCTGCTGGAAAGGGAGATACCCCCACCAAGAGGCCCCCTGTCCTCCGTGCAGGTGAGATGCAGAAGAGCAGCATTCATTGACCCTCTCTTGAATGCAGTGATGTTTGAATTTCTTCACCTGAACCTAATGATGGTTTTTGAGCTTTTTAACCCTGAGCATTGGCCAAAATGATCACTTACCAGTGTAAAGTTGTTGTGACAGTGAGACTAAAATTAGCTTCCTACTTTTTTTTTTTTTATAGGTGTGAACACTGTCACTTCCCTGGTGGAGAGCAAGAAGGCCCAACTGGTCATCATTGCTCATGATGTGGATCCAATTGAGGTGAGTTTGTAGCAGTGGAGCTAGTATATGCTATTAAGTGTAGAGGGTGGTCACTGGCTATGATGTTTGAATTTCTTCACCTGAAACTAATGATGGTTTTTGAGCTTTTTAACCCTGAGCATTGGCCACAAATCTTTTGTAGTGTTTTACCTTGACTTTTTGAGGTGATCTAACATTATCTCTGGTTCCCTGGCAGCTTGTTGTTTTCCTGCCAGCTCTGTGCCGCAAGATGGGGGTCCCATACTGCATCATCAAGGGCAAGGCTCGACTGGGCAGACTGGTGCACAGGAAGACATGCACTTCAGTCGCCTTCACACAGACTAACCCGTGAGTAACCAAGTGAATTGTATTCTGAGCTGTGTTGAATTTTCCGTTTTCTTTGAACAATTTAGACACTTCAATTATTTCTTCACCTGAAACTAATGATGGTTTTTGAGCTTTTTAACCCTGAGCATTGGCCACAAATCTTTTGTAGTGTTTTACCTTGACTTTTTGAGGTGATCTAACATTATCTCTGGTTCCCTGGCAGCTTGTTGTTTTCCTGCCAGCTCTGTGCCGCAAGATGGGGGTCCCATACTGCATCATCAAGGGCAAGGCTCGACTGGGCAGACTGGTGCACAGGAAGACATGCACTTCAGTCGCCTTCACACAGACTAACCCGTGAGTAACCAAGTGAATTGTATTCTGAGCTGTGTTGAATTTTCCGTTTTCTTTGAACAATTTAGACACTTCAATTGTGCATGATAGTGTAGTTTATGCTGAGGGCATTATTAATTGTATTGTAGTAACCTTAGCCTCAATACCCTGAGCAATAATCTTAAATACAAGAATAGGACATGCATTGAGTCATTAATTCACAGTGCCACCAGCAAGTAACTGACTGTTATTCCCTAGTGAGGATAAAGGTGCACTTGCCAAGCTTGTGGAAGCCATCAAGACCAACTACAATGACAGATACGAGGAGGTAGGAATCCTTGATGCACGTAACTGAAAGCATTAAAGTTCATCAAATAAAACAGCAGAGGTGTAATGATGCACACTTTTGTTCCAGATCCGTCGTCACTGGGGAGGCGGAATCATGGGCCCCAGGTCCACAGCTCGTATTGCAAAGCTGGAGAAGGCAAAAGCCAAGGAACTGGCCACCAAGCTTGGTTAAATTGTTTGGAATAAAATATGTATGTCCTAATGCAGTGTATTTGTGTCATTTAACAGGTAATTTGCTCTGTGAGGGAAAAGTTCGTTCTCAAGATTTTTCAACCATGTTAGAAATATACTTTCGTTAAATGATGGATGTGAGTGCAGTTAAAAGGATAAACCATCAATGAAATGGTGTTTATGAAATTAAGCTGTCCCTGCTGAATGATGAGAACTGAGCTTACTTTGCTCCTGTGGCCAGGAGGCATTGCAGGTAAGGTTTAAAATATTAGGTCTTGTTTCATAGCATCTCTTTATCTAAATGTTACTGCCAACTTAGGGAACACTAGATAAAAACAATGATTCAGTTACATTAATTTATTGTCATGTTTCAAGAAAAATCTATTTACATGTTTGTCATTCAAGCAGGAGTCTGCAATACCCCTGCTACTGTCACTGCATTCAGCCATCACAGTATCTTCTTGATGAACTTTGCAAACCACATATAGGAGGTTGCTGCACACAGGCCATACCTAAAACAAAAATAGTTATGTAAATCGACAGCATCATCATGCAGTAAATCCATAAGAGAAGTCCTGCCTACCATGTAACTATGTATTGCATGTGCTCGTTCCTCAGTGTGACTCGGGTCTGACCACCGATCGGTCCTCCAGGAATTGTACTCCCTACAAAGAACAGTGATCCTCAGTAAATACCAGAGCAGTTCATTGTTTGAATCAAAGAGCATCATGGACATTGTAGTTCTGGACACTTTACCATAATCAGCATCAATGAAGATGGGCTCAGCTCCTGTAACACGGGACATGGCCTCCAGGTCTCGATAATGCCAGCGATTTCTCTCCACATCGTTGCTTGGTACGAAGGGTTTTCGAATCTCAGCTAGGCGGACTACGCCGACCACTTCCACCTCCTCTTCCACCTGCAGACACATCACATTATAAAACACATTCCTTTCCTGTCATAGTGTCAAACATGTAAATTTGTTGAGAACAGAGACACTAACCTGTCCCTTCATCCTGGTCTCTGGTCTGATCTTCTGTTTCGGCACGTATCCTCTGTTCACCAGGATTGTGATGCTGCAGGTGGAAGAGGCAAAGATGGGTCACTTGTTTGAACGTGAGTAACAGTGAGGTTACTGTCAGAAACTCTCTGTCCTGCCTTGGATCTTACCCAAGGTCAGTGCAGCGGAACGGGGTGATGACATTAGCGCCGGTCTCCCCGCTTGACGACAGCCTCCCTGCCTCCCTGGCCTCTTTCTCTGGGTCCACTGGCGAGCGGGGCAGAACGTAGAGCTCCTGGGAGTGGTCGTACTGTCCTCGCACTCTCACTCGTCTGTACTCCAGCTCATTCAGCTCATCGGGACTGAGATCCAGGGAGAAAAAATTAAACACAACCGACCTATATCAGCATCAAGAATTTTCTCCGCCTCCTACAGCGACCGGATTGGATTGCATTGATATATATAGAAAACATAGCTGTAGATGATAAAGCATAGTGTTTGTCGCGTACTGACTTCACAGGAAGAGGGATGGGTTCTGCAGAAGTGAGTCTCGCCAGCTCGTCAATCAGCTGCAGTTTCCACTGACGCCGTTTCACCTTCACAGAAACAACAGTATCATTAAACCATGATCAATACACCCAGCTTACGTCAGAGTTGGCGTCTTCATGCAGCTGTACCTGCCAGGTGCCGAGTCCAAACGTGGTGGCAGGGATGAGCAGCAGGAACCATTTGAGGAACGAGTCCTCTCCTTTTTCTGCTTTCACCGCTGTGGAGCTCGACTGTCGCACCGCGTTGATGAGCCGGCCTGGAAATTCACAAAAACCAGGAGGTATGCATACTGGTTTATGGTTGTAGGACCCTTTAATTGAGTCATAGGTGAATGACATCTGAACCATATCTGTCATTGTCAAGTTGCAACACAAATAGATGGTCCTTTTACATAATCTTAAAATGATCTTAAATTTATATGATGCTACAACATCTATTTCTTCACATTCCTGTTTTTGATGACATTCAAATGCACTTGTTTCTGAGAGCACGTGTGGGACCAATCCTTGGCCCAGTAGCAGCGTCCTGTTGAATTCTAACCTTCTCCACGTTTGAGGAGAGGCAGCCTGGACAGAAGCAGAGTCCTCTTGATGCAGATCACATGAGTCTGAAATCACAACAACAATGAACTGATCTGAAACCTGCAGCTCGTGCACGCACGATCACTTTCACACGACTCTGTGTTTGGGGATAGAAGGGGGCAGGAGTGACGCTTACCTGTTTCCTGAGTGCGGCCAGCGCTGACCTCAGAGAAGCCATACTGGATGACAACACTCCGGACAGCACAGAGCTCTAATCAGACATCTGACTACCACATTGTCTCGTCACACCGAGCGCTTCCTGTGCGTGTTTCTTAGCGTAGTTAAGGGACGGGTGCTGGGAGTGTCCAAAAAGGCTGAGAAAATGCTTTTAGTAACTCAATTCAACCGTCACACAGATAATTATACTTGAAATTATCATTCTGTTTAGTTATTTTATTCAAGTCTTAAGTCTGCAGTCTGAAAATATCTACTTCCAGTTCCTTTACCGTAAGTACGGAAACAGCGCAAAGGAAAATCCATCAGCGACCCTAGACCGAGGTTACAAAACCGACTTGATCATGGGGGACAGTTTCTGGTGTTACCACTTCCGGTTTGTCGACGCCCCGCCCCGCTGTTTTTGACCCACGTGTGTCGAGAATGTGTTGCTATTTCCACTGAGTCTGTTTCTGTCAAACTCTGGTTTGTTTCCGCCGAATGTAAACTCAAACCCAGGTTCACCTGCAGACATGGATCTCGCCTCCAGGGACTCGTACATCCAGAAACTGGCCAGTAAGGTGTTCACGCAACGGGACCAGGAACCAAAGAAGAGGCCGTTCGGTGAGATCGATTTACACACAATCTGTCCCGAGGACTGCCGTCGTTTCTCTGCGGTGGCTTTCAGGATTTAATAATTTGTTCTTATTGCTGGAGTGGCTGCAGCAAAGCGTCTAATACTGTCGTCAAAGATCTGGTTATTCCTGCTGTTGACCAACGGAGGCGCTACACTTCTTGTTTATCTTGAGGTTTCATAGTCAAATATCAGAAATAAGGCTGTTAAATCATGAATTAAATAAAATCAAGATTAAGATGTCGTGTCCTTGAAATAAAGGGAAAAGACCAAACATTTAGAATTTCAGCTGATTAAATGTAATACGTTGCAGTGTTTGTTTTATTACAACATTGTTTTTTAGTCTGTAACAGAAAAGATTTAAAGTGCATCAATTAACCTGAAATTAAAAAAAAAATTAAATTCTTATTTAAACTATAAACATTTTTTGACTGACTAATTGAACCATTTGATACTGAAAAATAAAATTAAATAAAATCAATAAATGATAATAAATTTAAATTGATCAGCAACATTAACTCAGGAGCACAATATATAAGAGACTTTACCCTACAAAACAAAAATGAATTGAAATGAATTTCATCACAGTTAAGTATTTTTTTTCATGGTGTCTCTTGAGGGTTTGTTCACTGCACTTCATATCTCTTGCTCTGTGCTGTGTGTGCGCGCGAATGCTCGGTGCAAAAAAACTCTTCACCATAGAGCTAATACTCCCTGCGCACACTCTGACAATGAGAGCGCCACTGCTTGTTAAGTAGTTTTTGTTTAATCCTGCTAAAGAACTAACTACTAATGAATACAAATACACATTTGGCTGTCCTCTGGCAATTCAGGATTAGTTATACATCAGAAGAGGAACTACTACATAATTTTATTGCTGACTTTATTGATTTTGCTTCTAGGAAACATTAGGAAAATGGTCTAGTGAAAAAAAAAAAGTCTATTGTCACATGCTGTTTAGTTTTTACTCGTACACCACCTATGAAAGGTTTCTTCTCGGTTAACTATTGGCAATCTATCTACTGTGGACATTTGTGCATGTTATATTTTTAAAACCCATGACTTCAACAACTCTGTGTTTCTATTTGTGTAGTGCATTTCAAAGGGAAAACTGACACTGGTCCGCCAAAGAAGAAAAAGTGCAAAAAGAAGAATTTCAAAGAACGAGGCCCCAATGAGAAGACGCCTAAACCCCAACAGAGTCCTTCACTTTCTCCAGCAGCACAGAAAGGTGCAAACAAACACAGTGACTCCAAAGCTGAGGGTGTAAATGGATCCACAGCACCAAAACAGAGAGGTACAGAAACTCAATGTTGTGTTTCCCAGTTTGGCTACTGCACCTAGTAAAAACTGTGAACTTAAACGACAATGAACATTTATTCTTTTTACTTTTTTAAGGAGTGAGCAACCCGTCCAACTTCTCGACAGTAGATGTTCTACGTAAAAGGCTTCACGAAAAGATCGAAGAGTCCAGAGGGCAGGTGTGCATCTGCTGTGGCAGAAAGCCCAATCATGTGGTTTATTGTTTGATGGACACTAATGAGTTCACACACATCTTTTAACAGGAAGCCCCAAAGGATGGATTATCCGAAGGCGCCCTGGCAAAGCGAGCAAAGCGGAAGCTGGAACGGGAGCGCAAGAAGAGGAAGAGAAAAGAGTTTCGGATGAAAAAACTGTCTGAAGAACGTGGCCAAGAGCAGCCGCCAGAGGTAAAGCAAGAAGTGCAGCAAAAGCCCGCTGAAAGCAAGAGAAACGAAAGCTCTATTATATTCAACAAAGTGGAGACTGTGGAGGAAGGCTACATGGATAAAATGCAAAAGAAGAAGAACAAGAAACAGAGAGTCAAGGGCCAGATAACGCCGCTGACGGGGAAGAACTACAAGCAGCTGCTCAGTCGTGTGGAAGCTTGCAAGGAACAGCTAGAAAAGCTGCGGGAGAAAGATGAGGGGAAGGCCCGTGATATGGAGAAGAAGATAAAATGGACCAACCTGCTTTATAAGGCAGAGGGCATCAAGATCAAGGACGACGAGAAAATGTTGCGCACGGCCCTGAAGAAGAAGGAGAAGAGGCATGAACAGCGCAAAAAGAAATGGGGCACACTCAGCGATAACGTGGTAGAGAAGATGCAGCAGCGGCAGGACAAGAGAAAGAAGAACCTCCAGAAACGCAGGCAGGGCAAAATACAGAAGAAGAAGGACAGGGCACGGAAGAAAGGCAGAGTGTTGCCCGAGGACTTGAAAAAAGCTGCAGTGTAATGGAAGGACACGATTAGAAAAACATCTTTGACAAAGCAAATTTTTTATATGACACAAAGGTTTATAAAACGCCATCAGGGTGCCAATGCAGGTGCATCTGCTGTACCCTCTGTCCTGTATAGGTGTAATATGATGTGTGATCAATAAAATCTAATTCTTCATAGCGCTGAATGTTCTCATATTCTCATATTCTCTGTTAGATATCAAAACAAAGTATGTCATTTTAACGTGAACTATGTGCATTTGCTTTCAGTCTGATAAGATTATAAATACCAGTGTAATGTCTTTGCTCTGTTTATGATGTAGAGCAAACCAAAGATGTAAAACAAGAAAACACACTTAAATACACAAAAAAACATTATAAAGATCCAAACTGACCCTCAAGGTATATAAAATTGCCACAGAGCAATTGAAGAATCATCCAAAACTAGAAAAGGGAAAAACAACTACAGGAAGACTCAAAATGATCATAAGGAGAAATAAAACTATAGCACAACAATTCTGGATTACCCTAAAAGAGATATAAAACCAATATAAACAAGTACAAAGGTGCAAAACTACTACAAAAGCCCTCAAACTTGCCTTACAGATAAATTTAACAACTGCAGTGACAAAATAATCACAAATCACCAAGAAATGATTAAAAAAAAACAACTTCAGATTGACTAAACAGAGACGTGCACAAAAAGAGGCGCCGAGAGACACACTGAAACGAAAAGGACGAAGAATTCCTGTGTTGAGAATCGATGCCAGTTTCGGGCGGAGTTTTGGGTGGAGTGCCATTGATTGACCGAAGGTGTCGCTGTTTGCCGTTTGAATGTCTCGCGCCGCCCGGCAAGAAGGAGAAGAAGAAGAAGCAGCAACACATAAACTGAAAACGCGTCCCCTCGACCAGTCAGCTGGTGTGACGCTGACAGTCACAGACCGTGAGTTGTGCAGGAGCTCTCGTGCAGATTTAAACCGGTCGATGACTGTCCATCTGTGAGAATCATGTCCAGAACTCTGACCTCCTCCTCTGCTGCTGTAGTTCGTCACAGTTCAATTGAAAAAAACCATCAGGTGAGTTCGGCTTCTCCTCCCATCGAGACACCGCTCCTGGGACCAAAAGACATTCTCACCGTGCTGTCTATCCGCAGGAGACCATGTCCAGAAGACTCAACGCTCGCAGGACGGAGGGTGTGGGTAGAAACGTGTGGTGAGCGATCGAGGCTTTGTTATTAAACTTGTGAAATACAGGGTTGACTCGCGAGCTCATTGCGAAATTTATTACCGTCAAAGTCGAGTCAGCGCATCAGCTCCGTGTGATGATGCCGTGTCCAGTGTTTCCCGGGTGTGAGGGAGGATATAGTAGTATATCATTACATTACATAACAGTATATCATTTCCTCTGCCAGTAATCGCCACCAGCAGTCAAATATTAGAAACAACTGGCTTTGCAATAATCGTATAAGATCATGTAAACGTTTCATTCTTGTTTTATTTTTATTTCTTAAATTTGTTTTTATGACTGAACAACATCACAGTACAATTAAATGTTTTATCCTTTCTAATAAGTTTTAAGTGAAGAGAAACCTCAAACACTGTCCATATTATGCTTTTATGCTTTTCTCTCACTTATAAACTTAAAAATGAGGATTTAAAGTAACATTTGTATCCAAGACAGGTTTTTAGCTCAGAAGTATCACAGCGCGTGATTGTGGTTTGCAGTGTGTGAACAGCTGCTTTGCACCAACAGGGTTGAATTTGCAAAACTGACTGCAGAATACAAGGTTGTGAACCTCGGGCAGGGATTCCCTGACTTCTCCCCACCGCAGTTCATGCAGGATGCTTTTTTGAATGCACTGAGAGAAGGGCCATCCATGCATCAGTACACCCGAACCTTTGTAAGTGTGATGAAATGCATGGGCAGTTTAGTAAGACTGGGATAACTTATTCCTCTGACCCCTGGCCCTTTCGGACCAAACATTGATTTACCTTAAGTTTTGTTGTTTTTTTTGATTCACCAGGGCCACCCGCCTCTGGTCAAAGCTCTGGCTAAATTCTTCACCCGGATTGTGGGACATGAGATTGACCCATTTGAAGACATCCTGGTCACAGTCGGAGCTTATCAGGCGCTCTTCTGTGCATTTCAGGCTCTGATTGATGAAGGGGATGAGGTGGGGAAAAACAGCGGTGGATGAGAGAAAGGGAGAATCCGTTTACCACAACATAGCATCACGTGTGGTCACTTTTTTCTACTTATGTCTTCCAGGTAATAATCATTGAGCCGTTCTTCGACTGCTACCATCCGATGGTGGTGATGGCTGGAGGAAAGGCAGAGTATGTACCCCTGAGGCCGGTGAGTAGTTTACACCTACACACAAGATATCTTGTTGTGAAGCATCTTTTGATGATGTAACTTTGTGTCGACTGTAATCTGTACAATTTTTGTCTTTTCGTTGTAAGAAAAACAAGGGTGGTGCCGTCCTGTCAAGTGCAGACTGGGTTCTCTCTGCTGAGGAGCTGGCCAGTAAAATCACTCCACGTACTAAAGCCATCGTAATCAACACGCCCAACAACCCAACTGGAAAGGTAAGAAGCCATGTCTGTGTACTTTAAATTCAGACTTAAACTTTGTGCATATATTTGATTGACTAAGAATAACTGATTGGATCGGGGTCAGAAGTCTGTCATTAGGGAGTTTCTTAAATTGTCTCCTTGTTAAAACTTGAACTCAGAGTTCAATTTTGGTCACGCTGGAAATACTGCATGTGAAAATTCACTGTTTACCAAAGGCATACAGAGCAAATATTCTAATTCTGTCAACAATGAAAATACGATCCCTGGCATAAGCACACCTTTGTTTCCATGCCAGGTTTACAAGATGGAAGAGCTCCAAATGATCGCTGATCTCTGCATCAAACACGATCTGCTGTGCATCAGTGACGAGGTGTACGAGTGGCTGATGTACGACGGAGCCAAACACGTGAAGATCGGTCAGATACTGTACAGATAGTTTGTCAAAATGCTTCATCTCAGCGAGCAATATTAACGGTGGTGTGGTGTGTTACTGGCAGCCAGCCTTCCTGGCATGTGGGAGCGAACAGTAACCATCAGCAGTGGTGGAAAGACTTTCAGCGCGACCGGATGGAAGGTAACGCACAGATGCATTCTGGGTTGAGTTGCGCGATCTGCTGTACTTCGCTGTTCTAATGGCTCATGTGGATCCTCTCAGGTCGGCTGGGCCATCGGTTCTGGACATATCATCAAACACATGAAAACCATCCATCAGAACAGTGTTTACCACTGTCCAACAGCTGCTCAGGTGAACGAACACCTCCATGTATTGCGCTGTTGTCAACCAATACAAATGTGCAGCACATGTGACGCCGCTGAGCTGCTTTTATTATTTCTGACGGAGACGAACAATAAAAAAATCAGTTTCCCCTCCTGGACATCACCGAGCCCCTACCAAAATACCCATACAACATAAATATACTATATTTGCATAAAATGCTTATAAACAAGGGGGCAACAGAAATGCACCCCCCCCTCCACAGCGGGGCAACGCAAAAGGGGACACACACAAACCAATAAAAGGTTTCTGCCCTATTCCAGGAGGCAATGGCTCAAGGATTTGAGAGAGAGTACGAGCTGCAGGGGACGCCAGAGAGCTACCTGCAGCAGCTGCCTGCCTCTCTGCAGCACAAGAGGAGGAAGCTGGCCTCGTGTCTGGAGAGCGTGGGTCTCCAGCCCTGTTTACCCGAGGGAGGGTATTTTATCATGGCAGACATCTCCTCCGTCAGTGAGTGATGAACAGATGTGAAGGGGTTATGTTGTTCTGAGAACTTATGCATATTTCTAAAATTGTTGTCTTGAACTTAATATTGACCTTGTTTTTTTCTTAAACAGAGATGGATGAGAAGGACCAGAGCCCAGGGGATGAAGCCTCTGATTTTAAATTTGTGAAATGGCTAATTAAACAGAAGGTAAAGATGAAATATTTCAGGAAACTCCAGTATAGTCTGGCATGCATGATAGAATAATAAGCACAAATAAATCAAAAATAAGAAACACCCTTTCTTCCAGTGTGCAGTTTTGAATATATTTTTCCTTTCAATTCATTTTCCTCCTCTGCAGGGTTTAGGGACAATCCCTGTCTCTGCATTCTGCAGTCCAGCCCACACCAAGCAGTTTGATAAGTACATCCGATTCTGTTTCGTCAAGGTAAATTTAACTTCAAATTAATTGACATGTGAATCCAACCTTCTCCTGCTTCCCTTGCCGACGCTCTCCCTCTCTTTGTTGAGCAGGAGGACTCCACTCTGGATGCAGCAGAGCAAATCTTGAGAAAATGGCTCCAGGGGCAGTAAAACCATCCATCCATCCATCCATTTAATGAAATGTTACACGTCCATTTAATCAAGCTATTCAAAACTGGGTTTGTCTTACAACTCGGTTCAAATAAGCCATAATCAGTTTCCGAGCCTGTTCCTACTTTGAAAACACTCCTGCGCGCAGAATTTAGAAACTGAGAAAACTGTTGATTTACCTTTCTAGAAAATTTTTAAGTGATTGTATTTTTCATATATTAAAATGATATATGCCTATAGTGTCTCACCATTTGTCCCTGAATCAAACTGAGCAAATCAATTAATAAAAAGTAATGAGTCCAAATGTTCTTTTATGATTGTTTTATTTACACAATTTATGTGCTTGTGAAAGTGCTTGATTCCTGATAAATCTATTACTGTAAATTGTCCCGAGATATTTCATCAATGTATTCTAATTATATTATACTTATAGATATTTAGGACAAATCAGCCATAGACATGTATTTTTTGCACAAAATTTATTATTAGACATAAATTTCTATTTAGCGAAGTAATAAATCACAAGTAAGTGTCACCTGCTTGTAGGAACTGATCACGACTGTTAATTTTAGAAAAAGAAAAACCCTCAGGCCTTTCGTCTCCTTTTGACGGACTTTTATTTTGAAAGCAAAAGATAACCCGGAAGTAAATATACTTCACATGTTGGTCCGTTTGAAAATGTCGGCCGACAGAGCAGCGAAGAGGCCTGAACCTGTGGCTTCTCAGGTAGTTTCAGTTCAGAGAGTAAAGTGTCACCGTCTCCTCCTTTATAATCTTTAATGTGTGTGTTTTGTGTTTGTAGTCTGAGGAGCGCGTGGACTGGAAGAAGAGGAAAACAGAAGGTGAGCACTACAGTGACATGTAGCTGTTAGCTTCAGCTGCATGCATGCTAACAGAGCTGGCCTGGAGCTGCAGGCTTTATTTCTGAAAGACATTCAATTTATAGGATCTTTAGCTCTCTTAAAATGGGGGTAATCGAGATTTAATAGAGAATTTGAGTTTGTTTACACCTCAAAGTATTTTTTTTTAGCTTAAGGAATAAATCACATTTCCTGGGTAAAGTGCAATTTAGCTTTTGGAAGAGCAGCTTTTATGTTTAATAGAGGTATTTTCCTCGAGAGTCAATTGTCAAAGTGTGATTTTTATCTGTCAAGTTTTGTTAATACATTTTAAAAATCGCACATTTTCTGAATTTAAAATAAAAGCATTTTCATTTTGAGAGCTTGGGAATCAGTGCACTCTGATATATCAGTTGTTCAATGAGATGTCAGGCAAGCTGAAAAACATAACTCAAAATTACTTTTTCTCACATTTTGTTCAACCTGTAGTTGGAACTCCAAATATGTTGAGTTTACTGTCGCACTAAACTGAGAAGCAGCATGTCCTGTTTCTGAATTACTTCCTCAGACCTTACTTTGTAGATATTGACTGTCTGGTGAATTGGATTTTCTCATCAGCGTCTTTGATTCTCCCTCAATAACAGTAAAAGAAGCTAAGAAGCAAAGGAAAGCAGCAAAGTTGATCAAACAACTGGAGAAGCAGAAAGAACAAGAGGCCGCAGAAAGAGCCAAACTAGAAAGAAGCCAAAACAAAAAAGGTATCCATCATCATCATTCCATGGTCATGCGTTGTTGTTGGCCTGTGTAATAGAGGACACTGTGCTGTGAGATGCTACCCTCTTGTGTTAGGTCGGGCCTACACAGTGAGCGTGGCCCTGCCAGGCTCTGTCCTGGACAACGCTCAGTCCACAGAACTTCGCACATACCTGGCCGGACAGATTGCTCGAGCCTGCGTCGTGTTCTCTGTCGATGAGATCATTGTGTTTGATGAACAAGGGGATGATGTCAAGTAAGTATTGATGCGTGAGCACAATTTATTTACACCTTGTAGATCATTAGAGAGTTAACATAAGTTTTTGGTTTAATCCCACAGGAGCACTGAAGGAGAATTTAAGGGTGTGGGGAAGAAAGGGCAGGCTTGTATTCAGCTCGCCAGAATACTTCAATACCTGGAATGTCCTCAGTAAGCAGGAACTTTTTTTTTTTTTTTTTTATCAGATCATTGGTATTGGACAGTTTGAGCAGATTGTGTTCACATTGCTTCACCATCAGGTACCTGCGCAAGTGGTTTTTCCCAAAACATCAAGATTTACAGTATGCAGGTGAATAGCAAATGATTCATATTAATCTGGCACTGTGGAGCCCCTGGGACCTGTTTGCACAGATTTATGTTATGTTCACGCACGTAAACCATCTTCTCTCTAACAGGTTTGCTGAACCCATTAGACAGTCCTCACCACATGAGGATAGATGAGGAGTCAGAATACAGAGAAGGAATCGTCCTTGACAGGCCAGCCAAACAAGGACAAGGTTCATTTGTCAACTGTGGCATGAGAAAGGTGAGTGGATTTTCAGCGAGGTCACTGCCATCGACGAGTGTGAAATCAATTCTATTCTATTTACATGTGAATATGGGTTGTTCTCTGGATTCCTTGATATGATCTATGATCTGTACGATGTCTCAAAGTGTCCATCCAATGCAAATATATTCAGTAACTCTATCTTCAAAGACCAAGGAAACACCAAAAATCTAAATCAACACTCTGAACCCAGTGAATGTTTCTGTGCGTAAAATGCTGCGAACGAATACCCGCTATGAAAACGTGTTGAGATGTCACGATTGACGGAGAGACTGACTCAAGAATCATGCCTGGGATGTTTTTGGCTTCATTTGGAGATTGTCGGAGGAAGTGGAGAAGCGTCGTCCATCTTCATTTCAGCTCTACAATTTGCCTCCTCAGGAAGTTCGTATTGATAAACAGCTGCAGTCTGGACTCCGAGTCACAGTCCAGCTAAACAAGAAGCAAAATCAAGGTAATTATGTCCATCGGCCTGAAACCTTTTTGACGTTGATCATCTCTCTGAGTCCAGAACTGACTGTGTGTGTCCACATGTCGTCCCATCATCCTCAGAAAGTAAAATTTATAAGGGTGTTGTGGTGGCTCCACATGTGCCCAGGACTGAAGGAGGTCTCTACTGGGGTTACACTGTCCGCCTGGCGTCTTGTCTCAGTAGGTTTACCATTCTGAGTCACGCTCATATGCTGCAAGTTATGTCACTGTCACTGTCACTGTGTCCCCTGACCTGTCCTTCTTGTCTGCCTCTTGATTCAGGTGCAGTTTTCACAGAGAGTCCGTATAAAGAAGGATATGATCTGACTATTGGCACGTCAGAGAGAGGCGGCGACATAGACCAAACCACACTGACGCCATTCAAGTAGGTTCAGAGAAAACTAAACTGGAATTCCTACACAACTGATCTGTGAGCAGTTCATACTGCCAGTTGTACTTCGAGGGCGTGCACATTCTTGTCTTGTCTGCTATCCTACAATATTTTACCTTAAAAGTCCGCTTTATGGCCGTCCTGGCCAAGGGACCAGACTCCAAGTCCCAGTGTGCTCGAAGGTGAAAACCAGAAATGAAGATGCACAACCAATAAGTGACGATACAGTTGATTTGATTTATGATTGATTTATTTATTACACAATAATGCAGTAATGACTTACAGAGATCTCTGGGTTCAAGTTGGCTTGTCACCACGAGCGGATCGCGCAGCCCTCTCTAGAAGTATAGAAGAAAGAACAACCGAACCCCGATAGGAAGTTCTGCAGTTCCTTTTATCTGTATCCTTTTAGGTGTCGTGGATGATGTCACATCCGCGTCATATACCTCAGATGGGGTTTTTCCACTGTGTGTGCTTGGTTAAACATCAAAGGTTGTTTCCCAGAACGGTTGTTCCTTGTCTTACCTTTCATTTCTTGTCTATAGATGTACAGACAGGATGCTCTGCAGCACGTACGCACTGCTGCCCTTTATCTCACCTCTCACTTGACTTTTCCTTTTGTCCCACTGTGAGGTTGACAGTTGTGGTTTTTAATGTGTTAACAACTATGAAACATCACCATGACCTCTGATCAACACATGAATGCACTCCAGGGTTACGTCTAATAACCTTACCAATCCCATTTAAACAGCAGAGTTGTGTCAGATTTCCAAGCGCTTGTAGTTATAGAAGTATTTATTTGATAATTTTATTTTTGTAATCAAACAAAATTTATTGGACTTCTTTGCTCTTTCCAGGCATCTAGTCGTGGTGTTTGGGGGTCTACAGGGATTGGAGGCCAGTCTAGATGCAGACCAAAACCTGGATGTGACTGACCCCAGTGTTTTATTTGACATTTACCTCAACACGTGTCCCGGTCAGGGCAGCAGGACCATTCGCACAGAGGTGAGACATTTGTTAAACCAACCTTTACATATATACGTGCACTCTTTCTATGGTGTGTAAATATTTAATGATTTGTACTTCAGCTTCAAGTGTCTTGTTCTGCTCAAAGTTTGACAATGTCAAAATGTATTGTGCCTTTTTTAATTTTACAACAGGAGGCCATCTTGATTTCCATGTCAGGCCTGAGACAGAAAATCACAGCTGCTTTTTCAGATGCTTCCACTGGCTGATTTGTACAGTGAGTGATGGAGGAATGTAAACAAAGACATGTTTCTATCATCGTAAGGGTTTCAGGGATTTGTTCACTTTCCAGAAAGATCCAATTATAGCAGACTCTACTGTGAAACAGATCCCGGTGCTTTCTTTCCTGATTTCACCTTGTGTTGTTATTGGGATACAATTCCGTGTTTTCTAAATGTACAGAAACAGATGCTCCTCTGAGCTTCAACTGACTTGTATTTGTTTCAAAGCAAGATAATTGGTTTAATACAGAACGTTTCATGGGGAAAACTGTCAACATCATCAATAAACACCAGTGTTCTTCAATGAGTCAAACATCCTGAAAGTGAATTCTTGAGAGTGAATATGTGAAAATCAGGTAAAGGTGTCTTTACAGCTCTTTGATTGTCTTCCTTGTGCAATCTCCCGTTTCATTGCAATGCATGCTGCAAACATCTGCACCTTTTACCACAACATTTCCTTTTTTCCTTCCTAAAGCCTTTCTTCTTGAAGGTAATTGAAACTAATCTATATAAATGAATAGCACGCATCATTCAGAAACCTTAGAGTTTAAGTTGCCATGTTCTGTGTTAAAGATACTGGCTGCTTTTGAAAATACTGTGTTGTTTTAATGAGGGAATACTGTTTTTTTTTTCAGGCTAATATAATTTAATCATATAGATCACGTGCTGTGTATGTGTTCTATATTTATTATTGAACAATAGATTCAGAGGCATCAATAGCTGTGATACAAGCCGGCAGATACAGTCCAGCTGAGAGGACAGCTTAATTACTTTCTAAAGGCAACACTGTTTAAGAAATCCCAACCTCCTCTGCTTCGTGTTTCTACATAGAAATAAAATAATCCCATCGTGCAGCTTCAACAGCAACATACCAACACATAACAAGGCCATGGCATATTTGAATTAAAGTTGCATGCGCTGGAATGTCAGAGGTTTAAAAAAAATTAAACATTTCAAATATGAGGCAGCAGTTCTATGTTCATACACTAACTTTGGTTGTAAAAAGTTAAAAATAAACATTAAGGCAACAAAAAAGTGCTAACTTCAAATTGAGGTCTATCAATTTGTTTGACATGAAAACATCTGCATCTCTAGAAATTAATTTCTGACTACTACTTTTAGAATATTACAAACAACAATAATAGACCCTTGGTGTAACTTGTTTATCACTGTTGATTCAAAAATAATCTTCTGTAAACTAATGTGCTTTGTAGTCGCCTGATATGTACATCTGTTCAGCGGATTCGGTTTTACAATGTATTGCTTTAAAAAAATGTTTTTTTCCCCCTTGGTCAGATTATGACATGTTGCCATAATATTTTTAAAATCTTTTTTTTCCCATATTCATTAAACATTTGCAAATTCTAAACTGTAACTTTAACATTACTCAGATGCTATATATATTTTTTTATATTTTTAACCATTGAGCAATGTTCGGATCATACTTTAAATTTGATGTATGCACAGATGTTTTTAGATTCAGGTTATTAAAAAGAAAAAGGGGTACCCAGCCACAAATATCACTGCTGTTACTATAGAATAAAGATATATATTCTCATATGTATCTTGTATTATGTCAAATATCTAAAGAGAATACTCGAATACATTCCCCTTCAACATGGGAAACAGTGCATTTCCCATACATAACAAAAATATTATAAACATGTAAAAATCAATCTATCTACAAAAACTCGACTGCCACCTGTCGACATGGCCGTCACACACAGCTTTTCAGAAACCTCTCAAAAGTGAGATCGTTTCAGGGTTTGTTTTCCCCAAAAAGCAGTCATTCATCAGGGACGTTAACCAACATAATCCAGCCCCTGGTCTTTGTTCATGCTCCGTGAGAGTGGAGACGCCTCTTGAAGGTGTTTTGTCTCTTCACCATTTGGGGTGAGCGAAGGTGATGTTGTACTGCTTCGCCCAGCGTGAAAACACGTGCTTCTCAGTGATGAAGCGATGGTGGTTTCCCCTCCGGCCGCTCTCGCTCTGTATGTAGGTGACACATTCATCGGGCCCCCTGGGTTTGTAGTAGTGATAAGGAATCTTCTTGGATCCAGCTTTTTTGCTGGGGAAAAACAAAATATTTCATGATGTATTAGTTTTACTGCCACATTTCTTTGCGATCGCTCATAATGTGGCTGCTTCATTAGTGCTGAAGTTAGACTCACCCACAGTGATAGGGTGGAACCATCCCGTATACTTTGATGTTGTCGCATATCTCAATGGCGATGACCATTGTGAACCAGCCTGTGCTCAACCACGAGTGAGACTTTTGTCTGAGCAGGGAAAACGAAAGAGAAATCAGAGTTTACCCTGTACTGAGGTGACTATACATTCTAGAGCCCAGGGGCGTTGCCAGTTGTTTAAACATATTAATATAAGTCATTATTTATAAAAATCTGGGCCCAAAAATATATTTTGCTCTATTGTAGTCCATTCGCAGTGGTATGGTCCCTGCCTAAATACTCACCTGTCTCGTCCAGTCTCCTTGTGAAAGAGACTGTCGAACCTGCGCATCTTGCTTGGTATGACGCTGAAAGACGACAAGTTGCTGTAGGTCATGCTGACTCTCTGGATCAGTCTGTACAAAGTCCCTTTGCCTTCCTTCCCAATTTTGTTCGGGGGGCCCCAGAATATGACCACTGGGTTGTTGTCCACGCTATGAAAGAACTCGTTGGGCCTCCGGACCACCCTGAACACACTGGAGTGGGCCACGACCCTCAGAGAAGTCCGACTTCCCACGTCCGCTTCGTAACCCAGAGTAGGGGCGTCGTTCATACGGATCACACACTCCGTACGGTCGATCTCTTCCCCCGCTTGACTCCCCAGCACGTGGCTGGAACTGGTCACCAGTGCACAGCTTTTACAGCGCAGGGTCATATTCTGAAAAAGAGACAGTGTTAAGGAGATACCACACAGTAAATTACAGTTCTACTCTGATGGGATACCGCACTCTGAGCTTTTTAATTGATACGATTAGAGCCATGATTAAATGTTGAATGGTATTCATTCCATTTTTAAGTGAGTGGGGTTAAGCAGTTAATTGTGTTGTCATTTTCTAACAGCTACATTAAGACTTGGTGCAACCACTAAACGATCTTATGGGCGGCTGCTTCCAGCATTCAGACAAGCTGACATCATGCAAACAGGGAGACTGCTGCTGCTCATGTGGCACGACAAGGCTGCATGGACAAACTATTAACAAGGTTAGTCCTGAAGCGCCTGGCAAACCTGTTACTCTGAATTACATTCTGGGCAGCTTTACTTCTGCGTCTGTGTGCAAGCTGGAAAGTACCTTGTTCCCGTGAAATGGCACGTAGTCATCTCTCCCAGCCCACTTCTTCAAGTCTGTGGTCTTAAGGTTAGTGACAGTAGAAATACGGATCGGGCTGAAGACGTCATTGCTGACATTGCTGGAGCCGTACAGGAAGAGAAGTGTCATCAGGATGAAGATGGCAACAAAGATCACCATCCTGTGGCTCTGATGTCCCTGCAGTGTACAAAAACAACAGTACTTATACATCACTGCATATTGGACTGTTACTTAACACATTTAGATTTAAAAACATATAAGGCTTATAAAAAAGCATTGTTGTGGCCTTCAGACTACAAGTGGTCCCACTGTCAAGCCAAAATTCCTACAACTACCTACTTATCTGGACCTAACTTAGGACCTATCTGGACCTATCTGAAGGACTATCAGCATAGCCGAACTACTGCCTGAAGAGTCATTGTTCAAGGCAAGATACGAAATCTAACCAACCATAAATCTAACCATAAATGGTAAAAGAATCTCGATCTGCCTGTTCATTAAGAGAGTGGAACTCAGTGGGCTCTGGGAACTGTTAATCCCTTTTCAAGTTAAGGGAGAACACATAACCTGACACCCACGATGTTTATTTAGTGTACAAACCCAGTAAGGAAGTATAACATAATTCATCTCGGCGGGATTTCTGCAGGTTTCAAATTAAGAGCGTATTAAATTAAACCTAAAACTTAAGACCTTTGTGAATACACCAAGTACAATGTGAGTAACTGGTGATGACAATGCTACAGGGACATTATGTGTTTATGAATGAGTCACACTACTAATGATGATGGTGATGATGAAGATGAAGGGTTAGAGGTCCTTAAATGTGCCACACCCTCCTGGTGTTAAGGGTGTTCTGGTCTTACCTTTCCACTCAGCCTGAGCCCCATGCTTTCTGATCAGTGTGTGTCTGTCTGTCATCATACCTGCCACACACACACACACACATTCCATCTCATGTTACACCAGCGCTTCTCAATTATTTTTCACAAACATTTTGCGCCCCCCACTCTCCGCCGTGACTATAATTAGTATCATTTGTCTATGAAATTGTACACCTCTGCATAACATTGTATCCTTATTAACATTAAAGAAAACAAAAAAAGAAAAAAGAAAGAAATACAGAGTCTATATTTATATATTTAAATTATATTTATACGTTGGTCTATATTATAGACCAACGTACAACAAAGAATAACTTTATTAACATTGTTTTTTAGTCTGTAACAGAAAAGATTTAAAGTGCATCAATTAACCTGAAATTAAAAAAAATAAATAAATTCTTATTTAAACTATAAACATGTTTTGACTGACTAATTGAACCATTTGATACTGAAAAATAAAATTAAATAAAATCAATAAATGATAATAAATTTAAATTGATCAGCAACATTAACTCAGGAGCACAATATATAAGAGACTTTACCCTACAAAACAAAAATGAATTGAAATGAATTTCATCACTGTTAAGTATTTTTTTTTCATGGTGTCTCTTGAGGGTTTGTTCACTGCACTTCATATCTCTTGCTCTGTGCCGTGTGTGCGCGAATGCTCGGTGCAAAAAAACTCTACACCATAGAGCTAATACTCCCTGCGCACACTCTGACAATGAGAGCGCCACTGCCACCTACTGTAGTGAATGTGCAATTACACTTTATTCTAGTACGGCGAAAAAAACACAAACATGTTGCCCAGGGGGGCGCGCCCCACTATTTGAGAAGGACACTGAGTGTTACACACAGTAGAGCAGCATATCCAAGGTTACCCTCTTCAACATGTAACCAAGCAGCTTTAGAGCCACGACATGTTGTTTACAGTCACAGTCGACATGTTGTTTACAAACACAATACAATCGTTAACTGCAGCGGTAGAACCCCACCACATGAATTATTATTATTATTATCATTATTATTATTATCATCATCATCACCAGGCATCGGACTGTTGTGGTCGATGCCTGGTGATGGAGACGAGAGGAACGCTCTGAAACAGAAACGCAGCTCTTTGGTCACCGGCTCTCCACGTACCTTTACCGCCAGCTCTCTGTGAGACGGGACCCCGGCTCACGGGATTAACGTGTCGGATTGTGGCTCCATGTCAAAGTGAGGAGGTGACAGGGAGCTGCGATCATCCGGAGCTTCGGCGGTTCTGGGCCTTTGCGATGTCTCCTCCTCCTCCTCCTCCTCCCCCCTTCTCCTCCTCCTCCCCCTCACGTACCCCATTTTCATGCAGCACTGTCGTGACGTCATCACCCCACCACAATGGTCACTGCGACGCATTGATGTGTGTGTGGTTGCAGTCCTTCTCAAATAGTGGGGTGCGCCCCCCTGGGGAGGCGCGATGCGATGCCAGGGAGGGCGCGTGTGACCCTGGGGAACATGTTTTTTTTTTTTTTGCCGTACTAGAATAAAGTGTAATTGCACATCCACTACAGTAGGTGGCAGTGGCGCTCTCATTGGTCCTGTGTCACAAAAAAATATATTAAGTCCTATAAATACATGAATAAATCTATACTAAATCTAAACGTTTATGTAATAATATAAATCTAAGGGATCCATGTTGAGCCCTTGCTATTTATGTTAAAAGAGCATAATACGACCTGAAATGATTTCAAAGCTGTTAAGACTCTCTCACACACTGTTTGACAGCTAATTTATTCATTTATGTTGACATAGATCTCAGTGATCAAGTTTGCATTCAAGTTTTTACTCTACAACGCTCACTACAGATAAGTATGCTTCCTAAAAAGTCATTCACCATGCGCTTTTTAATCAGTGCATGTTTGAAATGTTCAGTAAAAACACTATCACACAGTAGTCTGGGCAGTAGTGCAAATACAATTGCAGTCTTTGGAATTAGTCACAACATAAAAGCAGAATGTAACTGAAAAGGCAGCTCTAGAGTTGTCATTGTAAACAGGCAGCAGAGTACTAAGGGTAAACAACTTTAACGTAGTTGTCAGTGCTGAAAAGAAATTGAATGGAGGTAACACCACTGACGTCACATGAAATATCTTCAAACTGCATGATAACACTGTGTGGGTTGAATGGCACTCAGGACAATATGGAAACAGCAATGTTCACATCAAAATGTTTAGGTACATTCTTCTTGATTATTATGATGAAAGAAACAGCAAGAACCTTGTATTCTGTTCTGGAATGACGGATAATGAAGATCAAATCAGCTCCTGAAATGTGCCACATGTAACACTCTTTTTCTATTCGAAAATGGGTTACTTTGGTTTGAAGTTGACTCCGAGGCAGACCAGGCAGAGTATTTGACGAGTTGTGAGGAGAAGTATGGCCCAAATGTCAGGGAGGAGAGCAGGAGTAATTATACTAGGAGCCGAGACAATAAAAATAATCAGAATAGTTATTTGAAGTCCTTTTTTAAATTTTAAACTGACAAATCACTTTGGAAAATAAAGACCAGATATAGCACTAAAAGTATGAATCAGTTCCACTAATATGCTTAAGGTGCATTCTGTGGTTTGAAAGGACAAAGAGCCAGAAAACAGACTAAAGTGACACTGCGTGTCAAGGCACAGGCATGAGTAAATAGACATAAAAGCTTTGGTATATACTGCTTTGGGTGGCTTATACTGACATGTGGTTTTACATGATGGGACTATTTAGAAATAGTGAGGGTGGTACAGCAAAATCCTCACTGGCATAGAAATGCAGTATTTTTCCCCACTCTGACTCATAGTGTGTTCAAAAACAGTCTAATCTCAAGTAAAAGCCGGAGTCTATCTCCAACAAATATTCTTCCAGCAAATATGAGTCTCCAGCAAAGGTGAACTCCACAGCACAGGTGCACTATCGCCTCTTCCTTTGGAGACTCCAGGAAGGGTGTTTAAATTTGATTTTATGGCGCGTAGCCCATCGGGCGTAGATTGCCTTCTCGGTGATGAAGCGATGACCCCCGCGTTGCGTGTGCTCGTGCGCCTTGTACATCTTGCACTCGTTGATTCGGTTCTGCTCGTAGTAGTGGTAGGGGACAACGCTGTGATTGGCCCGACTGTCAGGAGGGAACAGGACAGTTATATAAAGACAATGAATTGCTTCAGTGGTGATCACACACTCTCAGCATCGTTTGAAAGGGCTCACCCGCAGTAGCTATCATTGATCATCCCGTACACATGGAGTCTGTCACACATGTCGATAGCCAGGATCATGGTGAAAAATCCAGTGCTGAGAAACGCCCCTGTCTCCATTCTGAGTGAGAGACACCAAACATCTTAAGAAAAGTTGAGGCTAAAAGATCTGAGATCAGTTACCGTAACCTGGATATTTTCGTGCTGGACTCTTTGTTGATATATTTTCATCTATTTTATTCATGTTTTGTAGACTGTAGTGGTTATATCAAAGAATTTACTTATGAAACTAAAAGCCCTGAAACTGGTATGAGGCAATAACAGCACAATACTCCATTGCAGATGACCTCGAACTGTAGCATGGTGGGGGTGTGTCTTATTTTGAAGGGCTGTTGAAATGCTGATAAATAGGGTAAACAGTAACAGGACATAAAGTTTAAGGTTCACACCAGATATCCAAAATGTCCCTGGTTCTACTCCTTCACTGGGGACAGTCTTTTACAAAATTGTATTATTTTATAAAAGAGTAAGTCATAGTTGTGTTGTTTTTCTGAAGTTTACAAAACCCAATATACTAATTTCCCCTTCATTTATTGTCCTGGTACATGAAGTCTACCTGTTTTTTCCAGTTTCGTTCTGAAACACACTGTCACAGTACTGAATCTTCTCCTTGGTCACGATGTAGATCCTCACATGCGGGTACTTCTTTGCTATTTTCTGGAGAGTGTTGAAGATGCGCCCTTTCCCATCCTGCCTCATGTTCCTGTCAGGACCCCAGAAGACGTATGTGGTGTCCGCTGACTGCTCGAAGTAGTAGCGTTCGTTTTTCACCAAGAGGGGAACGCTGGTGTGAGACACAACCCGAACACTGGTTCGGCTGCCCACATCCCTCTCGTACCCCTCCGTGGGCGCATTATTCATCCGGATGACGCAGTCGAAGTTGTCGATCTCGTCACCTATGCCAGCTTTGAGCATCTGACCCGAGCTGGAGACCAAGGCACACTGGTTGCAGTGCTTGTCCAGAAACTGTTGACAGAGAGGGGACGATAATAATCATCTGTGTAATGACAAGCTGGAGATCTATATTTTTGGAAACTCCTGATAATTTATTAAAAAACCCGAACAGAACTCTACTGTTTACACTTGCACAATTGCACCAAAATGTTATGCTGCAACTCCTTGGGCCTTCGATTTTTTAAGAACAAGTAGATAGCTTTTTTTGTCGGCTCAAATTATTAAACTTAGACTGTAAATGATTATATCCATGTAGACCTTCAGTCATTCAGGTCGTGGTGCCCTCAGATGTAAACTGAAGTAGCTGCCACTTGAATCTATACTCGTGTGCAGTATATTCCTCCAAGATATGATGCTCGAACAGCACAGCACAGTGTGACCTCCAACCCCTGGCCCTCACCTGCTCCACGCCTCCGGGGCCGATCCTCACGTAGCCCCTGAGCCCGCTGCTTGGCGGAACAGGCGACCGAGCCTCCCGTGTGATGACATGTGCGAACCAAAACAACAGGGAGAGGCTCAGGCTGAGCAGCAACAGCCATCGCAGCATCTGTGAGACGTAAAGTTTATGGTCAGAGATCGCACATCCGTCCACGCGCTGGACAGCGCACGGTTCGAGATCCTGCTGGTTCTCACCGGGGACTTCATACCGAGGACCTTGGGAGATGCCCCGCCGCAGAGAGCCATGCCGCACTCATGCTCTCAGCAGCCGGGTCACCTGAGGCAGAGGCGGGGACAGAGACCGGCCCTGCAGCCGGGAACCTTTCTTCAGCGACACTGTTCGCATCGTTTTGATGGATCCCCCTCCTCGGTTCTAGCGGGAGCTCGCAAATCCAGGATCTTTTCCGTGTCCCCTGGTCTTCATCCCCGTGAGGTCTCGTCTACAACGGGAACATGAGTGAATTCACTGGTTCCTCTCTTTTGTTTCCTCTCTTCCTGTGTTGTTGACACAGCGGTCGATTCGCTATTTCTAGGCCCTGATTCTGCTTCTCTGAATGCAACATCACTTCCGGTGAGACTTTCACAACAAAGGTGTCACCGGAGTTGGTAACTACGGCGGCATTACATGGTAATCAGACTGGGACGTAGGGCGTGATCGTATAGACACTTTATTCTGAAAGGTGAATGGCCAAAACAAGAAGTATTGTTCCTGCTTATTTTAGTCTCTATATACAGTAAATTATTCTACCTCGTATTTCATGTAAAAAGACTTCGAGAATAAAGTTGTAAATTGTTATTGTTGGTGTGATTGGCGGCTGGCATCCTGTTTATAGTTGCATCTTCTTTCTACATCGCTTCAGAAAACAACAGCCACATATATATATATATATGGTTGGCTGGTTCTAAATTGGTTCTAAATTAAATTAGTTACTTGTAAATTTCCCAGACTAAAGTTGTAAATGTAAAGTAAATGTTGAAGTGAATTTTGTTTTCCTAAATGTGACCCAAATATTCTGTCGTATAAACATTATTTTGCCTTTGATAAATAAATGTATTATTAAAGCATAAAGAGTCGACTCTTTATGACTCATAATAAGAGTAATAATACTACTACTTAGTAGTAATAATGACAAAGCCAGGAAACTTTTCACGACACATTTTACCTTATGATTTCTGTTCTATGATCTCAAATCTGATTGGATTCTCAAAGCGATCATCCCGCCTATATTTTCAATGATTGGCCAAGAAATATTTTAGCCCACTCTACCTTGGACTCGATTGGTTTATGGCATTGTCACTTCTCCTACGAGTCCAAAGCCCCACCCCCGCTGAAACCCTGGTGCGCTGCTCCTTCCTCTGGCGGTGACACCAGGAACGTCCTTCCCCGTCGTGTTGGATGCCCACGGTACGTACCGGTGTGTGTGGTTGCTCGTGTTAGTGCTTGTGCCTGTGGTTAACTCGATAACGAGCCGCTGGAGCCTCCGTGGTGTCCGGTTAACCCTCCGCCCTTGCTTGTGTCCGGTTGACCGGGTGATGCTATGGTGTGAAGTGACAGGTCGGGCTGCGCTATGCTAGCAGCCGCTAAGGTTAGCATAGCCGCCAGTTGGGACTGCTGTCTGCTGGTCTCTGCTCATTTCTGCTCTTCATTTTCAAAACAATAGGGCAACTGAGCTCAGAGTCACAATTCATTATGTGTTGACGTCAGAAAAAGCCTGTCAGGGCTGTTTCAAGGCCCCGGACCAACTGGATAGCATGCTATCCTCCTCAAGACAATTCTCATTTCAACTAGCACCCTCTTGACCATTGATCATTTGCTATGGCAGGCTGGGAATGGTTGACCATTTCGTGTATGATTGAGGGGCTACACAGACAGAGAGGTTAAATTCACGTTGAAGCTGCACCTTCCTGTGTCATGTGCTGAGGGTGTGAGGGAAAACATTCCAGACCGTGAAGAGGTAAACTGGCATCAGAACAAGCATAGCTTAACACAACGTCTAACAAGTTTATTCTGCAGCACTTGGTAACGAAGCAATGTGTTTAATGTGTATTGTATACTAGTCAAGCACATCAAGTGTCCAATATTGTCTGTTGGACTTGGAAGTCACACCACCACCTCCACCAAGACTTCTGAACCCGCCCCCTTAACATACCTGACGTGTTTTTCATCAAGACCCATGCATTCTTCTTTGGTAATTATCACAAATCTACACATTAATCTGGACCTGCACCAAAATGTAATGGGTAGTCCATCCAGCAGTGTAATATACTAACAAACATACAAAACAATAAACACTTGGATGTCTGTTGATGTTATAAATTAATGAGTTAGTTTCATGTGTTACTTTTTAGCAGGTGATTTAACTGCAAAGTGGAGTACAAGTTCAGGAGTGAATGAAGACAGATGCTTCATCGGCAGGCCCTGAGCTGGCTGATCCTAGAGCTGAGAGAAAAACCTTGAGGCGAGTGAAAGGGAGGAAGCTACAGAGAACTCTGACCTGAAGGCATTTCAATTATTCTGAGATGTCACTCAGGCAAGCAGAAGGAGTGTCCCTCGCCCAGGCTTTGGCCA
Organism: Pseudorhombus dupliciocellatus; assembly: GCA_016785235.1. Classification (NCBI taxonomy): domain Eukaryota; kingdom Metazoa; phylum Chordata; class Actinopteri; order Pleuronectiformes; family Paralichthyidae; genus Pseudorhombus; species Pseudorhombus dupliciocellatus. Next base: position 1,254,519 of record JAFBJW010000217.1, read on the forward strand.
TGACCGTGGCAGAGATACCGGTTTTTCTCTATTCAACATTTGGTCAGGTAAAATGCTTTTAATTTGAAGCAGAGTTTTACATGTTTGCTCTAAAGCATAACGTTTAGGAGGGCCTGGTGATAACATTTCATGTTTGTCTTTTTGCTTTCAGTCCATATTTTCCCAGCTAAAACTTACACCGAACTTGAAGAAGGTGCTCTTTGCCACAGCACTTGGCAGTGTGGCTCTCGCGCTCACTGCTCATCAGCTCAAGAGGCGAGGCAGAAAAAGGAAGCAGGGAACACAACGGAAAGAGAGCCAGAAGACAGTGGGAATACCTGAGGCACTGATGAAGACAGGCAGACCCTCTTCATTAAAGAGAGGTGTGCATATCTTTTATTTGTAATACTTAAAATGTGCCTTTGCATTTGGGTTGTAGTGTTCGTTAGCATCAACTGAGATCAATCCATGTAAGAGAATGCTTCATGTTTCCTGTACAGGTCCATTATCTGGTCGTCAAATGATGAGTCCGAGCACCAGGAGCAACGACACCATGAGTGGAATTTCTTCCTTGGCTCCCAGTAAACACTCAAGTTCCTCACACAGCCTTGCATCAGTTAGTTTCATACTTAATTTTTCATTTATGTCATGTTAACTCTTCTTTTCCCCCACTACCTTCATTTGTATTCCTATTCATCTTTTGGGTAACTTCTGTTTTTGCACAGATGCGGGTCCCAAGCTCCCCAAATCCGTCTGCCAATCCGTCAACACCCTGGGATGCTGATCCTGTGGCAGAAGAGTCAGTGGCACTAGAGGATGCGAATGCAGAGAATCTGTATTTAGTTGGTAGGTGTTTAATATCACTCATGATCCTTTTTTAAGAAATGTGCCTTTTTGCCTGTGTGTAAAATATGAAGGCAATGTCATCAGACATCTATTTGCAAAGATGTAATATCAGGGAGCGAAACATCAGCTCAAACTTATAATTTATTATTAATTGTAAAACATATGTGTTTTAGATGCAGCAGTGAATAACCAGATAACTTATTTTACTGCATTGCTTGAATAAGGGGTCATTCACATTGGACCCACACTATATAAAAGCAGTGTTAAGAATTACTGGTAATAATCTGTCAGTTGTTGGACTCTTGGACCCAAAAAGCTACTGGGCAGTGATTGCTCCAGCACTAAAAACAATGAAGTTCTGTCCCACTCATACCCCATAGTTTTGGCTTTGTGTTTCTCTCATATACACAATACATGTAAGCCTCTGTCCTCTTGCCCTCATGCCAGGAATGGAGCTTTTTGAGGAAGCCCTGAAAAAGTGGGAACAAGCCCTAAATATTGGCCATCACACCTACTCAACCTCCAGCAACAACAGCCTCGCTTTGCAGGGGGCAGCTTGCGGAGACCTTCCCATGGTAACTGTCACACAGTCATCATCAGTGCAGACAACTGATTTGGCTTGGTCATAGATCACACAGCACCAATGCAGTATTCAATTTATTACATAATATTTAAGTATATATGACCTGTTCAATATTTTCCTTTTGATTTTAGGCTGAAGCCCGTAATAAAGTGTTTGCCAACAAATTAGAAACTCTATTGCACAAGGCGTACCACCTACAGGAGGATTTTGGCAGCAGTATTCCTACAGAAAGTGTGCTGGCAGACTTTGGTGAGAGATGTTTTATTTATTGATGATCTTAAAAGAGGGTGGAGAATGACCACATACTGTAGCTGATCTGAAATAAGAACTTTGCTTTGAACTGAGTCAGTCAGGACCGATACTGTTTCATTGCACATACAGCTTGGTGATTTCTATTTTTAGAGTGAATTTATATCTTTGCTATCAGATCCGTGTTTTGATTCCTGCGCTGTGAGTGGGTTTATTGTTTTCTTTTGACAGAGAGCGAAGGAACTCTTATCTTGCATCAAGTGGAGAATTTCCACAGACTGCAAGATGATGATGCTACCACTGTTACCTCCGATGACTCCTTCTTCTCGGCCGCAGAGGTAAGTTTCCCATACGCTTATCACCTTACACTACTGTGAACTATTCAGAGAGGAATTTCTATGTGCCTGACTTCATATCAAGGTACTGTATGTGTGATGCTCTTTTCACTGGCCAGCTCTTTGATGCCATGTCTCTGGAAGAGGTCTACCAGCCTCTGAAGCCCTCAGCTCTCTATGAAGAAGCCTTGACTTTGGTACGAGAGGGAAAAGTGTCCTATAGGTCCCTGAGGTAAGTTAAGTTCAACATTTCTACCCACGTAAAACTACAAGCTGCTTAAAATGACTGTGTGATGTCTGAGGAGCCACAGTTAATCACACATGAATACAGAATCTTCATGTCACCTCAGCCTGTTGTTAACATCCATCCTCAGTGATCCCATAACAAGTGGTAACTTATGGTGTGTCTACAGATTTGCCTCCACAATCTTTTAATTTGCATCAGAAGTGTGGAAGCTAAAGTCAGTGTAAGGATAAGGATAAGCTGCTTCAGTTTCTCACTTCTCATTTTCTTTTTTTAACCAGGACAGAATTACTTGAATGTTATGGTGACCAAGATTTCCTTGCCAAACTTCACTCTGTGAGACAAGCATTCCAGGTCAGTTTCTTGTATTCAGATCTAAGCCATTCATCAAAGAGTTTTCTTTCTCTCTCTTCCTGTATTACTGTAATGATACATCAGGAGAAACCTTGCACTCTCCAGCATAACGCAGTTGTTTTACCCAGAGGTAGTGTGCCATGTTGCTTTGCTCACACACAGAGAGAGCAGCTGACTCATGGCGTTCCATACAAACAATGGATAATACTCTCTGTGTCTATACAACACTTTACATTTATTCTTGAGGCTTAGGGGAACATGTGAATATTCGATCGGCTTCCTATCTCATATGCAAAGACAAGTATGAGATAGTGGAGCTGAGATCACTGTGATGCAGTCAGATGCTAAATATATAAACCAAAACGCTAAGTTTCAGAAATATCGTGATAATTATTCTTTTCCTTCCAGGTGCTGTTGTTGGATGAAACTCATCGCACATTTTTCATGGAGACTGGGAAGCAGATGATTTCAGGGTTAATGGTGAAGGCAAAAAAGGTAAATCATACTCATAGGTGTCAACTTGTACTATTTAGATTAAAAGATTACAGGTTTGCCACTGTGGACATATTTGCATAATTACGGTTTTGTATTTTTTTTCTCCTTTACCCAGAGTCCTAAAGGTTTCCTGGAGAGCTACGAGGACATGCTGCTTTACACCCAGAGAGAGGAAACATGGGCTATCACTAAGATGGAGCTAGAAGGACGAGGAGTGAGTAATGCTGTCATTTGTGTCAGACTCTGCGTTAGTTGAGACTCGAGCCATGTTACTAACCTGAATTAAACTTTAACTTAAGTCCGACCCACATTCAGGTTGCTCTCTGCTCTACTTAAGTTCATTGATCTCTGAAAGATTTGGCCTGATTCTGCTTGTCAGTGCTTTAAAAGGACTGAATACCTTTTATTATAATTCATTCCTCAGTTTATCATGGATGCTTGTGTGAAGCACTTGTTTAGATGATGACTATACAAATAAAGTGAATATTATTTCATTTATTATTGTTAACATGAGATAGCCACAACAGAATACAAATCACAAAAACGACTTTGGGCTCTAGCAAATATGTGATCTTGAAAAAGACAATGAGATTCCACAGCAGATTTTAAGAGTCATGTCCTATCCCCTGTGTAACCATCTTGCCTGAAGGATCCAGGCAATTTCCTGTTGTTGTGAATACAAAGGAAGTTGTCCTGCTCTGTTGTTCATATGCGGAAGTCAAACCCTTTAAGGCTCCTGTGAGATCTGTTTTGCACTTTTATCTAATTTAAGATATGTGAGACATGTCATGATCTGTGCAGGTGGTGTGTATGAACTTTTTTGACATCGTGCTTGACTTCATCCTAATGGACGCATTTGAGGACCTGGAGAGCCCGCCCTCATCTGTGGTAGCTGTGCTGAGGAATCGCTGGCTCTCCGACAGCTTCAAAGAGACGGTTAATTCACAATCACTCATGTACACATACACAGCTTCCTTGATTACACCACATATAAGTCTGACTTTAATCGTCTAAACAATATGTTTTTCCTTTAGGCTCTAGCAACTGCTTGCTGGTCTGTCCTAAAAGCAAAAAGGCGTCTACTTATGGTGTGTACGAGACTGTTGGAAAATTGGTTGCTTTTTATATCATTCTGTTTTTATTGTATTTCGACTTTGACAGCTGTGTCTCCACTGTCCATAGGTTCCTGATGGTTTCATCTCCCACTTCTATGCCATATCAGAACATGTGAGCCCAGTCTTAGCGTATGGGTTTTTGGGACCCAGGCAGCACCTGAGTGAAGTGTGCACTATCTTCAAGGTGAGAACACTAAAAACACATCAACTAGTATGTGGTGACAGTAGCATTAAGCTCAATGTACTGTGCAGACAGAATCATTAGCCCATCACTCATCTCCCTTCTCTCTCCTTCAGCAACAAATCGTGCAGTACCTTAAGGATATGTTTGACCATGACAAGGTCCGCTTCACCTCCGCTAACTGCTTGGCCGAGGACATCCTGAACCTTTCCCACCGCCGCAGTGAGATTTTACTGGGGTACCTGGGGATCGACAGCCTCCAGGAGCTCAACGGTGCCCTACCCAGGAGCACAGAGAGCCCTTAAGGACCCAACTACTACAACATGGAGGGTCACTGAGGGCCTCATGGGGCTTGTGCAGGCCAAATGCAGTGGGCTCACCAGTACGATACATCACAAATTTACAGCTCAGCTCTTGAGCTGTGCGAAAACTGGATTAAATCATACTCCTGTGACAAACTGGCAGCCCAAGTTAATAATTCATTCATCATCAAACATTGACAGAGGATATATTTTCACTAGTATCACTGGTTCTAATGAGGGAAACTGGATCACACGACCCCACCTCTCCCTTGTTATCAGCTGCTGTGCTGTGTAAACGGAGAATGCCTTCATGTAATCTCAGACGTGTGAGGATGTGTCTCTTACATCTTGGATGGCCACTCTACTTAAAAACCCATACGAAACAGAAACATGGGGAACACATGAAAACCGGCCCTTCCACTTCATTCTATCAAATGGAGCGTCTTCTGTTTCTTCAGATAACTCATTCTTGCACTGTAATCTTCCATTCGTCTGATGTGTGGAAACACATGGAATATCATCGTCTTCACTGTAATCTGAAAGGAAGCCTGTTGACGTGTTTTGTTTTATATTAAAGGGGCAAAGGTATTTATATGTTAATCCGGGATAATCCCTGAATGACTTGCTGTGTTCAAAAAAGGATGTAATGAATTTATCTCCTCAGTGGCGCTACTTAAATCCTCTTTAATATAAAGACGTATTTATTCCAGTATAACTTGGTCAAGCAGGCTAAGGTGTGACGTATCAGAGAGAATATTTTATGTAGTTTTGTGTAATGAAATGGAAAGAGGTCACTGAAGACACGAGATTGATCCATCGAAGATAAAAGTTGTACTTCCTCCAAATAATAGTCTCACAGACATTTATCTGCCATTGAATTATCTGTGTGTTGACAACCTTTTAAATGGTACAAATAGCTGAAAGATATGGTTAAATACTGTCACAGCATTGGTAATACATTCTGAGAGTTAAATTGTTACCTTTCTTTAATAAGGGGAGGTTAGCAGCCTTGATGGAGTCCTCTTCCAGTTTACTGGTTGAGCCATGTGAATTGCCTCCAAATATTTGGGCCTTTATGCTAAAGCCTTTATGCTTTATGCTATAAACCTCTATTCTCAGTGTAAAGTATAAAACACCAGTACATACTGAGTACAGTTGTTTTTCAACCATTAAGGTGTATTTGCTACCAATCAAAATATAATAAGTGGATGAGGAAAGATTTTTCACAGCAGACATTAGTCACTATAGGACAAGTGTTGGTAATAACATCAACCTGAACCTTTTGTCTCAATAGACGGCAATGGTGGAACATTAATGAGTGAGATTTGGGGTTTTGCGGATTGAAGTATTGAACAGTGTTTAGACAAGTTAGACAAATGTCTTCTGTGAAAAAAGGCCAATGTTCATGGCTCTAACAAAATGAAAAATGAAACTCCGCCATCTAGTGTGATATGTGATCAAAAACATTTTCCCTTTCATCAAATCCACAAACTGTGGTACTGCTTCCCCGCTCATTTAAAAATAGGCACGTCCAGTGACAGCACCAGTATGAGTCCAAGGTTGTTTTGTTTCCTGTCTCATGAAGACTTACTGACGAAGCGGGTATTGTACAGTTTAACTGTTACCGAGTTAAGTGCACTGATCTTGTTTTCCCTATACGTGAGCTTGTCGGAGTACAGAGATATTGAAGGGACATGAATGCCAAGTGAAATTGAGCTTTATGTAGCTTGAAGCTCGTTTTTGTTCTAGAAGGCAGTCAAAAACTGAATTTATGATTCTTCGTGATAATGGTCTACTTGACTGTCTGCAACCTTTCTGTCTCATTCTGCAATTTATAGACAAATAGTTGGTCACACGTTGAGAGATGGCCTCTTTATGATGCATTATTCATACGTGTGTTGAGCTCTAGATAATCCAAATGCTCTTGTTGCCTCTGAAAGTCAGAGCTCATCGGACTTAATTTTTATTTTGTTCAGAATCATCTGTTTTAGTCAAACATGAACTTCCATCTGGAGATAAAGCCTTTCCAGAAAGAAAATACAGTTCTATGTTTTGGTAGATATGCAGCTTTGTGTTTTGAAGAATTTTGCACTTTATCAGATAAGCAGAAAGATACAGGAATGTCCCACACCTCCTATATTTTTAAGTGGTTAAAAGTACTTCACCACAGAAGTGATATGCTGTTAATAACACAGAACGTACTTGCTCCATAGTAAAAAAAATATATTCCCAGAAACCAATATTAAGGAAAATATTTATTCTTGTTACTATAATAAGTTTATGATTTAATGTCCATGTTGAATGTTACATGTGACTGTGTGTAGTCCCATTGCTGATGAACTGTTTTAGTATTCTGTTTTCTCCCTAGCTCAGTCCTGTTCTTGTAGACCATCGGTAGTATGTTTAATTCAGGCAAATGCTAATGTTTAGATTTGCAGTCTCCTAAAATCAGTCAGCTTCTTCTTGTGTCATGAGAGCAGACGATCGGTGGGATTCCTCCTTCAGCCTTTGCATGTTTGCAGCGTAGATTCTCTTTAAAATGCATCATACATTTACTGCAACATTTTGAAGGAGACCTGTCCCAACAGTTGCTGTTAGTTTTTCCAAAGACCTAATCAGAAATAAGGGGAATAAAATGTTAAGAAAGTGAAAGTCAGGTGAGGAATTAATATTTAAGAACATTTCTGATGGCCAAAATGCTTTTACTGCTATACAAGTGTCCTATTCATGCCTTCTGTCTTTTCTATTGTTAAATTACTATGCCAGCACATGTGTCCATTGATTCTGATTCTCCATATTGATTAAATGTTATTTTTTGTTATTGAGTCATATATTTATTTTGTTTTTTTCCTCCTAAAGCACATACATAGCAGTGATAATAGAGAAAACATCTATTGATCCTATATGAACCTCATCCCATCCAATTACAGGACCATAGTTACACATACAGTAAAGACTGTGGTGAGTCAACATCAGACCAGTAGAGGGCGCTGGCTCTTCTCTTATGGTTTTGCTGAACAACTTAATAACCTCATATCTACATCTTATCGTTGCAGTAATATTAAATGCATTTTTCCTATTTTAGATACTCAGGATTAAAACAGTCTGGAGCATTGACATGAAAATATATTTTGTACTTGTTAAACATATACACATAATCTTCACGTTCCACTACCCCACACAACATCTTTCTTGAATCCTTTCACGCTTCTCATTTTCTCCTGCACTTTGCAGTTTAAACACATCTATTTTTGCTTCAGGGTTTTCAGTCAGTCCAACTGGAAAACAAGGTTATTTGCCATGTTCAGATTTTTCCCTCTTTTCTGTTCATGACTCAGTTTGAGGTGAAAGAGGCCTGTGAGTTTGTCTGCTCTGTGTGTGTCTGACTACATAATATTTGTCTAGGTGTTTCCAATTAAACAATGTGAATTACACAGCGGGATGAATACACTTCCTACACACGGCTCCCCTACCTGACGTCTGTACAAAAACTCAGGCGCTGTGCTGCACATGTCTGAGGTCAAACTACAGGTACACTCCGCAGCCTCTGCTCCATCTCAGGTCATGGCTGGATTCATGGAAATCCAAATTGCAGACAGCCACCAGGTGGCAATCAAGAAACTCTGACTTCAGTTTTGAAAGGCTGTTGCATTGTCCATGTTTACATACGTTTGATAATATCAATCAGACACAGAGGGGCTAATAACTGACAGTGAAATGCCCCGTGTGGAAGAGGATTTAATGGGTCAATCTATTAATCTCTGTGTTTCTTGAATGAGAGCCTGATGGAAGTTCTCAGGTGCTGAGCTGGACTGTTTTTTATTCATTCAATGATTCCCCTCTATGGGAAGGGCAGCGGGTCTCCGCTGGGCTGTTCTGATTGGACGGCTAATCGGCTGCCGGCGCCCGTTTGAACACGCAGCTGAGCTCGCCATTGGTCGGACACGTGTGTGGGGCGTGTCGCTAGAACTGCCCGGCTGTGTCCGGGTAAGATGGCGGCGGAGGAGCAGTGCTCGGCACCACCTCGATGGCGGTCCATATCTCTAACACACGTCGAATTCCCAGAGGGTACGTACACTCCACATCTGTCTCTGACCGCCGAAGCTCCTCGGTCCACCGGCCGCTGGTTATCTGACCGCAGCATGCGCGGTTTTATCGCGCGTTGAATGGACGCGGCCGTTCGCGACGCTGCCATATAGTGAGACTCGGTAAAAGCCCGAGCGCAGCAGGGGAACGCAGCCAGCACTGCCAAATTGTGAGACAGCTACGCATGCGCAGTTAGCAGCAATGGCCACAATGAAGGCTAGCTAGCATGCTAGCTGCCTTAACATCCACTTTGGTTCAATTAACGAGTAGTTAGCGAGTATACCGTGTGTTGTAGGAAATCTTTGACAAAAAGAAAGCGTTAAGTAAAGCTAAACATGATTTGTGACTGTGGTGGACGCACCTAGGCATCCACCTGTGTGGAATTGTAGCTAGGAAGGATGCAAACGCAGTCGCTAGCTCTTTGGCCGGACAGCGTTAAGTACAGCTAGCACAACCCTCCCAACACCAGGCTGTCCTAACCCACCTAAAGAGCCATTATGGCCTCTTAGATGAAGATGCAGAAGCTTCGGGGCAGCCGCTCCCTGCCTGTGGTCACTGCTACATCACTATTTAAGCCATCCGGGTTCGCTGAGTCTCACAGTGTCACTCCAACCACCAGGTGACTATACCCGGGTTCTAACCCCATCTTTGCGTTGCAGGTGACCTGACGGGACAGGTGCTGGCCTACATCAGCCTCCTGCCCATAGCAATCCTTGTGGGCTTTGTCACGCTTATAGTATTCAAACGGGAGCTGCACACGGTGAGTCCTGCACACGCACGAGTGGAGCTGGATTTCCACAGAGATCATGTTCACAAGACCGTCTTTGTTGTTGGGTTTTTAAATGCAGATTTCCTTCTTTGGTGGGCTGGTGCTGAATGATGGGGTGAACTGGCTGCTGAAGCACATCCTCAGAGAGCCTCGTCCGTGTGCAGGTGAGTGAAGGAGCAAGGTACATATTATCCTGGGTTCAGTTATGACGTTTGTCTTGATCTCGTTTCCTCTTGAATCGCCCAGTCTGAGCCAGATATTTGTTTGTACTTCTTACTGGCTCTTAGTTATTCCTTTTGGTTGAGGTAATGGTTTTGAATGAACACACAACTGAGATGAACTTGTTACATAAGACTATTTTGTTTTTGCAGGGGCTCACACAACCCTGTACTCAGATTATGGGATGCCCTCGGCTCACTCCCAGCTTATCTGGTTCTTTGTTGTTTACTTCTTTCTTTTCCTTTATTTAAGGTGAGTACAAGTAAAATTTTGACATTTTGTAATGTTGAATAATTTTCATGAAGCCCATTGTCTCACTATTGATTTCCTTGTATTTGTGTAAGAGGGTACGTCTGTTTTAAATGGGTTTATTGCAGGGCATGTATTTAATTATTACATTAATTGCATTTGAAACAGATGTTATGATGTGATCTCATCCTTGTCTCTTCTTTCAGAATGCATCAAACGAACAATGCTCGATGTGTGGACTTACTGTGGAGACACATACTGTCCATCATCCTGTTGGGCATAGCCTTATCAGTCTCATACAGCAGGTAGGTGAAGTCCACTTCCTTCAAATCTTTCAGGCAATTTTAAGTTAATATAAACGTGCAGCATGAATAGAGAGACATGATGAAATGTCATGCAGTATGTTTGTTTTATGAGGTGCTTAATGTATGGATGACTGTAGTGTAGGGTACCTAAACTGCAATATATTTACCCTGTTTCCACCAAGACACTTTCAGGGCGGGGTACAGTCTTTGATCTTTCACCAGTTTGTAGTGTTTCAAATGAAACAACCACAAAGTTGCCTCTCAGCCAGGAAAATATGTTTCCAGTGTTGTCTCATTGTGAATAAAAAGTTTTCAGTTTTCTTGTATGTGCATTCTTTTTTTTTACGTGTTATATTAAAGTATTCTGAGAATTGTTGACATCTGTTAAACTGAGTCTGATCCACTACTTAAATGTCGATTCACTGTGTATAAGAAAGAAGAGCTGTAGCCTTCTACGTGCGACTTATAAGTCTTGGGAAAATCATTCAATAACATGAGATTGATAAACATTCTTCTTTCATTCTCAGAGTGTACCTGTTGTATCACAGCTGGAGTCAGGTTTTCTACGGCGGAGTGGCTGGTGGTGCAATTGGAATAATCTGGTTCTTTATCACACAAGAGGTGCTGACACCAATATTCCCTAAAATAGCAGCGTGGTAAGTGGCAGTCTTATTTTGCTCCCTTCTTCTTGTGTCACAGGGGAAGACAATTTCATCCTCAGCCTGAATAAGTAGAGCACACTGCTCCAATTTAGGGTTTCACTTTTATTCGGCTATTCTCCCTTTTTTGTAACTCACAGGCCAATATCAGAGTACTTCCTGGTGCGTGACACAAGTCTGATTCCCAACATCCTATGGTTTGAATATACAGTGACCAGATCAGAGGCAAGGTAAGACACTATGTTGCAGAGATGCAGCCACTAGTAGTTTACCTACACATGCTTTGCATTGCTCTTCTGTCTGTTATACCTGTGCAGCTTTACAGCAGCAAAGTAGAAAGTGAATCCACATATGTTGTGGTTTGCAGCACAGGACAAGAATCTTCAAGTCTTCTATTTGTTTTGCCACATTTCATGTAGAACCCTAATACCAACAAACTGTCACTCTGATGGTTTGTTGTGGCTGTCTGCTTAGGACAACTTTGCCCACTAGTGTCCTCCACTCCATAGCAGCTAGTTGCATGCTGAACTTATTTGTCAATTTAATTTAGGTTAAATGGACAACATGTGAACTCACTTTCTGTTTTTGAAATGATTCTGATTCCGAATATAACAGTCATCGCAGAGATCACTTTAAAAGGTTGGTGTGACTCAATTTTCCTTTTCATTTGCTGCAGGAATAGACAACGAAAGCTTGGAACAAAACTTCAGTGATCATCAAATCTCTTTTGTGAGACTGAGTTTAGGACCCCACACACACACACACAAACACACAAAAACAAATGCTCACTTGACAAAAACACACTGGAGAACCATCTTTTGGACTGACATGGTTGCAAGGAGTAAAGGGCAAAAAAAAAAACGTTTACAGGTGGCAAAAGAGTGCCTGGACCTGGCCCAGAGCCTACAGCCTGACCACGTCCGTCCACATGCCTCTCCTTCCTGTACAGCTTGCTCAAATGCTCTTCAGTGCATGCAGGACTGTGCAAAAGGCATAATATTTAATGATAGATTAATATATAGATTTTAACTATAAGCGCACGCTGACAGTAATGGTGTACTGTAAGAGATTCAATGGGCCAAAAACAGGAGGCTATGGTCAAATTTCCAACAAATCAGTGGGCGTCATTGCAGCATGTATCTAGTGATTCCTTTACCTTTTTTTTATATATATTCTGAAGAATAGCTGGTGGGATGTGCTGGGTGGGGGGTGGTTATGATTAGGTTTAAGGGGGGTATGTGGAATTTCCAATTTTTTTCATTGTTATAAAATAGAAAAGGAACAATTTCTAAAAAAAAAAAAAGGTTATGATGTAATATAAATGAAAATTTGCACTTTGTGAAATAAAAAAAAGACTAACACTAGTTAAATGTTAAGACCTTCTCCCTCTTCTCCCCCATCGGTCTTTGCTTTGTGTCTATGACTGTCGGTCGTAATATATTAGACTCCAAAGCTGATTTGCGAGATGTGTAAATTGGATGTACCTTCCGTACTATCAAGCATCCAGGTGGTTTCTTCATATCCACAATTTTGTTAGTCATAGGATGAATCGCAGTGTTTTTGTTATTGAACACACTTTGGACAGAGGTGGTGTTTTCTTAATGCCTCACTCACAGTAGCAGTCTGGGGACAGTCTTCTGGGAATCAGTTTATTTTTCTTATTTTCTGGTGTTGCAGAGAACACGTTTCTCCTTACCTGGATTTCCAAGATAACATTCCATATCATGTCGTGAGATACACATCGGCTGCTGAGGGGAGACATTTTTCTTTTTGTGTTATTTTTAAAGGAAGGAGAAATAAAAAGGTCAGTCGTAGCATGTCATTATGCTTAATTCCTCACAGCCCACGGCAGCTAATGTTGAAAGCCGCCAAGTGGGGATCTAAAGCTAATTTCAATCTTGTCATATCATTAGCTTAACAAAGGGAAGTAGTTCTCTTAGAATTTGATTTTTTTTTTCCCATGTGTAAACTATATCAGGCTGAATAAAATGTGTTTATGTACGATAGATGCTTCCAGTGTCATGATTGAAGTGGAATCTCTGTGTTTAAAATGCTGGTTTATGTACTCGTGGTTTAGCTTTTAATATTCTTTTTTCTACTTTCTGCATTTCTACTGGTGTTAACCTGGCAGATTGATGACCTCATTGCTGTGATGTGTTGTGAATTATTCTTATCATAATTAACATTTTGTCATTATAACTTGGATGCAGTGCTGGATTTAATGTTTACCATGGCTGTCAATTGCAAACCTCATACGAAGTGTTGGTGACCTATTGCTTTAATATTGGGTCTTAAAGATCAAAAACAAATGTGTGGACTGAAACACTGGCATCTAGAAATCCTGCTAAAATGGTTAAACCCTAAAATTGAGATTTTTTTTTTCATTAATTCTGCCCTTGGAGATATATTATCATGAAAGCATTGTCAATGGCAGAAGTAAAAAAATAAATAAATAAAAACTTTAAAGGCATCTGAGGACCATGTGTATCCTCGAGGAGCGCAAAAGGAACATCTGCCCTATTTAAACCAACCCTTCCATTTTTGATTCCAGTTCCAGGTCTCACCTCAGGCTATCCCCAAACACCCTCAGGGATACACAGCCTAGATCCAAATGCTGAAGAGCTATTTCTGTTCCTTGAAGCTATTTCTTCTGACCTGCATTGTTTGGATGAACAGTTCAGTAAAAACCTAGACTTTTAAATTTCATACATTTCTAAGAAGTCATGGCCTCAGTCAGCAATGGTCATGGTGCCATGAATCTAACTAAAGCACCAACGTCCACTGGTTAAAACCTGTTGTAATGTCCTCACAATGCAAAGATTAATTTTAATTATCTTCGGTCAAAGAATTACATGATGAAAACATGATTTTAAAATGTTCTTCCTCAGCCTCACTCTGTGAATGTTGGTCCTTCCAGTCCTGTGAAATATTTAACGGGTAAAAGATATAAATGTATAACCAGTGGAAATAAATATTGCAAATGTACAGTGTAGGCAGTGTCTGTCGAACATGGCTGAGTGCATAATGTGCTCTATGTAAAATCCAGATCTAGTTTATTCTTTATGCTCAGTGAGGAAGGGAACAATTCCCAGTTTTCTTTTGCATTTTGCTGAACATAGTTTTGGCCAGATGAAAGTGACGAGATTATTATGGGGTAAATTAAATGCATATACCATGTCTGTGTGATGTGTGTTCTGCATCAGAGGAAACGTCCACATCAGTTAAAGGAGAGTTGAGTGTTGGGGCCAAAGAGTTTTTGTTGTTGCTACAGGTCTGTAGTGTTTTACTGTGTTGTGTCATTGTGCTAGGATCCTCAGGACCATCCTAAAAAAACGTCTTTGAGGTAGAAGTAGTAATATGCATATGTTTTGGGGTTTCTTTGACCTTGTTTGTGGCTGAAGCTCTTCCAACGTGGTGGATTCATAAAGTTCTGTCCAATGTGCTGGTGGCACATTAGATCTATTCACGGGATTCCTCAGAAATGATCAAAGTATGGAATGACATCAGCATATTGCGTTTGTTTTTCAAAAATCTGCAGTGTAATTGAGACGACTTGTGTTCGCCTGATGATGTTCACTTTAATTTGTTCCCCACGGACCAAATTAAATGACTCATCACACGGCGGCTCCACTTAAACAGGCTGCTGTTGAGGCAGAGGTGGAGACTCCCACTCAATGAATCCTTCGCTGTGGAATGTTTATGTGCAGCCTGTGTGTCTACTTTTCATTTCTGCAATGATGAGAATTCAAAGCACAAAACCATATTGAGACAACAAAGCTGCTTAGAACATTTTATGTCTTTCTGTCCATTCTCTTTCCAAAAAAATGTAATATAATTCACAATATTGCTCTGTTGCTTGAACTATATGAACTTAATTCAAATACTGAAATCACAGGGGTATAATTGGCATTTTAATGAAAAATATACATTCGACCAACTGTTGGGGATTAATTTACTGAAGTAAACAACTTGTGGAACAAACACTGATGGTTTCTCTCTAATTTGGATTTGAGTATTTCTTGGTTGGTCAAAGTGTGCAGCAATGTTAAGTATGACCACTAGATGGCGACCTCCTCACATCAGCAGTGGAGACTAATGAGTTCAGCACAGATCTGTTGAGGACCCATCCCATGTTAACACAGCCCCGGGCTGACTGTACCTCACACCAGCAAACAAAACACCAACCATCAGCATGCACATGAACGTCACACATCCACATAAATAATAATAATAACAATAATAATGCACCACCTGCAACACCTTTTCCACCGGAGGCGGGCTTTAGATTCTTCTGAGACCTTGTGACAAAGTGTTTTCACAGATATGTCCATTGTTTTTAACGAATATAAGAGCAGTGGCATTAGGCCTGTTGGAGCTGCCGCCCACGGCTTGCTTCTTTTTTAGTTCTTGGACAGAACACACACACCACAAACAATCTGCCTGGTATCAAATTTAACAGGCTTTCAACAAACACTGTCACAACTTTTTAACCTCTGTGGAGGATCTGGTCTAAAAGCCCCCCTCTCTGAGCCTGATAACTCAACGACTTTGTCATAAATCTCTCTGGAGAGTTTGACTTGTATCTTTAATGTTGTGTACGAGAACCGCTTTCTGTTCTGTGATGGGAGTCGCCATGCCATCACTTTTAAATCAACATAAATAAGTCAATGTGTTCAAAAAAAAACGTATTATCCTAATTTTGGAAAAAATAATTATGCCTAAAATGTAGACTTTATATATTTTACTTTAAAAAGGCATTTGTGTTTAACGTGCATATGAATATATAACTGTATTTCAGCAAATCACAAGTGATCTGATTAGTTCATGTGAATTTGACTTTATTCAGTAACATTAATATTAAACAGCAATGTGTGTAGATTACAGTTGCACCCAACAGAAGCTAAGGCTACAGCACCACGGCTGAAAAGAGAAAGCAGAGAAAAGTAGTAAGGGCGGAAAAGCAGTTTGAGAAATAAACACCAGTCAAATGATATCTGACGGCTGATTCCACAAGTGACTGTCTGCCTGTGCGTGAACCACTCATCTGATCGACTTCACAATTGGCCTGTGTGTTGTTGAGGCCGCAGGGAGGAGAGATCCAGACTGGCTATACCTCTAATTTGAATTAGATTGGAATAAACAGACAAGCAGCACTTTGTAGCGCTCCGGTTTGTTTGTTGTGTTGATTGTTCCGCAGACCTCAGAATTACAAGTGAAGTAAATAATTTAAACTTGTATATAAACCACCTGATAATTCACCACAACAATAATAATAATAAAAAAAAAAGCATTGACTCTAAAATCTGTGCTGCAGATAAACCAGGTAGGATGAAACTTCACTCTGTGGAGCTCGGCCCTAACTGACGGGTTTCTAACGGGCACCAACCTTGTTAAATTCTTCCCATTCACCATGGCAGTCAGCATGGCCTCTGATGACATCATGATAGCAATAATTACCAGCAGCTGTAAATGTGTAATCGACGTGATGGTGATTGTAATGTGGCCAGACAAACATTTGGTGTTATCCGTCCTTCACACCATATGTGTCCCATTCGCATCGGATGACGTGACGCCAACTGGCAGTCCCATCATATCGCTGCACAGATTTCCACTGGCGGCTGCGCTCACGTCCATCACAATCCATTTCTGTCCGTGTCACCTGAGTGAGTGCTCTGCGCTCACGTGTTGTCTGTATGTGGCAACCCCGAAGTGAGCATTAGTTTCAATCAGCGTGATGGCAGCTGCTTTGTACGCAGAGCTGATGCTTGAAGTAATTCCCTGTACTGCTTAAATCACAAGTCATCTTCTGGGATGGATGGAGGCAAATGCGTCATATTTCCCTGGGAATAATTGCTGGATCTTGATGAAAAAAGACCACGCGTATATTTAACAGTAATGTATGTGAGTGCGTGCAGTTTGGGACTGTTGGGCTTTGGTGGTTTGGCTGATTCGTGTATTGTGTATTATTATATATAAATGGACTTCCATCCATTATCTTCTCCACTTGTTCTTTAAGCGTCTCAGGGGAGCCAGAAACAATCCCAGTTTACACTGGCTGAGAGGCTGGGTGCACACTGGAGAAGATTAACTGTTAACTTTGAGATTTTTAATACAGTTTAATGTATTATGTTGTTTTGTCTTTAATGACAAAAGCTCAGCGACATAACCATCTTAAACACAGTGGAGTAAGATATAACGTAAACCACCAGCGTTCCATTTAACCACTGAATGTCTCATAAATCCATACTTTATAGATAGAAATTGAATCTGTTTTAGATAGAAATCCTCCGGCTCTGTTATGTCCCGGTTTCTCCACTTGGGGGCAGCACACACTGAGCTGCAGTTGGAGCGAGAGCCAGTTCAAGGACAAACCAGATTTTTAGAGGACAAATGTAAAGTGAAGACATGATGACACTTGTGTTTCTGTTGTATAGAGTTAAACAGTAAGAGTGTGCGTGTATTCATTGTTGTTGTTAATATTTGACTGAAAGGTTTGTATCTAAAACCAGTGTTTAATCTATGGTCTGACACAAAGGACATTTGTCCACGAGTGTGTCCATTCAGCTTTACAATAATAAACTTTTTGCTGACTTTACCTGAATAATACTTTCCTCTTTTTAAAATTTCTCTGGCCTCCACCTTCTCTAGTTTTTAATTAAACACAGAGAGAAACTGTTGAGAGGCTCCATCAGGTCCAGCTTGAGGTCAACCAGGCATTTCTATTTTGACACATGACATGGAGCTTTTTCTTTCACTCAGTGCTGGAGAATAAAAAGAAACTACACTATTTATATCCAGTATTGGACCAACGCGCGTTTGCTGTCTCTGAAATCTGCCTCGGGGGCTCATGCAGCTCCAGAGTGGATCTTACTGCTTGGGTTTGAATTCATCACTCATGTTCGGTAATGACAGGACAAAGAAGCACCAGTTGGACTCTGGCGCAGCAAATGAGGGCGGGATCCTCTCCAGTAGTGTCACGCTGAGCCGAAATATCATCTGAACCTTAGCGACAGAACTTGTTGTTTGTAAAATGTATCAACCACTCAATGCTGCACAAACCACTGGTACCCCTGGGGGGGGTGGGGGGGCAGTGGAAAGAGGTGGTTTCTTTAAAAACACACATTTTAAAGTTCATATAGCAAACTTGTGTGGAATCCGTTGCATATTTACACAACCAGCAGATACAGAGCTGCATTAGTATTCATCTGGAGTCGTGTTTCTGGCCATCTGATGAATGTAAATCCTGTATTTACTCTGCTTTTAGCTCAGATTCTGGCCTCTACCAACTCTAGGGGGAAATCTGGATCCTGCTCCTTAAGTCCACTCGTCCCTGACTGCAAAACTTGTGTGTGTGTGTGCGTTTGCTGGTTTATTGGTGTTTTGCTTAATAGCGGCCGCTGTGCAACGAGTTTGGAGACATTACTTTCACAATCAAAACATTGATTATTGCTACTTAATTCACTTGCATTTGAATCCATGTGGATTTACAGCTGTTAACTGAAAACATCTGGATGATTTAAATTCGAAAACTGTGATTTATTCATTTATTCTAATCTAACTTAGCTTCAACGGGACACACACAATCCCTTAAAATAAAAAAAAAAACGGTTTTTAAGTTTATGTAACACATTCATCCGCTGTTCATTTTGCTGTTTTTTAAGACGAACATCCAGCGCTCGGTTGTAGCTTTTGAGATTCATTAAGAAACGATTTTGTCAGAAATATTTCACAATAGAAACTGATGTTTCTCCTCCTGTAACAGTGCAGCTAACAAGTCAGTCAATAATTCTCATCACAAACCCAAGCTGATTTCATGCTGCACAGGGTGAATCAAATAGTAGAGTTAGTATTTTAAATCCAGTGGTGGAAGGGATGGTTCCTATATATATATATATACATATATATATATATATATATCCTGCTCTCCTTCCACCTCATGCACATTATCAGGGTTTTCCCTCCCTGTCCTCTCTGTCTCCTCTTTTTCACAACCACATGTCCCTCCAGACTGTCCCCTTCCTTTACAACCTTTTATTTCTCCACTATCTCTGCAGACACGCCACAGCAGACAGTCACTGTGACACGTAATGGTCAGTCTCTAATAACCCCTTACTCACACCAGTGAGGTGTAAAGAACCCGAACAACAAAAATGTCTCAACTAGACCATTACATCACCGCCATTAATCCCAGATTAGGATTGCAGAGCTCAATAAGGAATAGACGGAAAATACCATATGACCTAAAAATTATCTAATACATGATGTAGCGCTGAATTCAGAGAGAGTCATCCACTGGCCAGAAGGTCGGTGTTCGATCCCTGGCTCCTCCACTCTACGTTCTATGAATGATTTTTGAGCGAAGCTTTCTGGGAATCAACGTTTGAGTGAAAAAGAGCTTTACAAATACACTTAATTCACTTTGCATGATTCAAATCACAAGATGACTTACCTTCAGTTTTAAAGGGAGACTGTAAGCTTTTCTAAACCCAGTGCAAAATAAAAAGGCTCATGTTCATAGAAATGTGTCTGTAATGAGTTTTATGTTAAATGTGCTTTCACCTCTGATAATCACAGCCACCCCCCCCCCCCCCAGCTGTACTTATCAATTTCCTGTCAGGTCAGGGGGCCAAATTTATTTGAATTATTAAAATCACAACGCAAAAGAATCTTAAATCCCTCAATAAATATAAATAGAGACTTCCGAGTGCTGATAAACAAAGCTGCATGAAAACTCAACAAACACATCAAAGCTCTCTGGATAAAACGGCTGTGTTCCGTAAAGTCAGTCAATTCACTCCAGGCTGAAATAGCTCAACTGTGCGATGGTTAAACAGTTTAAACCACAGACGGGAAAGACAACAGGCCAAAACTAATATTCTGAAATGAAGCCATAAGAGCCTGGATTCTCTTGATTTGATGGTGAACACATGATTTGCATATCACTGAGATAAGAAGAATTTTCTTCATCCTTCTTTTTGTCCATGTTCCCTCCACTAACATGGAGGAGGTGGGGTTTCTGACCTGCCCCGCAGAAAGCCGCCAGGGAGCGAATGAGATGCGTTGGCTCCAATTTTGGGGAACTGTCATGTCATTCATCTTTATACAGAGTCTGTGACTGGGTCCACTTCAAGGGACGCTCCTTTCAGAGGTTGCATTTGAAGACCGACCGCGTCGTCCCATGATGCGACCATTCAACGCATTCATTGGGCTTTGGCGACAAACAAGATAACAAAAGCGATTGTTTTGGCGACAAGCAATAAGGCCAAAATGGCCGCTGCTTACGCTTCTAAATGCAAGTGTCAAGCTTCAGCTCGACTGAGAAGCATACAAACAGTACAAAGCCATCATCAAGGCATCTTAAAAGTTGCTTGTCATGAGCACCTGCTGCTCTGTTGCTAGGAAACAGCGACAAGGGCGGGACAAGCTGGTGTTTCAAATCAAAGAATCCAGGCTGTCTCTGTTTGACCTTTATGGTCTTTATGTGTCCTATGTGAAGATGCAGCCTTTAGACCACATCCTGTTAATGAGGCCACAACTTAATGGGGACACAGTCTATGCTTTGAATAGACACATATTCCCCAGAGGATGATCCCCACTGACCTTTGGGAGCCATGACTTTTCCTCTGGTGCCACCTGGAGGAAGAAATTGGTAGATTTTCATGGAAGGTGTGAACGATTCAGTGGATTGTCTTGAAATGTGGTACAGACGTTCATGTTCCCCTGAGGACTAATTGTAAGTTTGGTCACCTTTGAAAGTAGCACGGAGCAGCTGGAGCCGAGGCTCTGAATCTTCCTCTCTTGTTTTCTTCATAATCCTGAATGGACAGTGTTGTAATCCTCCCTCATGTTCATATGTGTCGTCACCTGTTCCTGCTTCTGCTTTGTCTTAAAGGGGATGCCGATGTTTCCCGCTATAGCTTCTGATTGTTGTACCGGCTTCAGTCAGGTTCTGTTGACGCTGAAGTGATTATACCTCAGCTTGAGAAATAGCTGAAGTAATTCCCACTACTTTAAGACAGACAAATGTTCATGTGAGATAAAAATATTCTGCATCCCATGAGATTTGGAGCCTTTTAATTGCTCGATTAGCAAATGAAAATACGGCCCTTTTGTGAAATCAAATCACATTTCTTTCTTTTGGCAGCGTGCACGTGTGATTTGATCAGAAACTCACAAATGAATAGACGGACAGAGGCGAATAATCTCAATTCCATGGTGGAGATGTCCCATAGCAACATGAAAGCAGGGCCTCATTACTCATTTAAGCTCTTGGCTCCCATCTTTAGTGGCAGGAAGAAAAAAAAAATGTCCCACCTGCAGGAACCACACTGACGTGATTTGTTTGAAATGATTAGACAGCTTATTAAAACATAGAGGCCAAAACAAGTTTGGTTGCTGATCGACCAGAACAGGAGCGTCATGTGTGGCTGTCAATGCTGAATATGACACGTTTTATTCATTTTTGATGATGAAAAGAAAGTGAGTTTTATAGAGTTTTAAAGTACACGTGTTTACTTTGCATTGTGTGTTGTTCTGATTGGGATGATAACATTGGTGTTGGATGAATCGAATATTGCACAACAGACTCTTTTTACACTTGTTTTTGCAGATATTACATGACCTCTATTATACCCATCTACGTCAGGAGTCTGATGATTTATAAACTCATTTTTGTTGGCATCGTCCATGTTTTTTCCCCCCACATTCTAATTTCAAATCACATGGACTCAGAACCCTGACCCTAACCCTATCCAAGGATCATGTGAATGGTTCCTAGTAAACCTGCAAAGTTGTGCCCTCAGTATAATGTTTCAGTCACTCTAAAAATACCGGTTCGCATTATGTTTGGAGCCGGCGTCGTTCAGTTAATCAAACCACAGACTTTTGCGTCATGCACATGCACATACTCCAGGCTGCCGTCTCCTGCCATCTGGCCACTCTCCCACACAGTCCAGATCTGTGAAGTGCAGCTCTGACTGTCGTCTCTCCAGAAAAAAAACTCCTGTAGAGGCGAGGGAGCACTGTTGTCCAGTGACACGACTCCATAGTGCTTGGTCACCACCACTGCGCAGCATCCATTGTTGCCTGGTACTCGTGGTCAGACGTCCACCTCTCCCTAACCCAGAGCTTTGCCTCAAGCTTTTGTATTTGGGGGCCTAAATGAGGACAGCACAGATGCAGTATATGTTCCGCGGGGTACGTGAAGATGTTGTGAGTGCAGTGGGCCACAGTTAGTTTTCATGAAGTTTTTATTTTATTTTTTTTCTGTCATTTACCGAGGTACTTCTGAGTACTGCAGTCAAACAGTGAGCTCTTCCTGCCGAGCTCCTTGTCGTGCTTTGTATCGAACTGATGGGACGTGTCACCAAGTGTGCGGTGATGGACAGCAGTGATCCATGTGAGAGCTGCAGGGAGCTTAGTCCACATGCTTTTCTGATTTTCTGAGCTTTCTGACAGAATCATGAATATTTGCCCAGAACTGACACCCTTCACTGCAGCAACCGTTTTTTTGTTTTCCTTCTTTTTTATTATTTTTTTTAACTTTTTATTATTTTTTTAAACTTACTTTACTTACAAAAAGAACGTGAACCCTCACAGGGGTGTGTATCTTTCAAGCAGGGCGTTTGACCAACAGCAGGCAAGCAATTAATCCTTTCCAAAGCTGCAATTAATTCTCATAGTCTCGTCTTCATTAAGCACCCACTATCAACACTTGTTTATTGAATTCCCTAGTTTGAGGCTGGATACAATGTTCGATTGGAGGCAGCTAAATGAAGCAGGTATTAACTTGAAATGATTTTCTCAAGCACTGGAAAAACACAAGAAGAGTCTAAACTTCACAGACAACAACTTTACAGCAGCATTTTTATTTATTTTTTTCTTTCAGCATGAAAAGTGTAACAATTAACATTAACATCAGCCACTGTTCAGTTTAGGTGTGTCAGAGAGCAGACAGCATTAGATTAGATCACATTAGATTAGATGGAAAAGGTGGGGTCATTATTCTCTAGCCTGCTACAGCCAGCCACAAGGGGGCGATCAAGGTGCTTTGGCACCTATATGCATCTTTAAATGTCTTTTGTTAGGCCTGCAATATGTCAGTGGGTCAAAGTTTTGTGACATGCGATATCAAACAAATATGCAAAGATAGAAAGGTAAACACACTCTGTCAGAGCTCCTCTCTGGGTGATGAATACTGTATGAATTCAGATTGTAATGAATGCTTGTCTGCTTGAGTAGAGGAAAAGGAAATTCATGCAGAAGTCGATCAGACGCGCTTTTTAAAGCCCCTGTGAAACAAAGCTGCAGAACATCAAGGTGTGCCGTGCGTCAATGATCCAAAAACAAACCTGTGAAAGTGCTCAAAGTCGAAACCAGGAACCTGGACGGTCCCAATAACAACACTTGGGGGCGGATCATCCACCAGGAAGGAGTATTGAGTTTAGATGAGCCAGCATGTACAATATCAAGGCTCTGCTCCTCAGGATATTGATTACACTTGTACTTGACGGATCCCTGATAGAGCAGTTGCTGTGTCTAGCAAACCTACACACACACACACACACAGCCGTTAATTAAATATCAACCTTCCTTTTTCAGGTCTTTTCATGTCCAATCATCAATAACACAAATTATAGTTCTTCTAGTATTAATATGGGTCTTGTATTTTGCTCGCTGCATTGCAGATCCAATAACATTTGGCAGCGCTTTAGCTCTGTGCCCTCTGGGAGCCTGCATCAATACCCCTTGCCTGGTGGCAGATTAAGGAAAAAAATAAAAACAACAGCAGCAGCAACAAATGAGGTAGCTTCCATTAGGCTCACAGATGCAAAGATATAGATGAGTGCAGCTTTTTGTGCTGCAGGTGTTGTGACACCTTTGTCAGACTGAGGCATAAAGGATGTGCTAAGAATAGGCAGAGGTCATCCGCGATGCCGGTACTTGCTGAGCTGGTGAACACTTTTCACTATGTCACAAAAAAAAAAAAAAAGTGTGCAATTTGTTTTTGTTTTATTTTTAGTGGAATACAACTGTGTTACTAAAAATGGGCTGCATTGCAGAGAGAAAAACATGTATTATTAAAAGCTGATACATTATTTATCATCAGACCGTGAGATTCAAAGGTAATGATGCATCAAGATAGACAACAGTGAAGAGCTGGAAACTTGTCTGGCGTGTCGAAGAGTGTTGCATTAAAGGATCAATAACAATCTGATTTCAGCAGCGCCCAGGCCAGACCTGTGGCATAAAGAGGCAGGATCTGGTCGAGTGGCTGTGTCTTCGTTTCCCATTCTTTCCGCTGATATTTCATCGCACCGAGTGGCCGGAGAAAAACAAGTGACGCTATTTCCTGTTGGCTGACATCCGCCTGTGAAAGCAGGAGTCATGTTCTCCAACGAGTCCCGATCATCGGGGGCAGAGGCACGGGGTATGATGGCATGCATGGCAGACCTGGTCACAGATGGTACATTTAGGCACCCTATAGGCTGCCTGCTGTCAGGACACACACGTTACACAAGAAACACGTTTTTTTTTCCCCCTTCTGCTTTCACTTCAGATGTGCTGACACAAACACCTCCTTCAGGTCTTCCTTGGTGCAAATATCACTGATACACTCTTTGGGTATTTGACAGATTTCTCCCTATATCTGTGATTTTCTTTTTTTTTTTTTTTTTCATTTTGGCAGTGGATGAAACAAATAATGTTTCAGCTCAAGATCAAAACTGATATCTTTGATTTTTTTGTGATGTGCTCATTTTCTAAGGAGTGGGTGTTAATCTCCAGGTCTGTGGGAACTCTGGAGACGCCTATAACCTTTCAGTGCAACAGATAATTGCGCTCTGCCGCATCAGTTTCTGAGTTTCTGTTCCTGGGTCTGCAGGGAGGCTCTGAACAGTCTCATGTTTTTTCTTGCTCTTTCTAAATTGACCTTATTGACTCCATCTCCATCTCTTTCTTGTGATAAAGTGCTTTTGGCAGATCTCATTAAAGTCAGACGCTACGTCTAAAGGAGGTTTATCGCTGATCTCCCCAAGGCCTGGCATCTCGTTAGCAACAAGGAAAAGTTCTTGAATCAATCAGAAATTTGAAAGCCCACGCTGTTCTTTGTCCTGACGTTCTTAAGACTTCAGTTGAGAGGTAAAAAAAAAAAATATATATGTGAGTTTCTTAAAAAACAAAGATTTAACTGTGTGTGTGTGTAAATAAAACTGACTTGTGGACTTAACTGCACACTTGTGACAAGCCAACCTGAAAAAGGTCCCCAATGCGAATATGAATATCTTGGACCTCTCATAGTATTATTTTATAATCGATAATATCAACAATATTGTACAGAGCAACACCTCCAAGGCCCAACTGCTCCCTTATGAATCCTGTTTTTTTTTTATTTAGTTCTTCATATTAAGTCCCTTCCTTAACCCCTTATGCATCCTTTCACAACAGTTTGAGGTCATATGCCAATGGGTCTTTTTGTTATCCTGCAAACAAACAATGAAAATGTGACGTCCTCAGCGGATGGAGCAGTTCCTATGAAGTGAATCTGGGGCTGTGTGGCGCCCAACAAACCTGGATTATCGTCAGTCACATATTTCTGCCCATCTCTGCTTTTTTTTAGGCCATGTTATGACTTTTAATTTCTCACATGAATATCAACCCACAGTCCCTGCAAAAGTCTTGAGGCTTTTGAAAATTCCTTTCTGGGGAAAAAATACACAACAATTGTTTCTGTATTTCAGAAAATATTTTTTTTCTAACAGTACACAGTAAATACATAACTGAAGCCTTCACTTGAACGTTCAGACGTGTGACAGTAGCTGACACAGTGCTCCACCATCCATGAAGAACGTGCTGGAAAGGGATAACTGTGAGAGGAGCGTTGGAGAGAGATACACAAGAGCAGAGACCTCAAAAAGGGGGGAGGTAAACTTCCTAACCCTTTTATCACGGCAACTGTGGAAGGCTTTTTGAACTCTAAAAGAAAAAAGCCCTCAGAAGATATTAAAGATGAGGGACATTTCTTATCACTTCCTAGAGGTTTTGCATCTGCTGTGAAGCTGCTCGATTTTGTAATTCACACACCTAGAAAACAACTGGAGCAAAACCAAAATCAAGTGTATCTTGGGACCAGCATCAAGATGGACGACGTGACAGCTCCTCAGAAGTGAAGCCAAATCGCCTCGATCGCACCCTCTCATCCATGTTAGTGAAAGGAATGTAGAAGAAAAAAATAAAAAAATAAATCAAAGCATATGTCAAATAACTTCCCTCAAAATGTGTGAGTGTCACTTTAGGTTGTTCTTAATAATGTTTTAATCTTGTTCAGAATATTGTTTGCTCAAATGAAACTTCTACCAAGTTTCAAAGCAAGCATTACATTTCATTTTAAATTCTCTTTATACAGTAAGGTCTATTCTCACAACTTTATTCATAAACATGCACTTACACTCACCCGCATGCACACACAGTGTGTGTGCAGTCAGGGGAGGCAGGTGAGGCACGGCCTCACCTGTCATCATGGAAAGAAATGGTTATATTTATTCAGTAATGTGTACTTTAAAGTTATTTTCCATGTAACTTCACAATTTTTAGATGTTTTTTTTCAAAATCGCTGAATTTTCACATTTACCGTTCAAATACTAAGAAGAAACGTGCGGTGAGGCTGCAGCCGGCTGAGCCTCACCATGGATTGCGCAATGACTATACAGTGAGACGGTATTGCTGTCGCTCTGTATGCCGCTATTAAATATGAAACACTTTTACTATATGAACTAAATTTCCATAGTTTAGTTTTTAATCAACGTGTTTCTTGTGCTGAGCAATCATGAAACTGGGTGAGGCACGCAGTTCTCCTGCCTCATGCTAGGGGGCGCTGGTGTTCCCAGGGATTGTTCTTACTACTTCGCGGCGGCAGAAGAGTTCCTTGGACTTTTTAGAGTGCTGCAAAACAAAGTCATGGACATTGAATATTGCCGTGCGCGCATGCCGCGACACCGTTGCAACTCTCGAGCGCATGAGACTGAACTTCGACAGCTTCCGTGACCGATTCGAGCAGAAATGCGGCGCACTGGCCCTGACAGAGAGTGGAGGCAGACAGTCGGTTACACGTGAACGGAAACGACTGTTCTGTAGCAGTCTGGAAAACATGAGCTGTCAAATGAAGGCCAGGTGTGATCATTTTTGGTGAGCTGGCTGTCCTTGGTTTGGTGGACTGCGCCAAATTCGGTGAAATGTCGCAACGTTTTGATGAGACGAAGCTGCAGAGCCTGTCCAAATATGCCCAATTCTTTGACTTTGCTAAACTAAAGGCGGATCTCGTTGGACTGTATAGCTCAGAAACGGTGAGGGATGAATGTAAATCTCATCCAAACTGTTCCCGAAGCGACAAAGTTGCTCCAGCTGGTGCTCACTGTTCCAGCGGTCATTCTCAGCACTGAGAAGGCTGAAAACATAGGACGACTTTCTTCACTGGCAGTGACCTCCATTGAGGCAGAGAGACTTTTAAAACTGAAGAAAGATGAGGAGGACTTAATTAAAGTAAAGTAACGGTAAGACGATAAAAAACGTTTTTTTAATGTGCTTTTCTATGCTAGTTTGTATATGTAAAGAATGCTGATAGGAATTTTAAACAAAACACGTTAACTGTTGCCAGTCAGATGGTGAATAAGCTGCTCTGCAGGGTTCATATGTTGGTAAATCTGACTGATGACGTCAGTGCATCACCAGCCATGAACCTCACCGCACGTCACTGACACACACTCACACACTATGAATACTGTATATGCAGTGACTATGTGAATTACTTTTCCCCCAAAGGAGGAAGGCTGTGTTTCAGTTCTTTTTGTCAGTTTGTTTTGTCAGACCCTGAGCTGAGCTGCCAACTAAGCGAAACTTTCAGTCTTCAGGTGACTTCAACTACAAGTGTGTCACTGCTGGAGACGATGTTTACTCTGCAGAGTTGTGCGTCTCTTAAATGTCAGCGCCTCTTTGTTGGCGAACTCGGCTTCCTTCCCTCGTGTCACTTAGTTGCCAAGTGTTCTTTTATGCCTGATTTCTTTTTTATGGGCTTATTCCTTGCTCCAAATTCTCTTGACCTCCATATTGCCGAGTGGGGCGTCTCTCTCAGATCTCAATTTTAATCAGTGCATGTTGGACGGGCTGAAATCACAGAATTGTGTTTGTGAATTTCCCCCTGCTGCTTGAAATGAATGTCAGTGTACCTCAAAACCCTGCTTGTATGCTCCAGAGTTCTAGGGCGAACTTCATTCAAGGGACAGACTTTTTTTTTTGTCTTCTTGAACACAAACTGTTCATTTCAACCTTTTGTTTTGACAGGTACTACTTTATGCCCCAAATTTGTTTTTGGACAAAGCCATCTGGAGTTATGTGGACTCTGCTGTTTCCTGTGACTGTGAGGAATGACGGTCAGGTCCCTGGAGTCCTTTAATGGCTAAACTTTCTTCACATGAATAAAAGTCTCCAGCTTGCTGATGCACATCCCCTGCACCTGTGTCACCTGTGGTTTTGGCATATCATTGCCAAAAACACTCACCAGATGCATCAGTGATGAATATGCAAACATATGCATCGGCAACCATTCACACAAACACTGATATTTGTAATATGGAGGATTTTTTTTTTTTTTTTTTTACATTGTTGTACCAAATGGCATCAAAATTACTACACCCTATATTATTTAGTTTATCACTTTAGTGCATATAAAAGAAAATAAATATAATAAAAACAAAAATATTTATTTTAAAAGCAGTCATATCTTTGAATATAAAGTTTGTATAAATTAACAACGCCCCTCTGGGTTCCCACGTCATTTAGCGCCCCCACGGCGTGTGGTCAGATGTGGAACTGCACCCTGCAACTCGCACCTGTCAGGTGTGGAGAAGAGTCGCGACAGAAGCACAGACGAAGAGGGCGTGAAGTTAGCGTCTTACTACACGGTATATTTTATTAACTACACGTCTTATGTGCAATAAGTCGGTAGGACTGCGTCTCCTGTGGACACATCTGTCCGTGTTTACATTCCAGGGGCCCGTGTTCATGAAGAGTTCTGTGCAGAAGCTAAAATGCGGGAGACTGCGGTGCGTACGGCCTGAGTGGACATGGACGCATTCATCTCCATGAAAAACGAGTGGACACCTCCATCGAACAAGGTGAGCCAGGCTGTCTCCTTGCTTTCCTGTTGGTTTAAATGTCCCGCCGTCAGCTGCTGCGCTGTGGGTTTGACAGTTCGTGGAGTTGAGGACACTGGACGTGTCCCTGCTGCTGTCCACATTGAGTGTCCTCGGTAGGTTTCCCGCTGGTTTGCTGCAGACAGGCCTGAGGCCTGAGCTGTAGACACTGTTGTTGTTGTTGTTGTGGTTGTTGTTGTTTGTGAGTTTTGTTTGGAAACAATGCTGCAACATCAATCCTGCCAGTAGTGGTTTGAGCTTTTTGATATAATTCTGAACACTGAGTCTGGCTTATATCAATTTAGGGTTTTGTAAATCTGAGTAGTTTTTCAGTTTTTAGATCTTGATAGCCGCTTACCTATTTATTTATCTGAAGCCTTGCTGCAAATTTCAGACACTGGGAGGCACAACTTTAAACACTGCAAAATGTACCTAACATCAACCTAGACAGAAAAACACCCCTTTCAACACGCTGTGACAGTCATGTTAAAAAATGCAAAGAAATGTATTATCAAAGCGAGAGTCGCTGCAGATGCTTCTACCAACAAATATTTCAACACTGAAAGGCGTCGCTTTCATGAGCTCTGAGCCAAATCCACTGCTGACTCTCCGTGCCGCTGTATGGCCTCAGGACCCGCAGAGGGGGCAACGAGACATCTCAGCCCCCAGTTTGTGAAACCGGAGCTCTGATGTCAGCCCCACTGCTTCACTCAGCCTCACAGCTCGGTGCATTGACAAAGATTGTTGCCTTTCTGGCCTGAAGCGCAGGCGGCGTTTCGAGGATCACATGCTGCACAGCGGCAGCAGTTGCCCAGACATATGTCATCGCGTTTGAAGCGTGGCACCCCGATGCTTTAGAAGAGCTGGTTAAGGACAATGCGAGAAACAAGGCCGGGGCAGTGGGAGACAGCCAAGCTATGGCCCGTGGTACTGTGAGCGCGCCACACTTGTTAGTTTAACAAGTGGCCGACAAACTTTTCAGCGTTGCCAAGTGTCATCTTGAAGGCCGCGGCGGCGTAGAAACCACACGGCGGAACGGCGAACATAATACGGTGAAGGAAACAGGCAAATATGAAGAGTAGCTCACTGTACCCTGCCATTCAGGAGGAGAGCACGGCCATGTGACCAGAGTCCCTACAGGAAGTGTGGTTTTAAGGATCTGCAGCTTTAGCATGTGGTAAATATTTGTAAACAAGG
This sequence comes from Pseudorhombus dupliciocellatus, assembly GCA_016785235.1. Lineage (NCBI taxonomy): Eukaryota > Metazoa > Chordata > Actinopteri > Pleuronectiformes > Paralichthyidae > Pseudorhombus > Pseudorhombus dupliciocellatus. The sequence continues at coordinate 1,284,871 of JAFBJW010000217.1, forward strand.
TAAACAAAGCTGACTGGACTGCAGCCAAATAGGTAGAGGCTGTTAATAGCTTTTAATGAAATGAAGTAGTGCCCAGTAGATCACCTGCACTTGGACCCTGGTCCAAGTACAGGTTCATGTTCATCTGATCTCATTTGTTTTGGAATCTTATTGTAATTCTCTAAAACTGAATAACTGACTTTTGTATGACATAAATATGGTCTGGTATTGGTCTGGTAGTTTATAATGGCATGCATTTGTTGCCAATTCTTCTATAGTTTTTGCAAAATTCTTATTATTTATTTATTATTTATGAAGGTCTGCACTGAACCTGGATGGAGTCGTTGGGTACTGTTGCATGTTGTCGGGGGTTAAAAGGGTTTAAACATGTTTGTTTCTCTTCAGGACAGGCACAGGTACATTAGCTGAGCTCACTGTGACAGTAAATGCTCTGTGGCCTCTCCGTGGTCTGATGTCTGATCGTGATAGCTGCTCTGACATTGCAATGAAATTCAATAATTCTGTCATTACACTACAAAAAAAAAATCCCCCAAAACAGCTCCAGCTATTGAATCACTATTATTTTACCTGGAAGTGGTAGCTCAGTAGAATACGTTTCACAGGCGTGTTTACATGGCATTAATTGAAATATCAGCTTAGGAGAAGTGTTCTGTTTTTAAACCTGAGCCATTTCTGCCTCCCTCCACTCACCCACTGTGAGTTTTTATATATTGCTCTATTATTTATTTATTTATTGAAATGCTAAGCTCTGTGAATTCTCTTTCTCTCCCAGTCCCTCTGATCCCAGTGTTTGTTAAGAGCGGTGCCTTCATCTACAGAGGACACGCTGAGCCATCCCTGTCCTCTCCGCAGTCACCGCGGCTCTTTGTTGATTCGTCCTGATTTCCTACTGTATTTGTGTCGGCGGGGTTTTCTGCCGCGACGCGTCGGCTTTAAGCATTCGTCTGTTCTTCGCCTAATCAACTTTTCATGCAGTCGTGGGATCAATGTCATCCCGTTCCTGCGCTGAAAGTTATTGGCATTCCTGATGAGGATTCGGTCTTATGGATTTAAACTCGCGCTTTAGGGGAAGAGCGCGCTGCAGGCCTGTGCTCGGCACTCCTCTGCGTCTGGCTGCGCTTCTGGGTGTCTTTACAGATTTCTTTTAGCTCAGCCTCGGGCTACACGCCTCAGGTAGACGCCTCATCAAGATGACTGATAGGAACTTGACCAGTTAACAGGGAGGCGGGTGACAGGGCGCTCTCTGCTGACTCCAGGCACAGCGTTGCTCTCTGTATATTTAATTTGATCCCATTACAGTTTTAGTTTCCATTGCTAATTAATGTTAGTTTATGTCCTTGAGGAGATTTACCTGCTATTGGAGCCTGTCGCGTCCACGCTGAGGTTGTGGCTCGGTAAAGCACAAATTATTCATCTCATTAATGCACTTTTATGCAGTGTTTTTCACAGGATCAACACACACTGCTGCCACGGCACTCTGGTGATGACAGGTGGAGTTTTAAAGTCTCTTTTCGTACGGACATGGTAAGTGGGCTCATCCAGATCCAAGCAGGGGATTTCTTTAAAGAGGATTCATGTTCCCCTCCTGTTCTTTCTCTGTGAAAATGGATATTAATTAGATGTGTATTTGCAGTTGTAGAACTGACACTTTATTGACTATCAAAAGGATTCTCTCCAGATTGATTTTTAATCATCCTCATTTATTTCACGTCTATTTAATACACACACATTTCTTCCCTGTTGTCAGCATTAATTTGTATAATGCAAGTTATTTATTGGAAATATTCGTGGGTCTGCATCGTGATAGTGATTAGCAAATCTGTTCTGAAGACATTCTTTTTCAAGAACTGTTTAATTGATTCGATAAAAGCCTCCAGCATTTTTTATTTAACTGGATTTGGTTATTTAGTGCGCTGTTTGACTTGACGCAGAGCATTCCACTCGGCACAGAATCAAGGGGGCTTTTCTCGCTCGTCCTTCCTCTTTCCTTGGTTGGTTGGACTTTTCAAAGGGCGCTGGAGTTGAACTCCAGTCAGATGTCAGTGGAGCAGCTGCACAGGAGTGGCACGCTGCCTTTTTCACAGCACAGTCGTCGCCGCGCTAACCAGCACTTGTCGAGCCTTTGGAAAAAGATCCTTGGGCCTCGGCCACAGGAGGTTATTTTCGAGACGTAGAAGCACAGATGGTGCAAATATTGATGGAAAGTTTGAATATTTTAGCTGCGCATTACGGATGTTCTCAAAAAGATCGATTTTAACGGTGCTTGATATTTAATTTTTGGCATTTCTGATAATTCTGGTAATTATATTATTCTTGCTTGTTCTTAAAATGTTGAGTACAGAAGGAACGCGCAACCCTAGAAGATATCCGGTCATGTACAGGGGGTGGTAGGGCTCTACATAATAGGACCGGCTTGTGCCTTGAGGACCCATGTGCAATGTACAGCCAAAAACACTCCAAACAGGAGGCAGCGGTACAGCTGAGGAAACAGTACAAAGACGACGGGGACAAATACAGACATGTTTTCACCAAATTCTGAGTCACAAGCTGGAGGCCGAGGACAAACTTATTCAGCCACTTCCGATCAGTTAGGACGCCACCCGCACGCCAGCGTTGGCAGGCGCCTCGGCCCGCCTTTGTGCTGCGGTTTAGGATCAGCTGATGAGTGTTATGTGCATGCTATGGCTGCGACAGTATGTATCAGCGGTACTTTGTGTTTGCCCTTCTTCTTTTTATTTCCAAAAACTGGGTTGTCTGGCAGCGTGTGCCTGGAATGAATCTGAAGCGCCCACTCACTCTGTGTAAAGAGATAAAAAGATAAAACATACACTGAAAGATGACTTACAGCTTGTGTTCCGCTCAGTGTTGAGGAGGAGAGATGAAAAAGGGGATTTTTGCTGCTGATCAGACTTTACCCTCATTCATTTTTGATACTTCTACCGGTTCATCTGAAAGCACTAAAGCACAGCGCTGCTCCATTTTCATTTCATTAAGTCGGTTGATCTGAATATTTGTTTTCCCACTGTGAAAACAATGATGTTAAAACTAGGGACTTGTGATTGGACGACATCATGTTGACATTCTGACCCATGTCATCTCAGTAATTATTCCATTGGTACTATGACAGCAGTACTTGTATTACTTGGGAGAGTGAGATGATTACGTCCTGGAGATGATCGGTCAAAGTGGGGCAGAGGAGGATGACACAGCGGCACCGGCGTTAAGCTGAGGCCTGTCTGTCTGCCTGCTGCAGCGCTCCACGACTCGAGCGGCACGCCATTTTTTTTACACACATTATTGGCTGTTCCAGTCCTGTCAGATTTCATCCATGAAAACCAAACTGCATTGTTTTCACCAATGAGTGATGGAATGCTTATATTTTGTCAACGTAGATGATTTTGTTCCATGAAGCAGCTGATGTCCGCTGTCGTAAAATCCAACAAACACTTGAACTGAACAGCCTGCGTGATGTGTGTCTCGGAAGCGTCCCGTCGCTTTAAAGTTTCTCAGAGTTCTGTGCACAAATACATGAAAACAGCACAGAAATGCTGCAAGTCGTGCTGATGATTGCAACTGTGGGGAAACACAATGGGAGTTTCCATGAGACATGGAGAACTGCAGATGCTTAAGCTAGTACGTGACTGAAATAAACATGGCTCATTCTAAATTAAAGTTAAATTCATTTCATTAATTATATAAGTTCGAAGCTTTCAGTGTCAACCCTGGAAGCTGCTGTTTTGTTGTATTGACAATTACTCTCCATAGCTTTTTGCTTCATTTATTAGACTTTATCTTATGTGACAAATGTTGTCACATTGCTGAAAGGATTAAAGACACGAGGCAGCCATGTGTTTATTATAGGACAGTATGGACTCAGTCTCGCTCGTTCCTTCTGTTCCCGTCGTCACTCAAAGCCAAGCTAACTGTCCTCTGATTCTGGCGTCATGTGTGCTGCCATGAAAGGCATGACTGTGGCATCAGTCTTTTCATCCGACCGTCAGCAAGAAAACAATCAATTCTTCCCTTGATTTTGAGCGTAAACATGAATGTAAACGTGCCATGATCTCCGAGTGTCTATTCTTAGAAGGTCGCGAATGCGAAGGAATGAATTAGCCTACTTTTGTCCCTGTGTTTATTTCATGTGATGGGCCTCTCATTCTAGACTGAATGTTGTTTTCCCTCGGTGTCAAAGGGTGTGTGTTCGCTCTGTGTGTTAACGACACATTAGAGTCATTAGTCAGAGCTGGTCTCCGTGACGAGATGCACTCCTCTTTCCTCTCTTCTTCTTTTCTCAGGGTTCCGCATTAATAAACTATTCCCTCCCAAGTGTCAGTTCTTGACACTGTTCAGGCTCGGAGGGGATGAGCCCTACACACAGAATAGCTAATAGAGAGTAGTAACACCAGAATCCTTGTCTTGTCATTTCTCAGAGGCGTAGTGTCCCTTTTATCTTTGATGTTAACTGTATTCTGGTGGAATGCAGCATTCATGTTCCTGAGCTCACTCAGCGACGGAACGTCTCTCAGTGCAATTCCGTTTCACGACAGTAAACTCAGAGGACGTTTCAGCTAAATGAAATAGATCTCTGGAACGGCCTTGTAAATATTCGTGATCCCAGGGAGCGTTAATGAGGACCATTGATAATCAGCGCGCTTCCCATTTCCGCTGTTTACATTGTGGAAGACGTGTTACTAATTAGTCCATTTCTTGTGGTGCATCTGCGAGCGACATTTCCAGATATAAAAGCTCCTTGCAACTTTCGTCAGAGTAAAATAATTTATATTCTCTGGACAGTAAAGCAGTTCTTTGTGATTGTCACACAGGCTGTTAGATTTCAAGTTGGAATAATCCATTTGTAATAATGAGCATTCAACACCATGTCCAATGACTGGAATAGATCAAACAGACGACTTGAGGTGATGGCGCTCTGCTGTCACCGCGTTCGATTTCTCTTTTTTCCGCCCCGACTGGGGAAAAAAAAAAACAACCTGTTAACAGCATGTTATCATTGACACTTGATTGAAAGGAAAAAAAGTACAAGCAAGAAGGCAAATAACAGTCATATTTACTGCAAGGTTTACACTCGGTGTAATAAAATGCTCATTTGGAATAGTTGTAAATGCCATTTTTTCATCATTTATTTTAACTCCAAACAAAAATAATTTCTACAAAAAATAGTCAAATAATGTCATATAATATTGATACGTGGTTGATATCTTTTTCTCTGTTTTTAGACTTCTGAAGTTAAATTCTCTTAAATTCTGCTTCCTGAATACTGTGTGAAGATAAAAGTGTGGCAACAATCACTCATTCCTATAACAATCATAATAGTGACTAAAGTTTTTTTTTTTTTTTTAATAATTTGTAACCCCCTGGATATTATATAATATGTATAATCTCAGCCACTGGTAGTGGGCACATTAGATACATTGACTGACGATATAATTAAAAAAAAAAAAGAAATGCAGCAGAAGTAGAATAAATGTCAAATCAAGTCTCATCTTTTTGAGAAGAAATGAAACCTGGTTAATATACTATGTAGGCCTCAGCAGCAGGATCAAATGCACAGCCCTCCTCCCGACCCGTCCTTCATGTCCATGTGTCTCGTTCGAGTCTGACCACACACACTTTGGCCATCAGTCTAATAGATGTGACATTCCTAACTCACCCCCCCCCCCCAAAAAAAATCAATCATCCCCCCCCCCAAAAAAAAATCAATCATTTAAAAAAAGAAAGAAAAAAAAAAAGGTCCTTGTGGTTACAACAGCCATTCCCTTTGTAGTGAAACAGTGGTGATTTAAGTGTCTCGTTGATGCTTTTTGGTTTGATGCACATTGCTCCAGCTCAGGAATAAAGGGAACAGTGGTTGGTATGAATATTTCCCCCCTTTGTCTGCATCTCTTTTTCTCTGAGGTCACCCCCCCCCCCCCTTTTTTTTTCCCCCCCCCCCTTTTTTTTTCTGGTTGTCCTTCTTCTCACACCTGAGCACACACTCAGTGGCATAACAGTCCTGTGAGGTGTGTGTGTGTATGTGTGTGTGTAACTGGGGATATAAAGTGTTTTTTGTGTGTGTACTCTTTCACGTGTGCTGCATTGTGTGTTCACCAGGTCCATGACTCATGACGGCCCTACTCTACTCCAGGTCTCCGCTCGCCTCACGGACACACACACACACACACACATAAACACGCTCCTCGGTCTGAGGGGGCAGGGGGGCGCGAGGGGGTTTCGTGGCTCAGTGGGGGGTCATCGTGGCCAGCAGGTGGGCTAGCAGAGTGCAGAGCAGCAGGTTGGCCATAGAGAGGTGCAGCGATGAGGCAGCGTTGCAGTCTTTGCCCGCCTCGCAGCGGGATTGTTGGCACAGCACCCCCTTAAACTCCGGAGGACAGATGCACTTCTGGTTCTGGGAGCACGTTCCTCCGTTCTGGCACAGGAGCATCTCCTCGTCGCAAACGTTAGCTGTGAGCAGAGATGAAGGAAGGCAGAGAGCAGCAGTTGGAGGCGGGGGGGCAAGGAAGTGCAGAGGTAAGGAGTATGAAGAGGAGTTAGGAAGAAAGAGGGCGCAGCAAAGTGACAGGTGGTAAAAGGATATTGGGAGCCGAAGGAAAGAGACACGAAAGAGAAACGTGCAGTAAAGTGAACGACAGGCGGGGGGAGGACGGGGAGGGGCGATGTTGGAAAAAAGGCATGATGGGAAGCAGTGATACAGGGGCAGGAGGAGAATCCAGGGCAGGAAGAACAAAGTAGAAGAGAAAGCAGGAGGAAGGAAATAGGCATGATAAATTCTCCAGTCTTTGCCTGAGGGAAAACAACAGGTAACACCTGCCTTCTTTTTTTTTTGTTTCTACAGCGCTTTGCTCCGTCTGTTTTTCTTGAGCCTGCACTTTCTCAGGGTCGTGTTGAAATCATCCTCTTAGACCCGGCAGAAAGTACATTACACGCGTGATGTGTGAAGTAATGATTGGAGTAACAAATAACATCATTAAAATGCCATAAAAGGCATTAGGAAAAGCACGGGGGTAGTTGTACTGCGCAAGATACTTGACCTAAAAATGTTCTGAGGGAAAACAGAGGATCAGGCCTCCATGACAAGAAATAATTACATGAGATAACATTTCTTATTACACCGCAGATAATTGGCTCTGCTGAATTGGAGTATTTGGAGTAAGATGTCAAACCAAGACATACTGTGTTTCTATGTGTGTCCCATATTATAATGACTAATAATGATGTACATGCATGGCTGTGGAGGTTTAATGTGTGCGTGTGTGTGCGTGGTGGGGGAGGCTCTATTTGTGACTGAGGGCCCTGCATGGTTGATGCCGAAAGACGGCGAATCCCTGTAATGGGGTTAAGGTGCGACAGGGTCATCCGTTAAAGGAGCAGGTGACGCTGCTAATGAGCTACATGATCTATTCCCTCGGGCGTAAGGGAAACACGGGTGCAACACAGCGTTCCTTTAAGGCCCGTACTCACCGTAACAGCCTTGTTTCCAGTGAAAGCCCGGCAGACAGTCGTCACACTTGGCCCCCGTGGCGCCATCTTTGCACTGGCAGAAGCCTGTGCCATTACACCGGTCGTGAACAGAACCCATCTGGTTGCAGTTGCACTCTGACGGAAAGAAAGGAGAGGGAGTTGAATCCAAATCTTTTGGTCAAATTTTGGGGGAATTTAACCATAAGAGTCTTGAGTTAAACACAGTTAGGTATTTGTATTCGCACCACGTGCTTGTCTTTGGTGTAGAGGTGCTTCAGGGCTACAGTACTGTCAGTGAAGAGATTTCAATAAAAATGATTTCTTTCAACTGTCAGATATTTCAGAGGCAGATGAAAGGAGTTTAGGGATCATTGTAGTATTTTGAACAGCGGAGAGACTTTTGGTTAAAATAAAATTCCGCGTGAACTTTATTCCGTAAATTTCCATGTGTTTCAAATACCCAATCAAACGGCACAAAATTACATTTGCCCTCGCAAACATCCTTAATCCTCCCAAAGAACTCACATCAATAAAATGCCGAGCATCTCTCAGTTGTGCTGAAAGGCTAAATTTGCACTGAGGCTCATGTCACATCAGTCTGACAGAGACTTTATCCTTCAACTCTTAAACACAAAATGATTTTGAGCTTCTAATTAGTTGAAAAAAAAAAAAAAACATAAATTCTCTGTGATGTTGGCACATTATTGTCATTACAAATACATGTATTTATAGACGCTGCCTCATGTCCAGATCAGTAGTAGCTGGTAGCACATCAGCGATGGAGAACAGAATGGCAGAACTTCACTGCCTTTTGCCGGTCGACTGGTGAGGAACCGAAACTTCACATCATGATGTAATGTGCGCTGATAGCTCATCTCTGTCCAACATCACGTGAACTTGTGAAGATTAAATGTTCGAAATGTTCATAAAATCCAACTGGACAGAGACCCCCAGGTGCAACAACCGCAGACGGTTGATATGGGATGTTAATACCCTGCGTGGGGGAGGTGAAGCTGTGTGAGTCGATCTTTGCTTTGAGAGATGACGGTGTGCTGTGCTCAGTCGGCCGGTGTGCTGGCAGTAAAGCTAATGGGGCCTTATTTGTGCTGACTCCTAGGCCCGGCCCCATGTGCTCCCCAGGCATGGCGAGTTTACCCTCCAGCCCCCTGCGGTTCATCTACAGATGGATCCAAATCCGATTTCCACTCCACAGCTATGCAGAGATGACCTCTTGCAAGGACGTGCCCTTAATAAGGTGGTGAGTAAAGGAGTGACAGTAACGGTATGAAATTTCCGCCTCCTCTGTACACTCATTAGATTTGTTTTACTTGTCATAATTTGTAGCATGTAATGAAGAGGAAATGGATCAAATTTTGGGCAAAGTCAAACGTGTGCTAACAGCACTTTATGTGCTTGTTGTGCACCTGCCTTTGTAGCTGATTTAATAATGTGCCTTTAAACCTGCAGTGAAATGCTTCACCGCTGCCTCCAGCTCAGGTATTTGTTGGCCATTAGCCCTCGGCTGCCTCCAGATAACAACGTGCCATTTTAAAAACCAACATGCCCGTGTGCATCTGCACTGACTTGACATTGAACGCTCTGTGCTGCTCTGTGCCGGGTGTGAGACTATTAAACTCCAAGTCCTGTATAGAAAGTATATGTTAGAATTTCCATGCGCCTTTTTATCAGCCTTGACACACAGTGTCCCTGTAGACTGACCGATGCAGACGCTCTCATCGTCCAGTTCAGCAGAGGCGTTGCGGAAGTATCCCAGTCTGCAGTGTTGGCAGTTCTGGCCCCTGGTGTTGTGTTTGCAGCTGACGCACGTGACGATGTTCAGGTAGTCGATGTAGCTGCAGCGGTTGGAGTGGCCGTAGCACTCACAGTCTGAAACAGAAGAGGCACTTTTAAAAACCCCTGCAGTCCTACGGTTTGATGTGAAACTCAGAGTTGAACTGCTCGGAGACGTGCGGCCTTTACAAGCCGTCGCGTTCTCACAGGATTGTTCGGTGGCGGCAGGAAATGATGAATGACCCCGCACTAACGGACGAGCGCGTGTCTGAAAGGTTTAGTTTTAACTGTCAGTGAACAAACGAACGACTCGGTGTGTTTTATGACTGGGTCTTTCTGACTTTATATTGGTTCAATAAAGACAAACCACTCCCTCTCCATTACCGCACTCACAGGTTTGCTGAGTCTGCTTCGCTGTGCTGCACTGATTACTGATGGGAATTCCACTATCCTGCGTGCGCGCGCACGTGTGTACGTGTGTGTGTATGTGTGTGCAGGTGCAGTAGAGGCATGTTAATTTTGTCGAGGAATGTAATTGCATTACCAGACGAGCAGCTTATTAGATACACAATCATAACCAGGGGAGTTTGAGGTGAGTGATACGGCACAGCTGCACAGTACCACTCTCTCTCGCTGCACCTGGCTCTGTGAAACCTCTCTCAGCCTGATTAACCTGCGAGGAAACCTCACCCCCCCCCCCCCCCCCCCCCCCCCCCCCCCCCCCCCCCTCCTCTCTTTTTCGCTGTTTGTCCTCCATTTACAACAGACTTAAATTCCCTTTCATAAAGCGCCACGCAATCAGAGCGCGTAATTAAACTTTCCCTTTGTAATTCATGAATTCTCCGCGAGGATTTGATTCGCAGGTTTTTACTGTACATGCTCGAGTGCTTGTTAAATTAAGACGTCTTGCCAATTTCACACCCTGAAAGCAAAGCAAAAAAAAAAAAAAAAAAAAAAAAACCCTAAGACCTTTTGTATAATTTTTCCTCAGAGAGAGAAACGAAAGCCCTAATGTCATTTAGCAGAGGATCTGCTTCGTGCAGAGGGGCCTAGCGAGAGGTGGAGGGTTGTTGCTCTACATTCTCCCTGCGATTATCTTGGCTGAAGCTGGTACCTAATTAAGGTTTTATTAAGCTTTAGAAGTTGGCTGCAGTCGTGTGCTGCAAGGCATCACTGTCCTCTAAAGAGGCGTTTACCAGGCATGTTTATGCAAATACGCATTTAAATGCACATTAAAAAGTCGGAGTTTAGCTGTTTAATCAGCCGTCACATTATTATTTTATCATTGTTTGGTTGATGATGCCAGCTGAAATATTAATGAGCTGGTTTAAAGGAAGCCAGCAAGAGGAGAACCATAAAATGCCTCACTCAGCACTGAGGGAACCGCGCGAGCAGTGGGGGAAGAACTGCCTAATTAAATATAAATGGCAAATTACTCCACAGACTAGAGAGGCAATGGGACATTGTTCCACAAATTAATGTTACGAGTCAAGATGCTGCTTTATTGGTATTCATCAATTGTGAATTGTTCACGGTGAAGGACAGTTAAAGCGGGAGAAACAGAGGGAGCAGCCTGCGTCAGAGCGTCCTGGAGGTTGAAAGAATAATGGAATAGTTTGCTAACAAGCATCTTGTGTAAAATCGATCCGCAGAAATGTCAGGGCGGGCTGCAGCTTTAGGCTTCGAGTTGAACTTCAAGTCTAAATACTCACCTTGATCACCCACATTAAGCGGACACAACCAAGAAGGAGTCGCAGATGCGTAGAGAGAAGTGAGAAAAAAAAAAAAAGAGTCGTGAAACATGAATGGGAGGAATTTTTCCACAGGTTTTATCCAATATAAAAAGCTGCAGCAAGGCTCCAGACAAAACCAAAAGATTAACGAGCCAGTGAAGTGAGGATCTAACCAAGTCTCCCCTCTGGATCTACAGACCACATGCTGCTCATGTTGGTCTCTTACCTTTGAAATCATGGTATATGATCCCAAACAACAGTCGGGCCTGGGGCTCTCCTGAGATCAAGAGTTTCAGAAGCCCTTGAGGGATGAAGGAATCTTTGTGTAAGAGTCGTCTGTCAGTCATGTACAGCGCTAACCCTCCACTCAGACTTCATCTGCTGAGAAACAGCCATCGGCTCCAGAGAGAATATTTCAAACTCAAATTGAAAACATTTGATACGATTTGTCTCCCCCATCAATTAATAAATACTAATATGATAAAAGACTGGAACATTCAAACAAGAAGGTTACTCAAAATTATGCTTTAAATCAGAAGAACAAATTAGTTTTAGACTGAATCCCAGTTAAATGTTCTAAATTCGACCATTCCTCCTCTCTGTCTGCCTTCACGTTCTCTATTTTCCCAGGTTCTCAACAATGAGCTGTACTACAAAATCTTGTAAATCATCGCAGGATTATCTTCGACCGCTTTATCAAGCTAAATATCACAAAGACGACTGACAAGATATTCAAATGTTGGCCGAAACCTTTCCTAATATAGATTCTGTTCACATCCTCTAATATCATCCATTATAAAGTGTGTTTACAAAATTATCATAGAAGTGTCATAAAGTGCAATATTTTCATACTATTTATAAACAGCCAAGTATTTAAAACTGAGAATTGATCTCACTGCTCTGGACACACACACACTATATATATATATATAGGTGTATCTCGAGAGCATCTGGAATGTCAGATCTTTTTTTTTTTTTCTATTGTCCCCATTTCCCCCCCTTCATCCTCCTTCCTGCGTTTTATTTCTTGCCCTTCAGTGTCAGTCACTGTCTCGTTAAAAAAATACTGCACCACTTTTGGAAAGGAATAAAGATGTAGCCTCGTAGCTTACGGTGACTGACAGGTTATCATGCAGTTGAAGAAACAGATTTAGAGACTTTTGTTACGTGCACTTTCCATCTTTGGCTGTCAAGTGTCGACAGTGGTGAGAGTTCATTTCCTGCATATTTACTGCACAGAAGGAGATTTAATGTACATGTCACTACCGCTACAAGTACGAGAGATACCTCTTTTATGAGCCTTTCTCTGGGGGTTCTCCTCCTCCTCCTCCTCCTCCCTTTTCTCCCCGTGCTCCGACGAGGTTGTTGTTCTGTGGCCGTGCGCTTCATGTACGTGTCCCCCAAAATTGTGGGAGACTGAAACAGCACAACCATTGACAACATGACAGACTGTATGAGAAGGTGACCAAAGAGAAACCTGTTCCTTCTTCTCATGTGAGGTTGTCGCCTTGGGGCCACATGTGTCACAAAGATCTACCACTCCAGACCAAATGATACCTTTTCTGTCTGTGTGCTTCACTTCCCTGTGCTCAGGCCATGCCGTTTTGGGACCATATGCGTGATCCACAGACTTCTGAGAGACTGAAACATCCCAAATGTCATGAAGTTATTTTGATAACATAACTTCCAGAGGTAAGTGTTTATATTATTGCCAGTATGCCCACTACAAATACCTTTCTTTTCTCTGTGCTCCTCCCTGTGCTCATGGGGGGTTGCTGTGTGGCCATGACTCTCATGTACATGCTCCTCAGACTTGTGGGAGACTGAAACAACATTAGTGTAATGAGCAACGGATGCAGCTATAGCACTCCTAGATATGTTCAAATCAAATATATGCTAGGTCTAATTCGAAATAGGACTTAACATAAATTTCAACAGGCTATATAATATATTTTTTAAAGGCATCTGATATCCCGAGTGTTGTAGTTGACATATGCAATAGACACCTTTTCCTTGTCCATGCCCCACCCCATGAAAGTGTGATATGGTTTTGTGTCCATGAGTCTCCTGTGCGCGATCCTCTGAAACAACATTAAAGCGACGATCAAAAACTTATATTTCTGCTGCTACCACTACATTTGAGATAAATACCTTTCTTCTCTGCTTTTCTTTCTCCGTGCTCCTCCACGTGCACGTGTGCTGCTGTTTTGTGACCATGAGTCTCGTGTGCATGATCCTCAGACTCGTGCGGGACTGAAACATGAGGAATGTTTGATGGAATGAGGGACAAATATCTCTCCTGTTCCTGTGTCTTATCTTTTTCGGGCTCCCTGTCTTAATGCAGTGAGGAAAAACTGTAGTACAAATGTATTTATGTTTACATCCTTTTCTTTCAGCCTGTCTGTCTCCATGCTCCTCCCCATGTGAAGATGTTTTGTGGCCATGGGTCTCATGTACTTGGGCCTCTGAAACAGCATCGAAATAATGAGCGAACGTCTCTCAGATATTTCCATCCTTGATGAAAACTACAAGACATGAAATTACTGGAGCACTGCCGCCACTACATATCTAATAGATACCTTTGTTCTCAGCCTGTCCTCCTCCGTGCTCCTCCCCATGACCATGTGATGTTATCGTGAATGTATAATCTAATCCATATTCTGTCTTGCTAAGAATCTACTCTGTATAAAAATACACAAACCACTGTGCTTAAAATGGATACCTCTGTGTTCCTCCATGTGCACATGTGAGGTTGTTGTTTTGCGGCCGTGAGTCTCAAGTGGATGATCCTCAGGCTTGCGGTGGACTGACACAAACATAATCGTCAGCAGAGAAATCACAATTCAGTTCATTTTCAGGTGGGCATTAGAGATACCGTTTGTGTCTTCGTGCGTCTCTCCGTGGTTAAATAATGATGCGTGACCGTTAGTCACATGTCCCTGAGTCTTGTGGGAGACTGAAACACCCACGATTACCATGAAGATAACAAGCAGACACAATCTGTATGCTGCTCCCTCGGGACTCTAAACAATAATGCCACAACACTACGGCTGGAGCCAAATGAAGACTTTGCTCTAAGCTTTTTAGTGTAACTGTGCTACAGCTTTAGACGGCTGCCTAATTCTTCTCTAAGCTGGGAAGCAAAGGTTGGGGACTGCGTCGCAAACCTCTACACCTACAAGGTCATTGTGAAGCCAGTCTTGCGTTCACCTGTTCTTTCCTCCCCGTGCCCAGCTGACGTTGTTCTGTGGCCATGTGCCTCATGTGCGTGCTCCTCAGACTTGTGGGGGACTAACATATCACATGTTTTAGTCACACACCAGCACATATTTCGGTCCTGCACTAGTTCTCATGAGCTAATTTTTTATAAAAACTTGGCGACTGTATTGCCCACTGAAAGTGTATCTACCGCATAATTCTATTACTACATTGCACCGGTAAGAAATGGGTCCGATTCACCTTGTCTTACTGTATGAGCCTCCTGCTGCCTTGTCTCTCCGTGCTCAGATGAGCTTTTGTGGCCATGAGACTCATGGACACGTCCTACAGACTCATGGGAAACTGAAACACCGCAATTGTTGTGAACTTAACAAGCAGAAACATGACAGGTTCAGATGAATATCTAATATATTTTATTCACTATTTTCTAGTGTAATGTGCATAATGTAACTCACTGATTTTATCCATAATATTTTCTTATAAAAATGAAAAACCCACTGTAAATGGTATGACTACACTTGATAGAGATACCTTCATGTGCCTCTTCATGCCTTTTATCTCCATGCTCAGAGAGTGTTGTAGGTTTGTGGCCAAGAGTCTCATGGACAGACACACTATGATTGTCTTGAACTTAAAAAAAAACAAAAAAAAACTGATGAGGTAAATGTATTGACTGTGTCGCTTGTATTGGAAACTTCAAGTTTATCAGCTGTGAAAAAAAGAGATACCCTTCCTCTCAGTGTGTCTTTCATGCTCGTCCTCTACTTTGGATGAGGTTTTGTGACCACGAGTCTCGTGCACGTGTCCTTCGATCACGTGGGGCGCTGCTGAAACAACAACTCTGTTTGACATAACGAGTAAAATACTATTTTGCTGTTTTCAGGCCCATTTTGCAAAACTGAACTGCTGAAGTTGTCCTCGTGGGAACAGTTGATCTGCTGCTTATTTACATCAGCACAATTACTGTTATTTACATTATGTAAATCTCGAATATTGCCCCTATTGTAACACAAATTCCTGTCTTTTAAGCTTTTATTTTTTTCTCTGCCTTGTACCATTTATTCCCCAAGTTTTTATTTAAATCTAACTGAAACTACAAGAGCAATGCTACCATAATGCCTGTAATACCTGTCAGTTCACTTATTCTTTCTCTGTGGTGGTCGTCCTCACCGTGCTCAGATGAGATTTTGTGGCTGCGACTCTCATGCCCGTGTTCCTCAGGTTGAACTGAAACACGACGATAATTAAAGAACTACGTAAAACTGTAACTGCATTCCAGGTGAACTCCAACCAACTACCTTTTCTTTCTTCACGCTCCTCTTCCTCTCCTCTCTCTCCATGATGAGATGAGGTTATTTTGTGGCCATGAGTCTCGTGCCCTTCTGATTTGTGGGGGTCAGACACATCATTGACACAAGAATTGAAAACCGTTTTGAGTTATTTTCTAAACATATAACCACAAGAGCACGACGACAACGACGCACAAAGCAGGTTACCTGTCCTTTCAGGTTGTCTTTCTTTGTGCAGGTCATCCTCTCTGTGAGCAGGTGAGCTTGTTTTGTGATCATGACCCTCATGTATGTGTTCCTCAGATTTGTGGGGGTCTGACGCACCCAAATTGTCATCAGTGTAAGAATCAGAAAAAGATATTATGAAATACATTTTCTATTCTATACGATACTATAACAATACAAACCCTGAATACAGACTTAAGACAACAAGTATTTCTCAGTAACCCTAAATGGCTAGGCTACAAGAGAACTACTACTTCTATGTGCAAAGCATGATACCTGTCTGTTCAGCTTTTCTGTCTTTGTGGTGTTCATCCTCCCCGTGATCAGACGACGTGGTCGTTTTGTGGCCATGAGACACGTGTCCATCAGATTTGTGGGGGTCTGACATTACAGAAACAATGAATTCAGTTTTACACCGCTATATCAGAGGCCAACTTTTGAATGTACTTCTACTTTATATTCCCTTCTCCATCCCTTTAGTCATTCACAGCCAATTTAACTACAAAACTCCAAGTACACTAAATATGAAGCGACAACTACAAAAATACCAGTACACATAAAACAGGATACCTGTCCTTTCAGTCTCTCTTTCGTTGAGGTGGTCTTCCTCCCAGTGATCAGATGAGGTTGTGGTTTTGTGCCCATACACATGGGGATCTTAATCCACAAAATCATTGACATAATATTCAGCATTTTATCAAATACATTTTCACCTTATCAGCGTCAAGATTAAATCTAGATATTTATACTTAAGCACTACTGCTACTACACATAAACAGGATACCTGTCCTTTCCGCTTTTCTCTCTTTGTAGTGGCCGTCCTCTCTGTGATGAAACGAGGTAGTTTTGCGTCCATGAGCCTCATGGACGTGTCCCTCAGACATGTGGGGGACTGACTCACCATCGTCACCATCGTCATTGACTTGATGAGCAAAAATTCAGATCAGTGCAGTTCAGAATTTTGAGTTGATCAGGTCGACTGGAGGCAAACTAGAGAACACACAGGTACCTTTTCTCTCCCCCTCTGCCCTCCGTGTCTCTCCATAGTCAGCTGAGGTTGTTTTACGGACATGAGTCTCATGCAGGTGTCCTTCAAACGTGAGGGGGGCTGACAGACCACAATCGTTAATTACTACTATTGTCTGTTGCTGGTTCAAAGCAGGGGTTCCCAACTTTTTACACCTCCAAAATAACCGTGACAGAGACTAGCGACCCCCATTATCTCTGGAGGTGGTCGATGCATACAAAGAATTTTAATTTGAGCCAGTTTGCAAAAAGAAATCACCTCCAAGCACATGTCGAAATGTCCCCTGTGGTGCTGTAAATTGACCTGCTGCAAGTGATGCTCTCGCTAATCTGTCATAATCACCTTAGGGGTCACGCGAGGACAAAGGAAATTAGAAGCTGATGCCATATTGTTGTATTTGAGCCAAAGGTTATGGTTATATGTTATTTCTGATTGTGTTCTTATATTTCTGGGTATCACCAGGGGCTACTGAGCCACAGGCAAGCAGAGCTTTGGGGACATCTTAGGGAACTATGGTCCATAACTTCAGTGTGTGACTCAAGGACTTTTCCTTGACTACATATAGAAAATTTACCTTTCTTTTCTGCTTTGGCTTCTTTCTCTGCGTCCTCCTTTTCCTCTCCATGGTTATACGAGCGTGTTTTATGACCATGACTGTCATGTACGTGTTCCTCAGGCTTGTGGGAGCCTGAAACACCACAGATGTCATTTAAATAGCAAATAAGAAGACTTTCCTTTAGAAGTGGTGCTCACGCTCACGCTGCATCTTTTCCTGCAGGACATTTTTTTCCTGCATTGACTTTCCACATTATTGCATGTAATAAATAGCAATGAATGTTTGTGTACATGTTGTCGTTAACGTCTTGGAGACAACTTACAACTACAGTTTTAATTCTTAGTTTAAGATGCCACTCTGGAAAAAAAGATTGAAAAGATTAAAAAAATAAATAAATAAATCTGATTTGCAGACATGACTCATGTCTTCAGTCTTTTTTTCTTCAAGGTGACACTTAACTACTTCATATTTTTCTACCACTACTGCTGTTAGCTTCAACCAACAGTACACTACATACTACAGAGATGCCTTTTCCAAAACCTCCACTCTTTCCTCACCGTGCTCAGATGAGTGTGTATTTCTGTGGCCGTGTGTGTCGTGTCCCTCAAATTTGTGGGAGACTGAAAAAAAAACCATCATATTTTTTGACATCACAAGCAATTAAATGAGATAATTGGATTAAGAGTATGACCAGCTGAGATACCTTTGTGCTCAGCTTTTCTTTCCTCCTCCTCCTCCCACTCCTTTGTTTCTTTCCCGTGCACAGACGAGGACGTCGTTTTGTGACCACGTGTCTCATCTATTTGCTCCTCAGACATGTGGGAGACTGAAACACCACAATTAGCATCGATACAGGGAGAGGAAACATCTCATGTGATCATTTAAAGTTCTCTTTTCTTGCTTATTGTTACGTGCCAGGCAGGATGTGTTTCGGTGTGTTTGTCTCCCTCTCCTGTCTGTTTCTCTCCCTCTCCTTTCACCTGAACAGGTACAGCAGGGTGTGGCTTCACCATTGCCTCACAGCCAATCACGGGACTATAAAGAGGCTCCACTGCTGCAGCTCTGGCTCTCTGGCCTCCACTTTGTGCTGCAGCTCGCTCCACGCCACTCTGCTCCTGCCTCTGCTCTGGCCTTGTTCTCAGCCTGCAACTGGGTTTCCAGCTGCTTGTGTTCCCTGGCTACATTGCGGCCATTTTGTTTAAATGCACTCCTTTATGCAGTCTCTTTTAGTTGACCCTGTGGTGGTGACTAGTGGACTAGGTGAGTGGGGGTACCCTGTACTATCCATCACGTAGTTGATTTACTGTCTAGACACACCAGTTAGACAGGGGGTTGCCACCCTTGTTGTTATCATCACCTTGTTTTTTTAGCCAGTTAGGATAGGCCTGTGTTTGTTGTGTTTGGGTTGATAAGTAGATAGCTAGGCCTCATTTTGTTATTCTTGGTTTCATTCCTTTGGCAACCTTCTTTGTCCCTTTTTACCTCCACAGGGTAATTTTGTTTGTGTTGGACTAATTTCAGCCAGTGTGGCAAATAAACATACTTTTGTTTAATCTTCTCTTTTGCCTGCGACCCGTCTAACTGCGTGTGTGACGTCTCCCTCAAACCCCTTGACCAAGTCTGGGGACGTAACATTTATTATGTGTTTCTTTTCATTAGTTGCTCTTCAGCTTCACACAGTGTCTCAGAGTTGACTGGCACAGACATGTCAATGAAGACAAACATTTGGGGGCGTCACTTCAAGCTGTCTGGTTAGTCTAATGCAGGGGTCTCAGACTTGCACTCGCCGGACCCAATTGCAGCACAAAATGATAGACTCGATCTCTCAGCTTCACAGTCTGTATTGTCAATGTTCAAGCTCACGAAGACGAGGGTGGGCATAGCTAGAATTGAACCCAGGTCTTCCAGGTGGGAACCAAGCATGCAACCTGCAGCAACTGTGGCCGGATAGCTCAGTGGTAGAGCACTAGGCCTGGGAACCCCAGGTTAGCGGGTTCGAATCCCGGTTGCAGCTTGTTGGTTGGTTGGTTAGGATTTTTACTACTAGGTCTAAGGTTGGCGTTAGGGTGAGGATGAGGAGATGAATTGAACCTGACCCAAGGGTAGCCAGATAGCTCAGTAGGTAGAGCACTACGCCTGGGGACCCCAGGTTGGCCGGTTCGAATCCCGGTTGTGGCGTGTCGGTAGGTTAGTGGCAGGATTTTTTCTCTTCTTTGGAGACTCGCTGAGCACATACACACCCCAAGAGGAGGAAGCAATGTCAGAATAACATTTCACAACCTATCATTTCATTCATGTGGAGGAGGCACCGCCCGCCGCCGCCGCTGGGGGTGGTGGGGCTTGGCTTGGTGGGGGGACGAGCGCTCTGAGAGGATGCGGAGGAGCCCCACCGCACCGAGCGCCTCTGCCTCCGGCGAGGGGAGAGGGCACACGGAGCGGAGGAGCGAGGCCACGAGAGGACGGACACCTTGAGTCCGAAGTCCTAGAGGCTGGCGGTACTGAGAAAAAGAACCGTGCTCTCCGGGCGCACGCCGCTGGATGTACGAGTCGCGCTGTGCGTGTGAGAGGCGGACCTCTGAGCGCGTCCCTCCGCGGGCGACGGGCCCGGTCGTAGGGCTGCTGAGGAATTTATCAAACTGCAAACATTCTGGTAACCGGTTGATTGTTGTTACCCTGAG